>AP025053.1:24883991-24957223 GCA_036186865.1 Eustoma russellianum | reverse complement strand
TGTGCTGGTGTGTTCTGCTGCTGTTGTTTTTTGGTTTTCTTGAAATCTCTTTCTTGGAATTTTGATGGGCTTCTGAAGGTTTGACTGGTAATAATGCAAGCCCTTTTAAGATCACTTGGAGTTCTATTTGGCCTATTGTCTTCCAGTTCGGCTTTGTGATAGTTTAATTGCAGGGGTCTTATTTTGACATGGATGATGGTGAGGTATTTGACATTGACAGTAGAGTTGATGTTGATGAGGAAATATAGGGTGGTCTCGGTGATATAGAACGCACACATATAAGTGATGACGATGTGAATGGTGTATTAGGGGGTGAATGCTCTGTATATCGTGATGAGGAGTATGAAGACATGTATGATTCTGATGAGGGTGACGGAGAAAGGGATGCAGGTGGAGATCAGGTTGATGTAGGAGACGGTGGTTAACATGATGCAGAAAACGAGTATGACGTACTTGACACCGAGGGTAGGTCACAAATGGCCTTTGATATGGAGTGTGATCTGCAGGATAAAAAATACGAGCTTAGGGTCGGCCATACATTTGGGAGTCCACAAGAATTTAGAGATGCTCTGAAAGATTGGGCTATAAGAGAGGGGTTCACATTTACGTATGTGAAGAATGAAAAAAGTCGAATAACTGCTGTTTGTTCTGAAGGTTGTTCATGGAGGATTCATGCATCTCCAGTTCAAGGACAACAAACTTTTATGATCAAAACCCTAAAGGGAGAGCATAGTTGTGGTAGACAGTACAAGAACAAGCATTGTACGTCTACATATGTGGCAAAAAGGTATTGTAACAGGATAGCCGATGATCCGAAGTTGTCAATCGTTGCCTTGCAAAAAGATATAAAGAGAGACTTGAATGTGGAGGTTAGTAAGTTTCAACTGTATAGAGCACGGACAAAGTCAAAGATGATGAGTGGTGTGGATGAGGTAAGAGAGTATAGGAGATTATGGGATTATTGTGCAACAGTGAGAAAATGTAATCCTGGGAGTACGATGAAGATCAAGGTCCAAGAGGTTCCAGTTGACATGGTGTGAATGGGGACCCATTAAATGTGAGAGAAGGTAGGATTTTTGAGAGGTTGTATATGTGTTTGGATGCATGCATTAGAGGTTTTTTGCTGGGGTGTAGAAGAATCATAGGGTTCGACGGGTGCTTTCTTAAGGGAACATACGGCGGGCAGCTTTTGAGTGCTATTGGGAGGGATGGGAACGACAATATGTTTCCTATTGCATTTTGTGTGGTTGAGGCAGAGAGGTATGATTCATGGAAGTGGTTTCTTGAACACTTGGATGGTGATCTTGGAGGTGGGAGCTGGACATTTATATCGGATAGGCAGAAAGGTTTGGTGAATGATATGCAAGAGTTGTTTCCGGAAGCAGAGCATAAGTATTGCCTCAGGCACATGTATGAGAATTTTAAGAAGAAGTACAAGGGGAAGAAGTTGATGGACTTGTTTTGGAGAGCAGCAAGTGCTACACACCCTGCGGATTATAGGCGGGCCATGGAGATGCTGAACCAAGCAGACCCAAGTGTAGATGGTAATGAGAACGCTACTGGATGGTTGGACAAGATACCAAAAGAACAGTGGAGTAGAGCTTTCTTCGGTTGTGGAAGCAAGTGTGATACTTTAGTCAATAATATGAACGAGTCCTTTAATGCTGCCATAATCCCCGCTAGGACAATGTCAGTAGTGTCAATGATGGAGTGGATTAACAGGATGATAATGAGATTGATTTGTAACAAACGGAAATGGATTTCCGGGTATGAAGGCAGATTCCTCCCTAATGTGCGGAAAAAAATAGAGAAGTTCCAGGAATTGAGCAGAAACTGTTTCGCAGAACAATCAGATGGACAGAAGTTTGGAGTGGATTGCGGGGTGTGACATTATGTTGTGGACCTGCATTTAAGGACGTGCACGTGCAGGAAGTTTGAGCTATTGGGCATCCCATGCCAGCATGCTATAGCAGCCATAAACTTTGATAGAGGTGAAGTGTATGATTATGTTGATGATGTGTTTAAGAGGGAATCATACGTGTGGGCATACTCATTCAGTGTGTATCCAGTGCCATCAATTGATTTTTGGGAGGAAACTGGTCTTGGAGAAATATTGCCACCAACAGTTAGAAAAATGCCAGGAAGGCCTAAGAGACTAAGAAGAAGGAACCCGGATGAGCCAAGGCCGTGTATTACATCTACAAGGAGGGGGTTGACAGTAAGATGCAAAATATGCAAACAACTTGGCCATAATAAACGAAGCTGTTCACGCAGGCCAGCCCAACAAAATGATAACCAGGTAAGCATCACCATAAAGTCATATAGATGCATAAATTTTCATTACCAGTCATTGACATGTGTCCAACAAAATGCATAAATTTTCATTACCAATCACATGCAACGGATGTTGATGATAACCAAGTGGAAACAACTGCAAATAGGTCAGCCCCACAGGTTGAACATCAGGATGAAAATCAGGTAATATACTCATAGTTACTATAACCAATTGTAATTCTGTAAACTTTCATTACGTAACATTTATATGTGATTTCATGCACTGCATATTAAACATTCACAGGGAATGGAGGATAATGATTTGCAGTTTAACCAAGCGGACAACCATACAATGGATGATGATGAAATTCAGCATACCGAATACAATCAATGTCAGAGAATGGATGATGATGAAAATCAGCATACCGAATACAATGACTATCAGATAATGGATGATGCTGAAAGTCAGCCTACCGAAAACAATGAAAATCAGAGATTGGATGCTGATGAACGAGATCGACCTAACGGACCAAAAAAACTTGTAAGTGTAATGCTATTATAAATTTTTACCTTCACTCTTCTGATGTAATTGTTCGTACACTGCTGATCCTGAGATTCTTGCAGAGTGTCCGAAAACCAAGCAAGATTTCAAATATTTTCAATAAACGCATTACCAGAGTTTCTTACAAGGTAACAATTTTGGAAAAAATTATGGTGTTACATGTTTGACATTATGCTATTGTAATTCTGTACACTTAATTGATGGGCTGTTGTATAAATAACAGTATCCATGGAGGAAACCTTTCAGAGGAGTTATACATATTGATGATGATGAGTTACCTGAGCCTACGCGATCACACCGTATGGATGATGAGTTACCTCAGTCTGACCAGTTAGAGAACCGGTGCATGGAGACTTGCAACGAGCAAGCAGAACCATCGACTTCATCCTATCATATTGTGAGGAAAAACCATCAACGTGTTTTACAAAATTTTGAATATTGTTGAAGATTAGAATTCATTTTATTCTTTCATGTGTAGGTGCGAAGGAAAGTCCAAGACCTGATGCATAAACAGCCAAAGAGCAGTCCAAGAAAGAACAAAGGCATGGTTGGAACTAGAAAAACCATGTCCAGTTAAACGGTGTAAAATGTTTGTGGACATCGCATTTTTGAAGGGTTCAAAATGGGTTTATTTTGGTGTGGATTACATCGCATCTTTGTATGCGATTAAATGAAAGAGGCTATGTAATCCACAATGATACATTAAGCAGTCATTTTGTACAACTAATGTTATTCGCATACAGTGATGGGTATTATATGATGATATGCGTTCATGGTTACTTTTGTTTCCATTTACGACACTGTGTGCAGTGTTCTATTTCACATGCCACCAACTTCGATTGAGAGGTAGTGCATTTTCAAGACAATGAAGATGCAAATTTCTCAAACCCAAAACCATAATCAAACACCAACCAGTTTTGTCACCCAGTCACAATCTCAGCCATTTGTGCATAATGGCCAAAGTGCATAACAACAAATTGAACATTACTCAATTGGCATAACAAACGTTGCATTACACAACATTACACAAACGTTGCATTACACAAATACAATGAACAAAGTGCATAACAACAAATTGAACATTACTCAATCGGAAAACATATCACCGTAAACTACTTGAACATAAGAAGTATCACTCCGACAAATACAATGACCCATGTGCATAACACTATCATCCTCGTTACATCTGACTTCTTATCCATCTTCTCCATTACTTGCATAACAGTACGCAAAAGCTGATCTCTTTCAACTTCATCTCTTTCCACTGCATCAACAACATTATCTGGTCCAATTGAGCTTGATTGCTCAGCCATCTCATGCTCGTACACACCCCCCCTTCGGACTGGATAGCACCATTTCCAGTAACCACATATATCGCAAGAGAAATACATCATTCCACGGCTTTCCTGCGCATATTCTACAATCTTCAGTGGAACTTTAACACCGCAGTGACACCTCTGATTTTTGAACCTTAAATCTCTACATCCAGCACTTTTACTGCTTGAGCTCGGCATTTCTGAAATTCAATCAACATTGAGCTCAGTTTTTCTAGTTTCCATGTTCCAGGAGAATGAAATACAACCCACAAATTGAACCAAATCAAGTCTCATTTGAACGAAATACACAACCCACAAATTGGGTAAGGAGAAATCAAGGCTGACTCAACAAGAATACTCAAAACGAACGGATTTCAACCATTCAAAACGAAAGGATTTCAAGTCTCATTCAAAACGAAATACACAACCCACAAATTACACTTACCCGGTAGAAGAAACCATTACACTAAACAATTAATTTCATAAACTGAAGGGCCAAGGTACCTCCTTTGGCGGTAAAACGCGATATCATCACAGGAAGGATGACTTACCTTTCAAAAATTGATGCAATTTTAAGCAAGATGCTGCAAGGGTTGCAGTTCTTCCAGCCCAGACCGAAGGTCTTCTTGACGCTGCTTTTTTTCTCAGCCCAGAACGAAGGTCGTGTGAAAGGAAGGGAAGAATTTTCGTCTGAAGGGTTGAATACGCAGGTAGGGAAAGAGGAATGGGTTTTTAAAAGGGGTTGAAGACGGGGGTATTTTCGTCAACTCACAGCCCATAAAATGCACTGCCTCACACGCGCTACAAATTTCACCGGAAAGAGCATAATTGGATTGCGTGATCCTCACATCCACCGGTAAATCCACCGGTGCAATTTTAACCCACACCACAGGGTAGTTTTTTTGGCTAATAACAAACGACAGGGGATGATTTTATAATTACGCAAAACCACAGGGGAGGAAACTGTAATTTTCCCTAAATTTTTTACAACAACCATCGTCAGTATATCTCAACGACATTAAAAACTATCGCTAGAGTCTGAGAAGGGCGAGAGGCAGAAAAACAATACGTTCATCCCAAAATATAGAAAGTTTGATTCCAGTGAAATCTCCGGTTATATAGGACACACTAACTGTTAGACAATGGATGTTTACGCAGCTCCTTGGGGCTGAAACAGTGGAGGCTATTTGGGCTGGGGTTCAACCTTTTGCCAACAATGGATGTTAATTTAGACAGGAACTATATTTTAATGAGATTATTAACATATTTACAACAAAATATCTACAACCTCATTAGTCATTGGGACTCGATAAAATTATTATATGTTTTCCTGGACGAGCAAGGCGGCAGAAACAGTGGCGTTTGCAGGCCTGAGGAGGTGCAAGGGAATGGTACAAAGGGAGAAGAATAATATTAATAAAATAATAACGTAAGTTATTCAGTATTCATTTGATAGATAGATTGCAGTACAAAGTTAATAGAATAAACTTAGATTTAGTACTAGTTTGATAGATTGCGTTATAAAATTGATAAAATAAACTTTGCTATGGTGTCTATAATCTAAACAGCTTAGAGCTGACTCAGCCCCAAATCAGCTGTGTTATCACCATCAAATTTTATTATCCCCGAGAATGGTCAATCTAAGTAAATACTCCACGTCATTCATAATTCGTTGACAATTTAACTTGTCCATATATTTCTCAAGGAAAAATTTTAAACGAAGAAAGTTTGAAATGGATATAGTAAAAAGAAAAAGAAGGTCAAAGTCTGGGCGTATCGACTAGGGGTGGCAATCTCAGACACGACATAAAAATACGATCCGAATATGACACGCTTCTCGCGGGTATGCGTATAGCCTTGGCGGGTTTCGTGTCCAAATCGGGTAAGACCTGAAATTTACACGCTAAAAGTGGGTTGGGTCCAGGTATATCTGCGGGTTACCCATTTATACACGTTATACCCGATTTTTTAAATATATTTTAAATATAAACTATAAAATAAAAAAGAAACTTCTAAAACATAAAAACATAATCCATGATTTTCAAATTCTCATTTCCTTCTTACCTTCTGCAATTGCCCCCTGCCGTCCTTATCCGTCATTCTCCATTTCTCATCTCTTCCCTCTTCTGAATTCTCACTTATCACTTATCACTTCTCACTTAGACGTCAGCCGGCAAGCAAACGGTCTTGGTTCCGTTCCGACAAAGCTGGTGAAGTCAAAGGGGAGGCCAAAATTCACCCCAAACAGAAAGGAACATTGTATAGATAGAGATGATTCGAAGTTATGATTTAACTTTCATTCTTTAAAATTTGAAATACTTTCTGCCCGGAGGTCTTCCATTATGGACACGTCGTCATCCTTACCGTCCTCATCCTCCTCGCTGAAGATACTCCTCTCTAATCCCTTCTTTTGTCGCATGACTTTCCACCTTCTTAAGATTTAGGTCAGTGCACTTTATCATAACGTATGTTCTTTTTGTGTATTGGTTTTGTTAAATGATTGATTCTTATTTTTGATTTTGTATATTTTTCTTATTGATCAGATTGCTGATTATATATTAAAACTATTTCTCTTACAGTTTTATGTTATAATTTCATCTGGTAAAACATTATTGTTCTTCTGGTTATAGCAATGTTCTTCATACAATATTACGTCACGTCATGGGTAAAAATCATATACCTGAAAAATACACAAAATGACCCGTACAAGATCTTAAATATTTGTACTAGTCAAGTTTGTAGGTATACCTGATAGACGACACAAAATCTGATATATATAGATTTGGGTATTTACTTTCATACACGTGAAGCAAATGTGTAAGGTATGTGTCTGGTACTTTGATACTCGAAACCCGAAAAACACAAAACACGACGACCTGTCTGCCACTCTTAATATCGACTAGATTGTATTGATATGGAAAATACATCTTAAAAATGAGATGCTCCTCCCATTTTAATTTCATAGTCATGTTTTAATCTAACTTATTAAAAAAATCATTTATTGAGTTGTCGCTATTAAAATTTTATTTTCATCTTTTAATTCAATTTTTTTTTTCCTTTTCCTTCCACTACCTTGATTAATTCTATTTACTTCCATTATTGTTATTATTAGCAATGGTAATTTAGAATAATCCTTTAACTTTAGTTAAACAAAAATAGAGAGTGGACATAATTTTGAAATGAACTATGAAGTTGAGGGGGATGAGTACCAAATTTGAAGGAGAATGACCAAGAAGATTTTAAACATGACTGAAGATAACGGTAGCTCGTTTCTCGTCGATATACACGAGGTAGTTCATGCTCTTATATATATATATATATATACCGAACCTTGGACCAATTGGTAAAGTTGATTTTTTTGATCTTGAAGTCAAGAGTTCGGCGGCAAAAACAGCCTCTTACTCAAAGTGTAGTGATAAGACTCCATACATCAGATCGCAAAGCGATCCGGTCCCTTTTCGGACCTTGCGCAAACGCGGGAGCTTCATACATCAGATCAAGAAGCGATCCGGTCCCTTTCCGGACCTTGCGCAAACGCGGGAGCCAAATGCACCAGGAACGCCCCTTTTATATATATATATATATATATATATATATATATATATATATATATATATATATATATATATATATGTAACACACACATACCAAAAACCTATCTTAAACGTCTCTTACATAATCTCTAACTCGAATCATTCTAAAGATCCCCACGGTTAACTTTTATATAGAGTATACAAAGACCAACACATCACTATCGCCCGTCATCGTCAAGAAAGTGCACTAATACATATAAATATATTAAAGAACACATAAGTCAGATTGGACATTAACAAAACTAGTATAATATATATGAGTGGATGTAGACATCAAGGCGTGAGTACAATAATGAAGTGCCATCCTCTACTTCATAAAACTGATTGTAAGGTATGTTAGGCCAACGAGTTACGAGTATGGTAAAAGTTTGTGTTGCTTGTAAGTATGTTATACCTCGTGAAGGTTCACGGCCGAAACTAATTACAACTTGTATACACATGTACTATATAAAATATTACTGAGTTGGTTCTCATCATGTATCATTTTATTTGGAAAAACTCTACTTTGACATTATTTGTCTAGTTTGTATCTTGAGTCATCTTTTCCTCACTAAATTGTGTTAGCTGTATAATGATTTCGGTCGTGATCTTGTCTTTCGTGGGATCTATATCAGTATGTATTATATGAAAATGCGTTATATTTAGTATCTTTAATTTGTAAAAACTTTCTTTTATTATTTAATGTCTTGTTTTGATAGTTACTTTTAAATAAGTATGCAGGGAGTTAAAATAGTAGAAAATGTAATGTTAACACATCTCAATTATGTTTCAAAACGTAACGCAAAAAAAAAAAATAAAAATCTCTTTAGGTAGAGCTGAAATTTCGGAGCTACATGTTCACACCCTACAGTGTATTTGTTTTATCATGACATTTACAGGTAAAGAAGGATGTTCTTCTTGTCCGGATGCCTTTATTAGGATAACACGGAGAGAAAGTATGTTGGCGTAGCTCAGTTGATTCCGAAAGGACAAAATTGTTATAAGGTGTAAGGTTCGAGTCATGCAGGCGGCAGTGTATGAGCAACATCTTCAGACTTTAATGTGGGTCTTAAGAGTGTGCTCTTTGAGGCAATTTGTATCCTCTTTATCGGACCGCTGAGTACTTATTGAAACTCTCGATGCTTTTCAAATAGAAAGATTATAAAACAATAGAATTAACTCAAGTATTCAAAGTGATTTGTTGCGTATCAAATTTTTGATTTTATGTAATGTTGCTACAGATAAAAGAATTGACATCTTTCATATACACAATAAAAACTTGAAGTTTTCTTTATAATTATGCAGTGCATTCCCCCTACGTTTTTATTTTTTTTTGATCACAAGATACTACCCCTAAAGCATTTGCAGGTGAATAACAACTACAAATTACATTGATATTTTTATAATTAAAAAATATCAAACTGGCCATAAAACCCTAGTAGTTTTTGTTTCTCTTGTGCAATAAAATAATGGACAATCTAAACACTGATGCTCATGTGAAGGGAACTAATCAAATGCTATAATGAAGGTAATAGTGCCTTCTCAATAAACATTAGTCGTAAGCAAGTAGATTTATTTCTTTTTTTCCCTGAATAAAAAGATATTATTTCATTGATTTAATGTGGCGAAGTACATAATACGATGACAAACGTAAACTAAAGGTGAACTGTGTAAACTAAAATTGCAATTTCTGACAAAGTTGATGCTGAGGTCGAAGGAGATGATCAGCAGTGCAAACTGCTTGTGGCCAGGCGAAGGGCAGTTGCAGCGCAAGATTAAAGATGTTAATTGTTGATTGCAGTTGAAAGAGAGCCGTGTTGTGGACGCAGGCACAGTGAATGGAGGTTGACCGGAGGTACTGCAAGTGAAGCAGTTGAGAGAGCTCAGCAGAAGAGGGAATGAGCTTGACGCGGGAAGAGTTTAAATGATTGAAATGACGATTTTGTCCTTGGATTAATAGCAGTAAACAGTTTTAGTAGAAGGGTATTTTTGTCTTTTCTGGAGCTTTCTTCTTCTTCATTCCTTTAAAACGATGTAAACGGTACCAAGGCAGTTAGTTGAGCAGTTATCCATTTTTGATTCATCTGAAATTCTCTAGCTTGTAATTCGCAGTTTTCTCTCTTTCTCTCTGGCTTCAATTCTCTTTCGGTTCGATGCTTAGTTGCATTTTCCAGTTGTTTCTTGTTTGTTGTTGATTGTTTTGAATTCACCTAGCTTCGGTGAATCACATCCAGCAGTTTAGAAAATTTTACATGGTATCAGAGCGCTTTTCATGAATTTTGGTACGTTCATGACATCAAACAGCAGTCCTAGTGCTGGTCCTTCGTATAATGTTGCTTCGGATCCTATGGATGATCCCTATTTCATCCATCCGAGTGACAATCCCTCAATGGTGTTGGTGCAGCCATTACTTGATGGGAATAACTATCATAGCTGGAGTAGATCAATGAGAAGAGCTTTGGAATCGAAGAATAAGATAGTGTTCGTAGACGGCACGATTGAGAAGCCAGAGGAGAAATCAAGGAGGTACAATGCTTGGATTAAAGCCAACAACATGGTGGCTTCGTGGTTAGTGAATTCCTTAATTTCTAGCATTGCTCAAAGTGTTATTTGGCTAGATTCTGCAGTAGATATCTGGAATGATCTGAAATTTAGATACGGAAATGCTGATTCCTTTAGAATGTCTGATTTGCAAGAGGAATTTTATGCTATTAAACAGAACAATCACAGTGTGACTGAGTATTATACGAAATTGAAAGGTGTTTGGGAAGAATTGCAAGTGTTAAGGTCCGTCCCTTCGTGCACATGTCATAAGTGTACATGTAATCTGAATGTGCATATTAACAAGTTTGTTGAAAATGATTGTGTAATAAAGTTTTTGAAAGGATTGAATGAGGAGTTCGAGGCTGTTAAATCGCAGATACTCTTGACCAGTCCTTTGCCGGATTTAAAAACTGCATTCGCTATGGCAGTAAAGCTTGAAAGGAAGACTGTGTATTCTAGTAATCAGGGACAGTTTAGTAATAATCCTTCAGTAGTTTTGAATGTGAATGATGCCTCTAGATCAACAAATAACACTGCTGGCTCGTCATGGCAAAGGTCGGCTGGCAGAGGTGCCAGAAGAGGTGGAGGAAGGCATTATAACTCTAAGGCCCCTACATGTAGTTTTTGTGGTATGGTAGGACACACAGTAGATAAATGTTACAAAAAACATGGGTATCCTCTAGGATTTAAACCCAAGGGACAAGTAAATATGGTGACGGGTGATACAAACATGGCACACTGTGGTGAAGTGGTGAGTCATGGAGAAAGAGGTCAGAGCTGTGACATGGCGGGTTCCATGCCAACACCAAGTCTGACTCAGGACAAATATGTTCAATTGATGAAAATGTTGCAGGAACGTCAGGAAGGCACCAGCGGCGTTACTGGAATGGTGCCTAGCATTGGAGATACAGGCCATGCCGTAATGTCAGCACAGCAGGCTACAACTTCTGGTAAGAATTCAGGTAAGACATTGCACCATCATTCAAACATATGGGTCTTGGACTCTGGAGCTAGTGTTCATGTTTGTTCCAATCTTCATCTGTTTGAGTCTTACTTGCCTGTTAATTCAATTCATGTAAAGCTTCCAGATAAATCACTTGCTAAGGTCACACATATAGGGACAGTAAGGGTGAATCAATTTCTTACTCTTACTGATGTGTTCCATGTACCTGTTTTTGCTTTTAATCTTATTTCCTTGAGCAAACTTACTCAGTCTGGACAAGTTAAAGTTACTTTTGAATCCAATCTCTGCTTGATTCAGGACCTCAGAACCAAGATGATGATTGGTTCAGCTGAGGTAGATCAAGGTTTATACTATGTCCCTGGCATGCCTAAATCAGCAGCTAAAGCAATTGCTTCTCATCAGCTTATGTCCATGACTCATGATATCTCTTCCTCAGATACTCTACTTTGGCATTCAAGATTAGGTCACATGTCAACTCCCAGAATAAAAGAAATCCAGAAGATTGACCCTTCTATTTGTGTCTCAGATTCTGTAATACAATGTAATATCTGTCCAATTGCCAAACAAAAGAGAAATCCTTTTCCTATTTCAGTTTCAGCTTCCTTGAGTCCCTTTGCACTTGTTCATATGGATATCTGGGGACCTTACAGATATCCTACCATGTATAACCAAAGATATTTTCTCACAATTGTGGATGACTATAGTCGTTATTGTTGGGTATATTTGATGTCCAATAAATCTGAGACAAGGTCTATTGTTGAAAGTTTTTATCACTATGTGTCTGTCCAGTTTGGTGTCAAGATCAAAGTTGTTAGAACAGACAACGGATTAGAATTTGATATGAAACAGTTCTATGCTTCTCATGGTGTGTTGCATCATACCAGTTGTGTAAACACTCCACAGCAAAATGGGGTGGTAGAAAGGAAACACCAACATATATTGTCTGTAGCCAGGGCACTCAAATTTCAATCTTCTGTTCCATCCCCTTATTGGGGTTTTTGTATTCAGCATGCAGTGTATCTCATTAACATCACTCCCACACCTGTTCTACATCAAAAGACACCATATGAATCCCTGTATCAAAAACCACCTGTCTACACCTACTTGAGAGTGTTTGGTTGCCTAGCCTATGGCACTGTGACTAAGGCTCATAAGGAAAAATTTGAAGCAAGGGCCAAAAGGAGTGTTTTCTTGGGTTTCTCCCATACTACAAAAGGATATATTCTTCAGGCTCTTGATACAAAAGAAGTCTATGTGTCAAGAGATGTCACTTTTCAGGAAACAATCTTCCCATTCGAGTCCTTAGATTTATCTCAGCCCTCAAATTCTTCTGTTTCTTTCAATCATTCTCCCACTCTCCCAACTGCTTCGTGTGATCCTGCTCAGACCACCTTTATCACTCCTACAGCACCTTGTCCAAACTTTTCTGACTTCAATCTCTCTGAGCCTTGTGCGTTGTCTGACCATCATTCTTCTCCTCAGCAACGTTCAGCTTCTTCGGCTTCTCCTACTTCTGTGACTTCTTCTAATTCTGAGGAAACCAACATCTCATCCAATCAAACTTCCAATATATGTGACATTACAGATACATCAGTGCATGAAGGAAACATCATTATAGACTTGCCTCCGCTATCTGAACTTCCCTCTCACGTCAGACCTCACAGAGTTAGGAAAGCACCTACCTATTTGCAAGATTATCACTGTAACTCCATCACTTCTCCTTCTGGTTGCTCTTCCACTTCACCTCATTCTTTGGACAAAGTCATCTCTTATGCATCATTAGCTCCACAGTACAAAGCATATGTGTTGAATCTTAGTGTACATGTTGAGCCTAGCTCTTATGCAGAAGCTGCTAGACTGCCTGTCTGGCAGAAGGCTATGGCCACTGAGTTGGCTGCACTGGAAGCTAATAATACTTGGAGCATTGTACCTCTGCCCCCTAATCAGCAAGCCATTGGATGTAGGTGGGTATATAAAGTTAAGCTTAAAGCAGATGGATCAGTGGAAAGGCATAAGGCAAGGTTAGTAGCCAAGGGTTATACTCAACAGTATGGCATTGACTACCAGGATACTTTTTCCCCAGTTGCAAAGATGACCACTGTTAGGACAGTTTTGGCACTAGCTACCAGATTTAAGTGGCATCTCCATCAATTAGACGTGAACAATGCGTTCCTTCATGGTGATCTACATGAGGACATCTATATGATTCCTCCCCCTGGTTTAGTGGTGTCTGGCTCTAATCTGGTGTGTAAGCTGCGCAAATCGTTATATGGATTGAAGCAAGCGAGTAGGGAATGGAATGCCACACTTACCAAGTTTCTTCTATCTTTAGGCTTTCAGCAATCGAAGTGTGATTATACTCTGTTTACCAAAAGTGTTGGAGGTTCCTTCTTGTTGCTTTTAGTTTACGTTGATGATATAATTGTGGCTTGTGATGATCAGAGTGCTATAGCTGCCATAAAAGATTCTTTACATTCTGCCTTTCAAATAAAGGATCTTGGCAGTCTTAAGTTCTTTTTGGGCATTGAGGTAGCTCAGGCTGAAGGGGGGATACATATTAACCAGAGAAAGTATACGTTGGAGCTTCTGGATCAGTTTGGTTTTTTGCACGCTAAGCCAGCTAAAAGTCCTATGCAGACTAATCTCAGCCTGACACATGATGATTCTCCAGCACTATTGGATGTAACACATTATAGGAGGTTAGTAGGCAAGTTGATATACTTGACTATTACAAGACCGGATATTGCATTTCCAGTCCAGCAATTGAGTCAGTTCCTTGATTGCCCCACTGAGAATCATCTTAAAGCAACGCACAGACTTCTGAGGTACATAAAAGGAACGATAGGACATGGTCTGATCTTTCCTAGGACGGGAAGCTTGAAGCTAAAGGCATTTGTTGATGCAGATTGGGGAGGATGCCATGAAACCAGAAGGTCTGTAACGGGGTATTGTGTATTTTTCGGGAATGCGTTGATTTCATGGAAGGCCAAAAAGCAGACCAAGGTTTCCAGGTCTTCGGCTGAAGCAGAATATAGAGCCATGGCGTTGGTAGTTTGTGAGGTTCAGTGGCTCTTGTACTTGATGAATGATCTGGGATTGAAAGAACAGAAACCAGTAGAGGTGTTTTGTGACTGCAAGAGTGCTATCTATATTGCGGAAAATCCTGTATTTCACGAGAGAACGAAGCACATCGAAATTGATTGTCATGTAGTGAGGGATAAGGTGCAGGACGGGACAATCAAGTTGATGCCTATACGCACGGAGCTGCAGCTAGCGGATTTATTTACGAAGGCCTTAGATTCTAATCGAATGATGCGTATTGTGGACTCATTTGGAGTACATAACCTCTATGCCAAGCTAAGCTTGAGGGGGGGTGACAAAGTTGATGCTGAGGTCGAAGGAGATGATCAGCAGTGCAAACTGCTTGTGGCCAGGCGAAGGGCAGTTGCAGCGCAAGATTAAAGATGTTAATTGTTGATTGCAGTTGAAAGAGAGCCGTGTTGTGGACGCAGGCACGGTGAATGGAGGTTGACCGGAGGTACTGCAAGTGAAGCAGTTGAGAGAGCTCAGCAGAAGAGGGAAGGAGCTTGACGCGGGAAGAGTTTAAATGATTGAAATGACGATTTTGTCCTTGGATTAATAGCTGTAAACAGTTTTAGTAGAAGGGTATTTTTGTCTTTTCTGGAGCTTTCTTCTTCTTCTTCATTCCTTTAAAACGATGTAAACGGTACCAAGGCAGTTAGTTGAGCAGTTATCCATTTTTGATTCATCTGAAATTCTCTAGCTTGTAATTCGCAGTTTTCTCTCTTTCTCTCTGGCTTCAATTCTCTTTCGGTTCGATGCTTAGTTGCATTTTCCAGTTGTTTCTTGTTTATTGTTGATTGTTTTGAATTCACCTAGCTTCGGTGAATCACATCCAGCAGTTTAGAAAATTTTACAATTTCTACATATTAAATTTAGCAAACTGCGAGATTATATCTTTTTTGACATATCGATTTAATCGATATAGTAACATATAAAATGTAAAAGTCTTCAATCGACATCATTTGCTATTATTTTATATAACGAGACATTCGCTATTTATGAGATTGAAATTATTACGGGTTTTCTGGAGACTGCAAATCCATATATAAATGATCCCCTACTGTGGCCAAAGTATATTATAAATACGTTACTATTAATAGTTTTGTTACGACACTTAATAAAAACACTACTAAGGGTATCAAGGCGTCAAACATTAATTATCCATAATGTAATTATTGTAAATTTAAAAGAGAATATTATATGAGGTTAAAATGTGTGAACCCCTACTTTTAATATGTTCACGTTATCAGGAGACTTGGTCAATTCTTTGTTTTTGTTGCTTGGAACTGACGCGAAATACAATTTCTTTCGAAATTTATTTCTCTAAGTATAAGATAAGTGCGCTTTCGAAAATCATTTTAAATTTTAAATTCTTATTTACTTTGGAATATGATGGAAATGACTCTTTAAATTGACTCCGCTTCTTATATTGTGAAGTAACAGTTGATCGATATGCAATTTTCATTATGGGTCATCGGGAAACAACCTCTCTGTGTGTCTAACATATAGGTATGGTTGCGTACATCCGACCCTCCTATATCCCGTCATAGACGGAAACTTCTAAGATAATGAAATAATGTTGTTGCTGTCGGTCTTTGTTGGTCAAGAGGGGGCGTCAATCCCAAAGTTCTGACGGGTTCGCTTTTATATGGAGAGAAGTGTATTTTCTTTGTTTTTAGTGTTTCTTTGTTTTCCGACACACTGACAAGTGTGTGGCTGATTTATGAAACAATCGAGTTAAGAATATCATATGGGCGTATATATCAAAATAACTTCTCAAGTTATCTGTACGGTACTATCAAGCTGGAACACAAGGTAGGCAGAGACATGTAGCTTTGACGAGGGAGTGGGTTCTCCCTCCACCTATACCAGAGACCCCTTAGCCAGATGAGATGTAAATCGAGGGATGTGTTCCACCGGCAGCCTTGCAAAGGGAGAGGACACTCGAGACTCAGCCAGCCCAGAGGCAACCCCTATAATATTTCAACAAGGATTGTCTCCACACGGACTCGAACTCGGGACGTCGGGGTTCTAGCCCCAATCACCTTTGCCACTTACCACTGGACTATGCCCTGGGGGCAGAGACATGTAGCTTTAAAATTGTTGAAGTTCAATCTTTGAATGCAAATATTAAGTGAGAATTGGGTGAACATCTTGGTACAAATGTTTGGGTTCTTTATATATATATTGAGATAGATATTATACATTTGTTGTAGATAGATATTATACATTTGTTGTAGATACATTTGTAGATAAGGATAGGTTCTATCCCTTTGTTGTAGGCTTAGTTAGCTCCCCTTATTGTAGGCTTGGTTAGTTTCCACACAGTTTATACATACGTTAACAGTTTTCCTATGAATCAAAAGTTTTCCCTTGTCGATCAATTTTTTTTTCTTGCTGTGTCGAAAAAAAAAATTCTAGCCGCTCAAAATTTTTTTTTTTTACGTCGATCAAAGTTTTGTTTAGCCCCACTCTTTTTGATCGACTACTGTTAAACATTCTTCATCCATTTTGATTATTACATATTATGGCAGATACGGCAATTGTCACCACTGACCCAAAATCTACTTATTATTTGCATCATTCTGATCATCCTGGTCTTCTATTTGTTACTCAGCCATTGGGAGAAAATGGTGAGAATTATTTTGTCTGTCGTAAAGCTTTTGTCAATGCTTTACGTTCTAAAAATAAAGCTGGTTTTGTTGATGGCACCATCAAACGTCCAGATGTTGCCTCTGTTAATTATTCTGTTTGGCAGCAGTGTAATGCACTGGTTTTGGCATGGCTGTCTAATGCACTAGCCAAGGAGCTTCAAGGCACTGCTGCACACGCTGAGTCCGCCCGGTAGGTTTGTGTGGATTTGGAGGAACGTTGCACGCAAGGTGTAGATGCCCGTGTGTATGAGTTGCGTCGTGCGATTACGTCACTCAGACAGGAACGGAGCACTGTTTCGGTTTACTATGGTCGAGTGAAGGCTTTGTGGGGAGAGCTTCAGTCGTTTGATGAGATACCTCTTTGTAGCTGTGGGTTATGTACGTGCGGTGTGTCAAAGACTGTTGAAAAGGCTCGTGAAAAGGAGATGGTTTTTGATTTCTTGATGGGGCTCGATGAGATTTTTAACACGGTACGTTCACATATTTTGAGTATTGATCCTTTACCTTCTCTTGGACGTGCGTATGCGATTATAGCGCAGGAAGAGAATCAGCGAGTTGTGGCGCAGAATCTTACGCCTCAGTTGGAGGCAGCGGCGCTGGCGGCTTGGCACCCAGGCCAAGCACGCCGAAACCCTCCAGGTCCAGATAGCCGAAGTTTTCAGTCTAAGGGAAAGGGGGAGCGGCCTCGTTGCAGTCATTGTGGTAAGGTTGGTCACTTACGTGAGACTTGTTATGATATTATTGGTTATCCTGCTGACTGGAATATGAATAGAAATCGTCGAGCTAAGTTTCCTACAGGCCAAGCAAAGTCCAATGCTGTTGATGTCACGCAGGGGGTGGCCGACACCCCTGCGCATACCATTGCGCCGTCCCCTTCATTTGCGAGTCTCACCCTTGCGCAGCAGCATCAGTTGGCCCAATTCATTGATACTTTGAATGGAGGTAATTTTGGCCCGGTTTTGTAGCAGACGAGCAAGAAAGATGCGGGTCTTGTTTCTTTTACTTTTGCTTCGTCCTCTCATTGGCTTTTGGATATTGGAGCCAATGCGCATATTGTCAATGATTTGTCTCTTTTTACTTCGATTATTACTGACAAGATCTCAGCCACTGTACAAATTCTGGATGGTACACATGTCGAAGTTCGTGCTGTTGGCATTGTAAAATTGTCTGATTCTTTGGTTCTACGTGACGTATTGGGTGTTCCGGAATTTGCTTTCAATTTAATTTCCGTTAGTTGGTTAGTGAAGGATTTACATTGTACGCTGACTTTTGGCCCGGATTTCTGTATTGTGCAGGAGATGCCCTCGAGGAAGCTGATTGGAGTGGGTAGACAGCATGATGGTCTTTACAGCTTCGTGGCGTGTCCTGCTGCAGTTGTTCATGCCGCGATAAAATCTGATGAGTCTCTTTGGCATCGTCGCATGGGTCATCTTCCTTTGTCTAAATGTCATTTTATTCCGTCTATTGTCATTTCCAATACAGATGTATTCTGTGACGCTTGTAATCGGGCTAAACAAACTCGTTTGCCATTTCCAGTTAGTACTAGTGTTACTGAGCATGCCTTTGATCTTATCCACTGTGACATTTGGGAGCCTTATAAAACACCCAGTTTATCTGGTGCACGTTATTTTTTACCATTGTTGATGATTACAGTCGTAGTACTTGAGTATATTTGATGAAAGCTAAGTCTGAAACTAGTCGTTTCTTGTTGCATTTTTTGCGTTGGGTTTGTACTCAGTTTGGGCGGTCTGTTAAATGTGTTCGCAGTGATAATGGGTTAGAATTTGTTAGTGCTACTCTTCGGGATTATTATGCTGACCATGGGATTGATGCACAAACTTCTTGTGTCCACACTCCACAGCAGAATGGTGTCGTTGAACGTAAACATAGACATCTTCTAGAGGTGGCTCGTGCTCTTCGTTTTCATGCTCATCTACCTATTGCTTTTTGGGGGGAATGTATTCTTACGGCTGTGTATCTTGTTAATCGCATGCCTACTGCTACTCTCAAAACTAAAACACCTTATGAACTCTTGATGGGTCGCTTACCTACCTATACACACCTTCGTGTCTTTGGTTGTTTATGTTATGGGTATACATATCATCGCATGCATGACAAGTTTGCTCCACGTTCTGCGTCCGGTATTTTTCTTGGTTATCCCCATTCCCAAAAGGGTTACAAGATCTATGATTTGTCTAGTCGCCACATTTATGTGAGTCGTGATGTCACTTTCTATGAATATATTTTTCCATTTTCTGTATCTTCTCGGTCTGTTGCTTTTTTTCTCCCAGCATCTTCCGCGCCTGAGCCTTTTTGCTGGGACGTGTCTCCGCCTGCTGCCTCTCCTGCGGACGCAGCCACAGCTGAGCTGACTGCAGCTTCGCCTTTTGCTGCAGTCCGGCCGGGCAGCGCTGGTTCGTCCGTTCCAGACCAACCTGCCGCTTCGCCTTTTGCTGAGGTTCAGCCGGCCAGCGCTGGTTCATCCGATCCAGACCAGCCTGGTCCGTCTGATCTGGTCTGGCCAGCAGCCCCTACGCCGCTGCTGGCCTCTGCTGCACCCCCTGTTTTGTCTACTTCGTTACCTCCTTCGCGCAGTATGCGCACTCGTCAGTTGTCACATCGTCTTGCAGATTTTGATATTGCGTTGCCCCCGTCGCTTGTGCCTCCTGCTGTCTCATCCTCTCCTACAGCGAACTCTACGGTATTTCCTTTATCCAGCTTCCTTTCATATGCGCGTTTATCTTCCTCTTATTATGGTTTTGTGGCGGCCATCACTGCTGGGGATGAGCCTGTTTCTTTTAAGCAGACAGTTAAACATGCTCATTGGCGCGATGCTATGCAACGTGAGATTGAGGCTCTTGAGGCTAATCGTACTTGGGATGTGGTTTCTTTACCTCCTGGCAAACGTACTATTGATTCTAAGTGGGTCTACAAGGTAAAATATAATCCTGATGGAACCATTGAACGCTATAAAGCTCGCCTAGTGGCGCGTCGCTATACTCAAGTTGAGGGTGTCGATTTTCATGAAACCTTTGCGCCGGTTGCTAAACTTGTTACTGTTCGGTGTTTGTTGGTTGTTGCGATGGTACGTCGTTGGCATGTTCATCAGTTAGATGTTAATAATGCATTTTTACATGGTGATCTCACTGAGGATGTTTACATGCGTATTCCTCCTGGTTTCGCGCGTCAGGGGGAGAATCGTGTGTTTAAGTTGCGCAAGTCTTTATATGGTTTACGCCAAGCATCTCGTAATTGGTATGCTAAATTTACTGCTTCTCTTGTTGCGCTCGGCTACGTTCAGTCTCACGCTGATTCCTCGTTGTTTCTTTTATTTGACGCATCTTCGGTTGTAGTTGTTTTGATTTATGTTGATGATGTCATTGTTGCTGGTAATGATCTCGGTCGGATTTCCGCTTTAAAGGCTTATCTTGATCACAAATTCAAGATCAAGAATCTTGGTTCTCTTAAATATTTTCTTGGAATTGAAGTTGCGCGTTCGCCGACTAGCATGGTTTTAAATCAGCGTAAGTATGTTCTTGATATTATTAATGAATGTGGTCTATTGGGCAGTCGTCCTACTAGTACGCCTATGGATCAGAAGGGTGTGTTTTCGGAGTCGGATCCTTTCTTGGATGATCCTGCCTTTTATCGTCGTATTGTTGGTCGTTTACTTTATCTTACGGTTATACGGCCCGATATTTCCTTTGCTGTTAACACTCTCAGTCAATTCATGCATGTTCCGCGTAAGTGTCATTTGGATGCTGTGTTCTATTTGTTGCGCTATCTTAAGCGTGCCCCAGGACAGGGTCTCTTCTTTCCCGCTGCGTCCTCCTTAACTCTTCGCGCCTACTGTGATGCTGATTGGGCAGGCTGTTCCCTTACGCAGCGTTGGACTACTGGATACATGGTTTATCTTGGCTCCGCTTTGATTTCTTGGCGTTCCAAGAAACAGCCGGTGGTTTCTCGTTCTTCGGCTGAAGCAGAATATCGTGCCATGGCCTATGCTGCTAGTGAGATTGTTTGGTTACGACAGCTTTTGCATGATCTCGGTGTCTCCATTACAGCTCCGGTTTCTCTTCATTGTGATAATCAGGTTGCTTTACATATTGTTGCTAATCCTGTCTTTCATGAACGCACCAAACACATTGAGATTGATTGTCATTTCGTTCGTCAACATTATCTCAATGGACTTATTCTTCCTTGCAAGGTTCCGAGTGCTCAACAGTTAGCTGACGGTTTTACCAAGGCACTTGGTCCTAACAAGTTTCGACATTTTTTGAGCAAGTTGGACATTCTTGATATTCATGTGCCAACTTGAGGGGAAGTATTGAGATAGATATTATACATTTGTTGTAGATAGATATTATACATTTGTTGTAGATACATTTGTAGATAAGGATATGTTCTATCCCTTTGTTGTAGGCTTAGTTAGCTCCCCTTATTGTAGGCTTGGTTAGTTTCCACACAGTTTATACATACGTTAACTTGTAAACAGTTTTCCTATGAATCAAATTATACGATTCTTCAATATATACACATTTATTTATCTCTAGCATGACTTCCGTTTCTAGTGGAATCAATGACACACTCTTTCTTCACTTTGGAATACGAAGGAATAAAGCAAAATGACTCACTAAATTGACTGCGCTTTTTATATTGTGAAGTAACAGTTGATCCACACAGTTTTACGCAATTTTCATTATGGTTAATAGGGAAACAACCTCGGTGTGTTTCTAACACATGAGATTGGTTGCGTACATCCGATTCCTCATTCTCTGTTATAGGTGGAAGCCGCTAAGGTAATAGGATAATCTTATTGTTGTATATGTAGCATATCTATGCATAATATGAGATAAATAACGAAAACGAATGAATATCAAGAGCTTTTGAATAACAAAAAGCACTAAACTTGCTAAGATATCATTGTTCTTCTAAACCAGACCAGTGAATGTCAAAGTGCTTTTCAATAACAAAAAGCACCAAATCAACTGAAAAACCATCATTCATCCAAACCACACATCAAAAGGTAATAGTTCCTGAGTTCTTCTACATCAAAAAGGTTAAAGTTCTAGGCCAAAAAAAAAAAAAAGGTTATAGTTTTGCCAAAGAAACAACTATTAAATCATGCAAAAAAATAAAATGAGTAGATTTTGTTAAGCCTTTCCTACTTTCTTAAACCTACATATCTTAAAATTACTCCACACACTTTCTTTCTTACTCTTTTAAACCTACTATTCTTAATATTATTTCACACACATTCTCTCTTACTCTCTTAAACATACCTCCTCCAAGATATTTGCCACCTGCTGCTTAGATAGTCCAACTTATCTGAAATTGCCTCTGGTGTCACAGCTGCTTCTTACACGATTTTTGTCAAGCCCTGTGGTCTTGTAGATGTCAGCATACAAAGCCGTTGGTTGTATCTAATGAATATATGGAAGGTAGGATATTTCTAGCGGTCCCATTATTTCATTGATGTAGAGTCCTTTATTTTATTTTATTTTGATGGCTTTGGCATTCTTATTTTGCATGTCTTCTTCCTCTATGATCTAACAGGCATGTATAATCAAAACATGAGTTAGGCATGGACGAGGCATGTTTAATCAAAACATGACTTAATTACAGTTAAATTCAAATAAGGACTAAAATGTTACCTTCAGGAATGTTTGCAGAAGTTTTGACTGTATGCTTGGTTGCCTTTTATGGCCTCCAAGACCGCCTTTGTTTCAGCCTGATTTTGTATGGTTTGGCGTGTATAATCATGTATTAGCTGCACTGTTCTGTGCAGCAGCGTTCTTCGTTTCTTAGGATACTTATGCATATCTCCACCTTCCTCCCCATGTTTCTTACCATGATCTCTCATTAGATTAGAGTTTTCACGTTTCTTACTTTGATCTCTCATATCATAGTTTAGTCAACAAAGGATCATAACTGATATCAGAGCATGGGGGAAGTTAATTGTTATTAATTCAGTCTAATACAATCAATATTATGTATTATTATATAGTATTTTCATTACATGGATGTTTCACCTTGGTCAGGGTTAGTGGTACATATAGAAAGTTAAAATGTAAAATACTGAAGTTGAGAGCAGGAAGAATTAGTTTGTAGTACGTAAGTAGAGGATCACCTCTATCCTTTACTATTGATATCTTTTGGAATATATACAAAGTGGAAGATAACGAAAACTAAAATACCCCTAACGGTCACCTAACGGCTAATTCTACAGAACATCCAGTGGATGATTAACTTCTAACAGTACTATACAACATCTATTAACTACTAGTATTTTCTACACTCCCCCTCAAGCTTGGTGTAAACATTTTTACAAGCAAGCTTGGATAACATTTTATGAAACAGTCTAGAGTTAACAGACTTAGTAAGAATGTCAGCAACTTGTTCAGAGGATGGAATATACTGTAAACATAAAGACTGGTCCTCTAGCTTCTCTTTGATAAAGTGTCGATCAATATCCACATGTTTGGTCTTGTCATGGTGTATTGGATTTTCAATCATGTGAATTGCAGAGATGTTGTCACAGAAGGCTCTAATTTGTAAACCAGTTGAGTCTTGATGTAAATCTTTCAATACGCGTTTAATTCACAATCCTTCACAAATGCCTAAGGCAAGTGCCCTTAGTTCAGCTTCAGCACTGCTTCGAGCCACAACAGTTTGCTTCTTACTCCGCCAAGTTACCAAATTTCCCCATAAGTACGTACAGTAACCAGATGTTGATCTCATATCCCCCTTTGAGCCACCCCAGTCAGCATCAGTATAAACATTGATATTCCTACAATCATGTTTTCCAAAAAATAAGCCTTGACCAGGAGAACCTTTTAAATATCTAAGTATTCTCATTACTGCCTTTAAATGTATACTAGTAGGTGCATGCATATATTGACTAACATAACTCACTGCATAACAAATATCAGGTCTAGTGTGTGATAAATAGATCAACTTACCAGCCAATTTTTGATATGAATGTATGTCAGATAAAGCATTACCTGTTTGTGATTCGGTAGTTCTGAGTGATTCAGTCGGGGTAGTTGTAGGTTTACATCCCAACATACCTGTTTCTTGAAGAAGATCTAGAACATATTTTCTTTGGGAAATAATCATACCTGTACTGCATCTTCCAACCTCCATTCCTAAAAAATACCTAAGAGTTCCTAGATCCTTAACCTCAAAAACTGTGGCAAGATACCTTTTTATATTTGAAATACTTAGGTGACAATTTCCAGTCAAAATTATGTCATCAACGTAGACAATAAGTATAGTAAGAGTGTTACCCGAAGTGAAAACAAATAATGTATGATCACTTTGTGCTTGTTTAAACCCATAGCCAAGAAGAACTTCAGAAAACTTACTGAACCAAGCTCTTGGTGACTGCTTAAGCCCGTAAATAGATCTCTTTAACCTGCAAACTTTCCCTTGAGTTTCTTTAGATTCAAAACCAGGTGGAATAGTCATAAATACTTGTTCTTTTAATTCACCATTAAGAAAAGCATTCTTGATATCAAGCTGATGTAGTACCCAATCAAGATTAACAGCTAATGAAAAATTTATTCTAATAGTATTTAACTTTGCAACTGGGGCAAAGGTTTCTAAATAGTCTATACCATAGGATTGAGTAAAACCTTTTGCAACTAATCTAGCCTTGTACCTATTGATAGAACCATCAGAATTATATTTTAAGGAAAATACCCATTTGCAACCAACAGGAGAAGCATCCTTGGGCATAGGAACTAACTCCCAAGTATTGTTTTTGAGCAGTGCAGACATTTCATCCCAAACAGCGGCTCTCCATTTTTCCTGAACTAATGCGTCCTGAATGGTACCTGGAATATTCTGGGAATCAAGATTAGTAGTAAATGCTCTAAAGTGAGTGTTTAGTTTATCATACGAAACAATAGTGTTCAAAGGATAAGCACTACTGTAGCATCTTTTATCACATAAAAATTTATGATATTTGATACATTCACGTGTACCTTTCCTTATAGCAATAGGTAGGTTTGTTTCATGTTCAAGATTGTCTTCTACTGGACACTCTAAACCTTCGGTGTCAACTGGATTAACTGAGTTGGAAATTTCAGAATTGTCAGAATGTCGAGAAGGTTCGATTGAACATACCTGGGGCCTTACCTGCAGTTTCCTTCTGGAATAGACTTGTTCAATGGGTGGTTGTGGCCTTGGTAACCCTTCATCAGTAACACAACCTGAATCTTGTGTGGAGTCTTGCTCCAGACTGCGTTTAATGGCATCATCCTTTATAAGCTTATCTGATGATGATCCCCCAGCAGTGGTGACGTCAATGATACTCCAAAACTCTCTATGTTCAACACCTTCACTTGGTTCCAGATTAGACGTATAATATGAAGATTTTTCATCAAATAATACATCTAGCGTAGTATAAAACTTTCTAGTATTAGGACAAAAACATTTGTAGCCCTTTTGAGAGCTAGAATATTCTAAAAATACACACTTTATTGATCTCTTGTCTAACTTACTTCTAGAGTGGGGCTGTAGGTAAACGTACACAACACATCCGAAAGTCCTAAGTGGTAGTTCAGACATTAATAGGCAGTGTGGATGAACACTTAATAATTTTTCCCTAGGACTTACAAAGTTAAGAATTCTAGAAGGCATTCTATTAATCAAGTATGTGGCAGTGAGGACAGCTTCACCCCACAAATACTTGGGAACACTCATAGTAAACATTAATGACCTGGCAACTTCTAATATGTGTCTATGCTTCCTTTCAGCAACTCCATTTTGCTGTGGAGTATAGACATTTGAGGTTTGATGGTGAATACCATTCTCAGTCAGAAAAGACTTTAATTCCTTATCAAGATATTCACTACCATTGTCTGTCCTAATATTTTTAATGGTGACATTAAACTGATTTTGAATTAAACAAACAAACATTTTGAAAATCTGAGGCAGTTCTGACTTGTGTTTCATTAAATAGATCCAGGTTACTCTAGTATGATCATCAACAAATATAACGAACCATCTACTCCCATTGACATTTAGGACTCTAGAAGGTCCCCAAATGTCTGAGTGAACCAAGTTAAATGGCTTACTCTCTTTGTATCCTTTTGCAGGATATTGATTTCTGGTCTGTTTACTAAAGGAACAGGTTTCACATTTCAACAATTCAAGAGGAACATCTTTGAACATATCAGTCCTGATTTTCTTCATGTATAAGAAGCTGGGATGACCCATCCTCTTATGCCATAACAAAATGAGTGCTATTCTAGAATCATAGTTATCTATTCTAGGAACAAAGTTTTTGTTCATATAAGAATACACACTAGAATAGCCTCCAAAATATCCAGAGCTGATGGAATCCAAGAAGAACAGCCCATTATGATGATTGGCACTGCCAATCATCTCCTTGATTGTCTTCAAATTCATGATATCCTCCTGAAGGCAGGAAGAAGAAACAGGAAGAAAATAACATTTAGCAGGTGTAAATACGGTCAAACAACAGTTATCACTCATGATTTTACTGACAGAGATTAGATTGCAGTCAATATTAGGTACATACAGAACGTTCTTAAGGACCAGATTGTTAGTAAGTTGAATATGTCCATACCCCTGAATATGCATGCTATCACCATTAGCAATTTTCACAGTTCTGGAAACACTAATGCATTTAAAATTTTGTAGTTTAGATTTATCAAAGGTCATGTGGTTTGTGGCTCCTGAGTCAACAATCCATAGTTGAGGTTTACCTTCCATACCTGTGCTGGCCATGGTTGCCCTGAACTAATTTGGGTTGGATTGTGATCTCTGACTCTCTAACACCCGCAGCACAGCATCAAGATGAGCTTGGGTGAAAATAGGCTCAGTGTGGGAAGCAGCGTCTGTAGGAGCGCACCTAGAATCAGCCTTAGTGTCAGCACTGCAGTCCTAGGATTCCTCCAAGAGTCAGCCTCTGATTTCCATGAGTTACTTGAATCTGATCTTCCAGAGAAATTCTGTCTGAAATTATTCCTTTTGACAAAGAATGGAGGAGGTTTGACATTGGATCCAGGCCTCCTATAGCATTCCTCAACAACATGGCCCTCCCTGTGGCAGTATCTACAATACTTTTTGGAAGAACTGCGTGACTCACCTTTATCTGTTTTCCTTGTATTAAGAGCTATTTCAGGAGCTCTACACTCTTCTTTGGCCACTAAGGCAGATGTCTCAGAAAGCAAAACAGGTGTTTTCATCATAACTTTTATACGACTTTCCTCCAGCCGTATTTCAGCAAAAGCAGAATTCATGGACGGCAATGGCTTGGTACTGAGGATGCGTCCTCTCACAGCATCAAAGTCCTTATGTAAGCCAGCAAGAAAACCAAAGAGCCTTCGTGTTTCTTTGATTCCTTTGTACAACTGATTGTCAGCAGTACAACTCCATTGGTGTCCTTCAAGTGAATCAATCTGTTGCCAGATTTGGTTCAAGTTACTGAAAAATTTGCTAACTGTTTGGTCACCCTGCTTGAGATCCTTGAGTTGTGTCTCCAGTTCAAACAGCTCAGAAATGTTATCCGTTTTGGAATACATTTCTCTGGTTGCCTTCCAAATTGCTGCAGCCGTTGGATACAACATGAAAGTGTTGCTCACTTTTCAGGAATCATTGAGCCCAGCAGCCAAGACATGATCATCGAGTTCTCAGCCTCCCAAGCTGGAAACTTTTCATCGGTTTCAGCTGGTATAACCATTTTTTCAGAGAGATAGTCTTTCTTTCCCCTCCCGGTGATAAAAAGTTCAACAGCTCTACTCCATGGTAGAAAGTTGTTACCATTGAGTTTTTGATTGGTAATAGAGACTGGGGTAGAATCAACTATAGTACTAGAAGAAGAGGCAGTTGTTTTGTCTCCAGTACCTACAGACGTTACTTCACTCATTTGTTCAACCATGCAGGAGGATTTGTAGAAGAAGGATAAAGTGTGCAGACAGATAGAAGGTTTGAGAGGATGAAGAATACAGAGCAAGATACAGAACAATTTGTAGACCAATTCGTAGATGGAGGAGGTTTGGAAGAAGATAGTGACGGGTGAGAAAAGAAAAAACAAAACTGTGAGAAGATGTGAAAGGATAGTGACGGGTGAGGAAGAAAAATAAGATTGTCTGATGGTAATAAAAGATTTGTCAGGTGATAAAAGATTTATACGGTGAAAAAATCTGAAGATAGCATGTGATGAGAGAGGGTTTCAGAGAGGTAATAAATGCGGGTAATAATTGCTGTCTTCCCTTTAGCAATTTTGAAAAGTAGCCTCGGGAGGACAAGTTGGTGATTTTAAAAATAAAAGTGGGAAATTCTAGATTCTCCCTCTCATTTGGGTTTTTATATTTCACAGAAAAGATTGAATAAACAATTTCTTTCTACCTGTTGATTGTGATGCCACGTAGTCAAGATTCTGGGTCCTTCTATAGAAGGAACTTTACGAAATTGCCCTTACAAAGACTTATGACACTAGAGAAAGATTTTTTTTTCTCAGAATGTTATTATTCCCCCTTCTCCTCCTTTCGTCTTCAACTTCCCGGAGAAAGAACTTTCCTCTTTTTTCCCAGAACTTGTATTGGTATTTTCCAGAACTGATGATCAAGACTAGCGCCAATAGAAATTTATGTCTATGATATTGATCATAGGTTTTGTAAGACTGAATGATCTATTTCAGTGAACGGGTGAATGATTCACTAGAACACTAGTGATTGAGAATGCTGAAGAACAGGAATGATTCTAAGTGAATGTTTCAAATCTCAGCTCTGATACCATATAGAAAGTTAAAATGTAAAATACTGAAGTTGAGAGCAGGAAGAATTAGTTTGTAGTACGTAAGTAGAGGATCACCTCTATCCTTTACTATTGATATCTTTTGGAATATATACAAAGTGGAAGATAACGAAAACTAAAATACCCCTAACGGTCACCTAACGGCTAATTCTACAGAACATCCAGTGGATGATTAACTCCTAACAGTACTATACAACATCTATTAACTACTAGTATTTTCTACAGTACAGTATGAGACTCTACAGCAGGGACCCTAGTATTATACAGTTAGTATCAACTAATGTATGTCTATCATTGGATACATAATAACAAGTCAAGATGTCTACTACAACAACGTTACTCCATTGCCTTAGAGGTTCCTATTTATGGCGGGGTACAGAGGCATCGGATGTACGCAACCATACTCATGTGCTAGAAACACATATAGGTTGTTTCCCTATGACCTATAATGAAAATTGCGTCAAGCTGTGTCGATCAACTGCTACTTCAGAATATAAGAAGCGCAGCCAATTTAGTGAGTCATTTTGCTTTATTCCATTATATTCCAAAATCAAGAAAGAGTGTGTACTTTACTCCATTAGAAATAGAAACAAGTCAAGACGTCTGCTATATGGATATGTTCCTACAGCTGAGTATTGTTCTTGCCAAATGAACCGAATCTGCCGAGATGTTGACCCATCTTGTCATACATTCCAATAGTTCTCCTGTAGATCAAATGTAATGAGAAAAAAAATAAGAAGTCATCTTCAACTTAGTACTAGATATGTCCTAAATATCTACATATACAATATCTTGACATATATCATGTTTGCTTCGAATTTCATACCATTGTTTCGATTTTATATGATCACAGACTCAGAGAAATCACATGACACCGTGTTTGCTTGTGATTTGATACCATTTAAGAATGTCAATTTCAGAATAAGAAAACCCCCATTCTAAAATCAACTGATTATCAAATGAAAAATTTTGAATAACTCAAAATATCGACAGGCAAAGAGAAAATTTAGATATTTATGCATGTGTATGCATGTATAAAGATACATGCATGTTAAAGGACCTTTCAAATTTTCCAGGTTACAGAACTGGAGACTGGTCTCCTCCTATACTAAAGATTAACAATGTCTTATTATATATAAAAAAGTTTTATTAGGGCATACGAAATATAAAGGGCGTTTCCGGTGTATTAGGCTTCCGTGTTTGCGCAAAGTCCAGGGAGGATCATTTCGCGATATGATGTACATAGCCTTACCCTGCACTTTTTGTGCAAGAAGATGTTTCAACGACTCGAACCGATCACAAAACAGCAACCTTACTAGTTGGGTCACAAGGATATGCGATTGAAAATTAGGCTCTCCCTCAAGGATGGTTTATATTGTCTTTCTCTGCGTCTCATCGGTGAATAATTTAGCTTGACCTTCTACATGAACTTTTACCAACTCCTCCATGGTTGCATGCAGACCTCTCAGATCTAGCATATGTATGGGAAATAGGACAACCCTAAGCTTCCCAGTGTAGCCACATCAATGTGGGTGGTCTCTTTGAATTTTTTTTTAATTACAATAGCGTTTTTCTTCTTATCTTCTGTCAATTTTCATCAAATGATCACACAGCATGCGCAACCAAACCAGATTATGCGCAATTAAACCAAACCAACACTTGATTCATCAATCAAAGAATAAACGCAAACTGAGGAATAAGAGTTTAGCAAAAAAGAGAGAAAGGAGCGAAGCCTAACACCAGGAATTGAGAGGAGAGAAACTGATTTTCCTTATTGAACAAAAGATACAACAGGCGGGATTATATGGTTGGGAAGAAGGGGGCGAAATTACAAGAAAGTACAAAATAACCGCCTAGACTCAGTACATTAACCAAGGGTATAAACGTCATTTCACACTATTTAAAAATCCCGCCAACCAACTTCTTCTTCTTGCTTCGATCCCTCTTCGCACCATCAAACACCGCACGCATCTTCTCCCAACTCAACCGTTTCTCACGTGCCAAGCAGCCTTTGATTCACCCATATCAACCTCCTGTGATCCTACCAAGCGCTATCCATCATTTACCACCACAAAGCCTGCTGCATTCGTCTTGTTCAGCTGCAGCTCCATCACGTGTCAACTCGTTCGACCAAATGCTCGTTGGATTCACCAAGTGCTGAGCACCTCCTTTATTGACACCCCCCCTCAAGCAAGGCTTGTTATATATGTTGTAAGCTCCAAGAGTTCCATTTAAACGCTCAAGCCTCTTTAAATCCAGCGCCTTAGTGAAAATATCTGCAACCTGCAAATCAGTCCTGACTGGCATCAATTTTATCACCCCATTCTTCACCTTTTCTCTAACAATGTGGCAATCTATCTCTATGTGCTTGGTTCTCTCATGGAACACCGGATTTTCAGCAATGTGCATAGCACTCTTGCTGTCACAAAATACTTCAACTGGTTCCTGGTTTCTTATGTTCAAGTCCTCAGCAAGATATAAGAGCCATTGTACTTCACACACCAACGAAGCCAGAGCTCTGTACTCAGCCTCCGCTGAGGATTTAGACACTGTTGTCTGCTTTTTAGCCCTCCAAGAAATCAACGAATCACCTAGATAAACACAGTACCCCGTGACACTTCTTCTAGTTTCTGTACAGCCCGCCCAATCAGAGTCTGCAAATGCTCTCAGTTTAAGACTTGTGTTGGCTGGGAATAGAAGGCCCTGCCCTGCTGTCCCCTTAATGAACCTCAGAAGTCTGTGTGCAGCCTTCAAGTGATCCTGTGTTGGACAGTCCAGAAATTGGCTCAATTGCTGGACTGGAAATGCAATGTCAGGTCTGGTTATAGTAAGATATATGAGCTTGCCAATCAAGCTTCTATACGTAGCAACATCTAATATTCTGGGAGAGTCATCATGCGTAAACTTTGCATTAGTGTCCATGGGTGTTTTAATTGGTTTGGATCCAAGAAACCCAGTTTGTTCAAGTAATTCAAGGGCATATTTCCTCTGGTTGATTACTAACCCCCCCTGTGACCTAGCTACTTCAATCCCCAAGAAGTATCTAAGGTCACCAAGATCCTTGATCTTAAACGCAGAGTGCAACTCAGTTTTGAGACACTGGATGGGAGACATACTGTTACAGGCTAGAATGATATCATCCACGTACACTAGAGCCAAAAGGAAGTAACCTGGAGCATTTCTGTAGAAAAGCGTGTAATCATTTTTGGACTGAGTGAACCCATGTCCCAGTAGAAAACTGGTGAGCTTTGCATTCCATTCACGACTGGCTTGCTTGAGACCGTAAAGGGACTTTTCAAGCTTGCAGACAAGGTTAGGATCACTAAGTGTCAAACCTGGTGGGGGTAGCATATATATTTCTTCATGTAAATCTCCGTGTAAAAAAGCGTTATTGACATCCAGCTGCTGCAGATACCAACCCTTACTGGATGCTAGAGCCAAAAACAGTCTAACAGTCGTCATTTTTGCCACAGGTGAAAAGGTCTCCTGATAGTCAATCCCGTATTGCTGCGTATAGCCTTTTGCCACTAGTCTAGCCTTGTATCTATCTACAGTCCCGTCTGCCAGAAATTTGATCTTGTAGACCCACTTGCATCCAATTGCTTGCTTCCCTGGTGGCAAAGGCATCAGTGTCCAAGTCTTATTGGCCTCAAGCGCTGCAATTTCCACCTGCATAGCCTCCTGCCAAGCAGAGGAACTGGCTGCCTCTAAGTAGTTTGCTGGCTCTATGTGCATGCCAGATGCTTATGACTTGTATTTAGGTGTTAGTTATTGTAAAGAAAAACAGTGACTCAAAGGATGAGAGATGCTGGGTTTTGCGGATGAATCAGAAAGAGCACATTGATTACAGTAAAATTCTTGTAAATAGGAAGGCATTCTTTTTTCCCGAATAGGTCTGCTGTTGGCAGGAATTGGTAGGTCAATGTCTATGGACTTGATAGGGATGGACTGTTGGCTGGAGATGGAATCATGTGAAGAGGAAAGAGGAGAAGCTAGAGAGGAAGGAGTGCTGCCATGAGCGGGACTGGCTTGTGGGGAGAGTGCTGGTATAGGACTGGATGGTAAGTATGGATCAAGGGCGTTTGGAGACTGTATAGAGGCTGGTGAGCAAGGAGCAGGATGATTTTGTGTTGTGGAAGAGTAGAGTGAGTCAGATAAAGGATCAGAGTTGGCCAGGATGGGGTCATGACATTTATGCTGTGGAACATGGTGTGAGCCAGGTTTGCGATGCTCATGAGATACAGATCCAAATGGAAAGCAATCTTCATCAAATTCAACATTCTTTGAAACCAGTATGTCTTTGGTATCTAGGTCTTGCAATATATATCCTTTTGAGGTATTTGAATGTCCAAGGTATATACATCTTTTAGATCTGGGATCAAATTTCCCTTTGGTCTGGCAAGTTTTAAGGGCAAAGGCAAGACACCCAAAAATTTTCAGGTTTTTGTATGAAGGTGGTTTGGAGAACAGCTGCTCAAATGGAGTTTTATTGGATAATAATGGTGATGGAGTGAGGTTAATCAGGTATACTGCATGCTGAATGCAGAAACCCCAATACTGGATAGGGACATTGGATTGAAATTTCAAAGCTCTAGCCACATTCAAGATATGTTGCTGTTTCCTTTCGACAAGACCATTTTGCTCAGGGGTATAGACACAACTGGTCTGGTGGATAATCCCTTTATCAGAGAAAAAATCATTCATCTTAAATTCAGCACCATTGTCTGTCCTAATGATCTTAATGCTTTTTTCAAAATGGACAGACACAAAAGTATGAAAACTTTGCAAAATTCTTCTGACTTCAGACTTTGCCTTCATTAAGTAGACCCAAGTGTATCTACTAAAATCATCCACTATAGTAAGAAAGTATTGTTGATGATACATGGTGGGGTATCTATATGGACCCCAAATGTCAACATGTATTAACGAAAAAACGGAAACAGATTTAGAATGCGAAATAGGAAAGGGATGCTTCTTTTGTCGAGCAAGCGGGCAGATGTGGCATGGAAGGGAAGCTGAAGAAATGGTAACTTCTGGATTCTTCTTTTGAACTTCTTTCATTCTGGAAAAGGACATATGTCCAAGTCTTGAGTGCCATATGGATGATTTGGAGTCTGGGAGAGTATGAGCTGCAAGAATGGAACTGGGAAGAGATAGTTGAGTGAAAGCTTTGTTTCTGTCTGGCAGATGTAAGGAGCCGTCCAGTTTGTATAGGCCTTGACTAATTCTAGCTGAACCAATCATCTTCATAGTGTTCTGATCATGAATAAAGCAGTGGTCAGATTGGAAAAGAATACTGCATTGGTTTTCCTTTACAAGTTTGCTGAGGGAAATTAGATTGAAGTGGAAGGAAGGAATGTGAAAGACATTATGCAGCTGAAGATATGGATTGATTGTGACTGTGCCAGTATGAAGTACTTGGACAAGAGACTCTGTGGGCAATTTAACTTGCAGAGATTTAGCAGGCTGAAAAGAGTCAAAGAAGCTAAGAGAACAACATACATGGTCACTAGCACCTGAATCCAAAATCCATATGTTAGAGTTTCTGTATGCAACATTACCTGCTGACTTACCAGAGGAAGGCAGTTTCTGAGCTGACATTACGGTATGCAAGGGCTGTCCTCCTTCACCTTGAACTCCTCTCTCAACATGGCCTCTATTCTGGTGTTCCTTGAGCATATTCATCAGTTGCAAGTACTGCTCAGAGGTGAAGTTAGGTGCTATCTGTGACGCCAGGGGTTGCTGTGACATTCCCTGTTCGTCTCCTCCAACATGCTCAATTTGCTCCATACTACTGCATTGAGCCTCCTCAAAACCAACATAGTTCACTCGTCCCTTAGGTTTATAACCAGGTGGATAGCCATGCTTTCTATAGCATTTGTCCACTGTGTGTCCTGTGAAACCACAGAATGTACAGACAGGACGTTTTCCACCTCCAAACTTCTGCACCTGCACATTCTCTCCTCTAACATTTCCTGAGGGTCTACCTCCAAGTATGCTATGCTTGGATCCCTGAAATTTAATGAAACCAGACTGGCCGTCCGCCACATTTAACACTGGTGATGGATTATTAGTGAACACAGTTTGTCCATTCGTATACGATATTTTTCTCTCAAATTTAACTGCCATAGCAAATGCAGCATTGATGTCCGGCAAAGGACTCATAAGCAGAACCTGTGCCTTAACGGGTTCATACTCCTCAGACAGTCCTTTTAAAAACTTTATCACAAAATCATCTTCAACAAAATTCCTAATTTGACCACTGACATTGCACGTACATCTATTATAGGTACAAGAGGGTAATGACTTCAAAACACTTAGTTCTTCCCAAATAGTCTTAAGCTTGGTATAGTAATCGGTGACAGATGAAGTGTTTTGCTTAATTGAGTAAAATTCTTCCTGCATATCAGAAAGTCTAAAGGCATCAGCATTTCCATACCTGAGTTTCAGATCTTTCCAGACCTCAGCAGCGCTGTCAATCCACATTATGCTCTGAGCAATCGACGGGCTAACCGAATTGGTGATCCACGAGACAACCATATTGTTCGCTTTGATCCAAGCGTTGTACTTGCGATCTCCTTTTGGAGGCTTTTGCACAGTGCCATCCAGGAAGCCAGATTTGTTTTTGGCATCCAAGGCTCTTCGAATAGTCTTGCTCCAGCCATGATAATTCTGAGATGTTAGCAACGACTGCACCAGTACCAGTGACGGACTGTCACTAGGATGCACATACACGGGATCCTCCGTAGGATCCATAGTTCCAAAGCTAATTGAACTAGAGGCCATTAACCAAACTCAATCGAAGCAGGAATCACAGAACTTCAACAGATACGCTCTGATACCATGTCAATTTTCATCAAATGATCACACAGCATGCGCAACCAAACCAGATTATGCGCAATTAAACCAAACCAACACTTGATTCATCAATCAAAGAATAAACGCAAACTGAGGAATAAGAGTAGCAAAAAAGAGAGAAAGGAGCGAAGCCTAACACCAGGAATTGAGAGGAGAGAAACTGATTTTCCTTATTGAACAAAAGATACAACAGGCGGGATTATATGGTTGGGAAGAAGGGGGCGAAATTACAAGAAGTACAAAATAACCGCCTAGACTCAGTACATTAACCAAGGGTATAAACGTCATTTCACACTATTTAAAAATCCCGCCAACCAACTTCTTCTTCTTGCTTCGATCCCTCTTCGCACCATCAAACACCGCACGCATCTTCTCCCAACTCAACCGTTTCTCACGTGCCAAGCAGCCTTTGATTCACCCATATCAACCTCCTGTGATCCTACCAAGCGCTATCCATCATTTACCACCACAAAGCCTGCTGCATTCGTCTTGTTCAGCTGCAGCTCCATCACGTGTCAACTCGTTCGACCAAATGCTCGTTGGATTCACCAAGTGCTGAGCACCTCCTTTATTGACATCTTCCTCCAACATCCTCCAGCAAAACAAAGCATAAATTAATCAAAACGTGAGTAACTTAGAATCACACTAAAATCCTACATTCAACGCGGCTTTGTTGGCTCTCATCTCCTTCAACACGGCCTTCATTTCAATGTGATACTTTTTGTTTTGCTGCATGTAAGTAGTGTGCTACTTTTGTTTTGCCTCATGTAATTGTGTATTAGTTTCCCTGTTGTGTGCATCAGTTTTCTTTGTTTTCTGAGTTGCTTTTACATGTTTTGAATTTCTTCTCCCTTGTCTGGTTCTTGTTTCTTATCTTCAGTAGATATTTACCTGCTAAATGAAGTGGCCTAGAAGTTGGCTCCAGTAGCATATCCACGAAGACCAAGAATGGTTTTCATGGAAGAAGAAATAAATCTTGATAAATGGTAGATTAAGATTGATATAACAAAATTCAAAATCACATACTTGGCTTGGCTATTATCTTGATTTTCACTGTGTTAATAGTTGTCATTGCGATAGTAATTTGTCACGTGGTATGAAAAAGAGAAATCCATAGAGGTGTTGGAGGACTGGAAGCTGGATTACACACGTTTCCCGGTACACTAAGTGTTGGAGAAAATTGAAAGAAATTGAATTTGGCTAAGTTGCAAACCATAGTTAGCAACGTAATTTGAGTTTAATTATAATTAGTTTCATTAATGACAAGTGGAAACCAATGAATTATTAATTATATGTGTAACGAGTAGATAATTTTAAGCTTTGGAATCACTCAATTACGATACCGGGTGAATGAGAAATTAATAATCAAAATAGGAAAAAAAATAAGTGGAAATCTGCTCGTGTTGCGGGCTGTGTGCTGCGGACCGGATCTTATCTACCAGGAAGAAGTTTATTTAAAGTTTAAATTTCTCCCAGGTGGTTGTGATCGGCTAAGGTTGAAATTTGAAAAACTTTTAAGGCTGAACCGAACTGAGGGCAGACCTGCGGTTATCTGATCTGAGGACTGAGGATGAACAATTATCTGATCCAACGGCTGTGGACAGACTTGATGCGGTTATCTGATCTGAAGGTTCAGGCCGAGCAGGTATCTGATCCAACGGCTGTGGTTGAACTGACATTAACCACCTGACCTCGGTTTTCCCTATAAATACTAGGCCGAGTTGACCTCTATGATCATCAGAAATCAGTCCAGAAATCGAGCAATCAGTTTCTCCTTTTCTCTCTGAATTCACTCTCCCTATCTGCACAACATCTCCTTTCTGCACAAATCTTCATTTCGGCATTTTCAAGTCATCCGAAAAGCCAGAAACATCTTACAAGTTCGTTGATTTCATACGATGCAGTGCTGCTCGTCTGAGCTGATTCTGTTGTATACTGGGAGACGGTTGCTTCCTCTGGTTGGGCACAGTATACCGGAACAATACGTCTAAAGGATTTAGTCCTGGGTCACCTCGGTTTGTTTGCTCGACTGAACTGCTGAGCTGCTGTTAGCGCAATATTGCTGATCTGCAGTGCTACCGTGCTGAGCTCAACTGGTCTACCGAGCTGCTGCTGTGCTGAGCTCGGCTATTTCGCTGTTAGAGCATCTGTTGTTCTACAGCACTACTGTAGTGAGCTCGGCTGAACGGTTGATAACACATCACGAATATTCTGCAGTGCTGCTAGGCTGAGGTCACCAGATCGGCTGATCGTCCAAGACACAATTCAATTGTGCTACTTAGACCGTTTTGACCTGGCAGACCGACCCGACCTGCCCTGAGCTCGGCAGGTCTGCTGTTGTCTTATTTCACATGAACATTGTGCAAAATCGTTTTGACTAAAAAGCTCCAATAAGCTTAAGACGTATTTGCGTATTGATTGTGTATTATTTTCTTTTACTCCTTATGTTTTATTATTTGAAACATATTGTTTCTAAGTTGTTTGTTTCTGCATCTTACAGAAACTGAAATGGAGAATGAAAGCGGAAGCTCAGTTCATGGACAGAACAGTTTTGTTCCAGTGGCATCGAATGCTTCTTGCTGTGGCCCAGGTGGAAAAACCAGAGAAGTTTGCTGGGAGCTTCTTCAAAAGGTGGCAGAAGAAGATGATGTTCTTTCTGACTGTGCTAGGACTGGCCAAATTTTTGACCGAAGATCCTCCTATCGTGGATCCAGTGGATGACGAGACTCAGAATATGCAAAACAATCTTTCTGTTGAAGCGTGAAACTTTAATAATTATGTTTGTTTGAGTCATATTCTAAGTTGTTTAGACAATTCTTTGTAAGGATTTTATTGTACTTACAAAACTACAAAATTTTTGTGGCAGGCTTTGGAGAAGAAATATCGCATAGAAGATGCGGGTACAAAGAAGTTCACGTTGTTGTTTCTCAGATCGAGGAACAATAGATGTTGGTAGCCGAGATGGAAGAGGAGGGTATATTGCTCTGAATCTTTCCTAGTGGCTGCAGTGATTGAGAAGCTGCCTCTTTCGTGAAAGGAATTTAGAAGCTATCTCAAGCACCAGAGAAAGGAAATGACATTGGAAGATCTGATTGTCTGGCTTTGCATAGAGAGGATAATCGAAGATCTGAGAAAAAACCATATTTGAGTTTTGGTCATGCCAAAGCCCATGTTGCAGAGGCAAAGAAAAAGAAAGGTCATCTCGGAGTGAACAACAAAGGTAAGCAGATAGACAAGAAGTTCACGAGGAAATTCTACAGCTATGGCTGTTACATCCAGAAATTTTTCGAAGTAGCCTTTATACATTAATTTAAAACTAATGTAGCCGTGGGTGTAATGGCTCTTTCGGAATTAAATTAATGATAGTGTATCGTTATGTCTAAGTAATTTCGTGACTTTTGTTGGATATACTCGTTATATAAATATAAGGTAGTTACAAAGGATAAAAAAGGAAAAAATATTACATGAAGAGATATTAGGTTCCGAGGGGTGAGAGAGTGAAAATAAATAAATAAATAAAATAAATATAAAACACATGAAAAGTTAATGGGTGTCGTGGGGTGATAAAGTGGAAAAGAAAAATAAATAAAATAAAATAAAGGAGGGAGCTTCAATCGTGAAATGTTTGCTCTTTCCATTATCCCTATAAACTACCCCTTAATTCCCTGGCAAGGAGTGAAAACCGAAAGCAGTAAACAAAGAAAAAAAAAGAGAAGCAGAATGCAGGCTGGTGGTGAGGAGAAGAAAAGGAAGGGAGAAGAGAGAAGAGATAGGGGAGAAGAAGGAAAAAAAGATAAGGAAAGGTAGGGGAAGCAAGCACGACGCCCAACTTATTTGTTCTTTTGTATAATCGCGTAAATTTGTCTGCAATCAGGTAGGTTCTTGTTTTCCCCAGACCCTAACGATAGCTTTTGCTGTTGTTGGGATATACTGGGTCATGATGATGATGATGATGAATTGGTATAATTCAAGCATACCTTAGTTATAGATTTATGTGTTGTCCTATAGCATGTATGTGTTAATCTGTGAAAGGCATGTGTTTTTGGGACTGTTGAATGCGTAGTATTGCTCTAGGTGCATTTGATTTAATGGTAGGGTTGAATTTGGTATCAAATAGCATAATTTTCGCATGATTAGGGCTTTTTGGTTTTTTGTTTTGGCCTTCGAATAGGTTCTCATAGGTTGGAAATAGGCAAAAATATAGATTGGTGTGGAAAAACAGACGTGAGAGGCTGCACGTGTGGCTCATGCGCCGCTGGAAAGGTCCGCGCATGGCCTTCACACGCGCACATGCGCTCCTGTAGCCACAATATATAATTATATTAAAAAATGGGTAACGGACCGGACCAAGGCGTGCAGGCCGGACACTTAATGGGCCGGCTGTGCCCAGGGCCTAGCCTAATTGCGGATTGAGTTCAAAAAATATAATAAATGTGAGCCGGCAGCGGACTGTGCTGAATGGCCAACGGACCGGGCCCCAGCTGCTAGCCAGCCTAATTAGCTTGGAGTAAAAAAAAACTGTGGCATGCCGGACCCTGGCGGGCTGGGCCAAGGAGTAAGCGGGCCAGCGGCCTGGCAGGGTGAAAAATAAAAAAAATGTAAAATGAGAACATTTTTTTCATTAATTTTTGAATTTCCAGATTTTAATTAACTATTCAATAATAGTAGAAAATTATAGAAAAATGGAAATAAATATCAGGAAATTTTAATTATTTTCCAGAAATTATAATTGCTGAAATTAAATTGTTTCATCAAAATTTTGATTTTGTGATAATTTAATTAATTTAGATAAATAGGAAATAATTGGAAATAAATAGAGTGAAATGAGGAAAAATAGTAGAAAATACCAGATAATTTTATACAAGCCACGGAAGACATGGCTGATGTCGAACAATGTCTTGTTGATATTCAGATAATAAAGGAACCTAGAATTGAGCGCCGGAGGATGGTGAGGATGGGCTGAAGGGCCTCAGTCAATTTTTGTTTTGCATTCATGGCACATGCATTGCATATATGATGGGTCGTGACGTACGGGTCACGGACACTCAAGATGGTGTACGGTGGCAGGGGGCCATGTACACTCAGTATGGTGACTGTGGGTGGGTACGACCCACAGCCGCTCAGTAGGCCTCGAGATCATGCATCGCACGATAGAGATATGGACATCTTGCCTGACATGACTTTGTTGCGTATGATATGCATAACTGGACATGCATCACGGAGCTGAGCATCTCTATCTAAAGTGAGTTACTTTTCTGTATTCTTTCTATATATATGATATACCATGTTCTATGTGCTATGTGTTATGTCATTCCAGTATGCGTGCCTTGTATTAGTTGGAGGCATACATCTATTGGGTGATTTTTAATCACTCACCCATACTTCCCCTCCCCCCTCCAGGTGAGCATGAAGAAGAGTGTGACTATGTCTTTGCTGAGGACGGGGCAGTTACGGTAGTATGGACAGGCTGACGGTCGCAAATAGGACACAAGGAGACCCTGCGGCTGTTGTCTTTTATGCCATTGGGTTATCACTAGACATTACCTTTGTTTATATTGTTAGGCATTAGAGACTATTATTTCGATGTTGTTACTCAGAATCTTGTGCACTATTTAATGAGGATTTTCATTTATGATGGCAATAAATGTAAATGTTTACCGTTTTCGCGAAAAAAAATTTCTACTTCATTTCTGACATGTAAGAAGTTGATTCGAGGCCTTGTAGATCTCTTAGCAGACTACGCGAGTGCACCGTTCCCGATGCTAGGGTTCAAAAGTGGGGTGCTACAGGAGGTATCAGAGCCCAGGCTCCAGATCCACATCAGACACGCATGATTAACTAGATCACTTAGACATAAGCTATGATCTTTTCCTAGAAATGACGATTTTACCCCTAATGAATGAAGTAGACATAAGTTATGATCGGGTTAAGGGAGGTGTGTGCCATGGCGAGCTTTTGCTATTTAATTATTGTTTTACCCCCGAACTCTCGTACAACTCCATACATGTCTAGTCTTCGCTATAATTGCAATTAATTCTAAAATTTTAGTGGGTGTTTTCTCTATCTTCCAGAAAATGCCGCCACGACGAGAGCTAGCAGGGAATGGGGGACACGACGGGGATTACCATCAGGGTCAGGGGGCCATACCCCAAGTTTTCATGGATACTCTAGCCACTTTGGCTACATTGGTGGCCCGACAGCAGGTACAGATGGCTCACCTATAGCAGAAGCAGCCACCACCACTACCACCCCCAGGACTTCGATTTTTCTACAGGAAGATGCAGAACTCCCGGATACCGATGCTTAGGGATACTACACAGCCAGGGTAGGCTGAAATATGGCTCAAGTCCATGTCGATCTAAAATTAGAAGTGGTTGTTCCGTTTCTCGAGGGTAATGCTGGGGAATGGCGGCATGGAGTAGAGCGCAGGTTGACTCCACCGGTGACATGGACTCAGTTTATGGAAGAATACCAGAAGCATTACATCCCTGAGAGCGCCATACAGAGGAGGATGACAGAATTCCAGCTGGTTACACAGGGATACATGACTGTGGACCAGTATTCGGAGAGGTTTCACGCACTGGGGAGATACATGCCCTCCGTTATGGATAATAAGAAGGCAAAGTTGTTGAAGTTTAAGACTGGACTGAACTCTCGTATTCAGTCTCTCATCATCTGTGCTAGGACAAGGACGTTTGAGGAGTTACTGGAAGTGTGCAGAGAGGTCGAGGGTGACCTAGAGAGGATGGCAGCAGAGGGCAAGGCGAAGAGGCCTCGGGAGGAATTTCGTTCTGGGAGATCCAGAAGATGGCTGAAGGTAACACGCCGCCATCAGTCGGGACACCCTTTCCGACCACCGCAGCTGTAGAGGCCACCTACCCAGCCATTTGATATTGAAGGACCAGTAGTGATTGATGCACAACCAGTGAGGGATGTGGCCCCCACTACACCCTGCGTCCACTGTAGACGCCTCTATCCAGGACAATGTTGGAGGACTAAGGATGTTTGCTACAGGTGTGGCAATCCAGGACACTTCGCCAGAGATTGCCCTATGCAGCGACAGGTTCCCCCTCCACAGCAGGTCCAAGCACAGCAGAAGGGGAAAGCAAAGACTAATGTCCGAGTTCATGCCATGATGGACGCTGCAGTCGAGGAGGCCGGCGACGTTGTAACATGTATTCTTTAATTAAGCATTTGAGTTTCTAATATATTCTAAATATCTTTCCTTCCTTGTGGTTACGTGCTGTATGTTTAACCCTGAATATGTTAGGTGAGATATTAATTAACAAAGTCCCAGCCTACGTTCTATTTGATAGTGGTGTCAGCCACTTATTTGTTGCCAGGAGGTTTGTCAAGAGCTTGAATATTCTACCAGAATGGCTTAAGATTTCCTATCAAGTTCAAACCGCCGGTGACCAGGTGTTTGTATCTTATTACCAGTACAAGAAATGTCAGTTGGAGATTAACGAGTTGGAATTCTCTGCAACCCTAATCCCGATTCAGATGCTAGATTTTGACGTTATTCTGTGCATGGATTTTCTGGCTAAGTATCATGCTATGATCGATTGTCGTCAGATACAATCAGCATGCAGACTCAGAATAAGCAGGAAACCATTTTCCAAGGGGATCTCAAGTTGCAGAAGGTGCCCAAGAAGATTTACATGTGTGCAGAATAGGCATACCGAGCATTGAGAAAAGGTAATCAGGGGTTTCTCGTATATTCCATAGGTGCGGAGCGAAAGTTACCCTTGATCGACTTGATACTAGTGGTGAATGAGTATAAAGACTTATTTCTCGATGAACTGCCAGGACTAGCGCCCAATCGAGAGGTAGAATTTGAGATTAATCTGTTGCCTGGTGCTAAGCCAATATCAAAGGCACCATATAGAATGGCTCCGGCTGAACTAAATGAGCTGAAGGAGCAGCTACATGAGTTAATGGACCGGAAGTTTATCCGACCCAGTGTCTCACCATGGGGAGCTCCAGTATTGTTTGTAAAGAAGAAGGACAGTAGTATGAGACTCTGCATTGACTACCGGGAGCTTAACAAGATCACCATCAAGAATAAGTACCCACTACCCAGGATAGAATATCTATTTGACCAGCTGAAGGTAGTGTTTATTTAATGCTTTGATGAATAACACTCTGGAATTATTTATGCTTGACTGTATGCATTTGTGTGGGGTGCGAAAGTTTTCTCAAAGATTCACCTCCGATCAGGATACCATCACTTGATTATTCGAGCAAAAGACGTTGCAAAGATAGCTTTCCGTACCAGATATGGGCATTACGAGTTCTTGGTCATGCCATTTGGACTGACCAACGCTCCAGCAGCCTTCATGGACTTGATGAATACGATATTCAGGGAGCAGCTGGATAGATACGTGGTAGTATTCATTGATGACATTCTGGTGTATTCTCTAGACGAGGAGTCGCATGCTGGACACTTGAGGGAGGTGTTTGAGACTCTCAGGCGAAGTATATTGTATGTCAAGTTCAGTAAGTGCGAATTTTGGCTGAGAAGCGCGGCTTTCTTAGGACATGTGGTTTCAGCGGAGGGAATTTCTGTAGATCCCAAGAAGATTAAGGCTATTACCGAGTGGCCCAGGCCGACCAATATGACTGAAGTGCGAAGTTTTCTGGGTTTGGTCCGATATTATAGGAAATTCGTTGAATGATTCTCATCAGTAGCGGTGCCCCTGAGTAGATTGACGCAGAAAAGTCAAAGTTTGTATGGACCGCTGAATGCGAGCAGAGTTTTGCGGAACTTAAGAGTCGGTTGACGACAGCCCTTGTACTGGCTCAACCCTCTAGCTCGGAAAGGTTTGTCATCTATAGTGATGCATCGAAGAACGGGCTAGGTATATGCATAAGATTTCTATTAAATTCTACATGCATTACAACTGTGGTCTAATCTCTTTCCTTTCAGGGTGAGTTTTGATGCAAAACGGCAGAGTTATTGCTTATGCTTCACGCCAGTTGAAGCCTTATGAGCAGAATTACCTGATGCATGATCTGGAGTTGGCAGCAGTTGTGTTTGCGCTAAAGATCTGGCACCACTATCTATACAGTATGAAGTGTGAAGTCTTTACCGACCATAAGAGTTTGAAGTATTTATTCACACAGAACGAGTTGAATATACATTAGAGGACGTGGCTTGAGTTGTTAAAGGATTATGATCTTACTATTAGCTATCATGTAGGGAAGGCAAACCAGGTTGTGGACGCATTCAGCAGGAAGCCGAGTTACGCCAGGCAGACACTGTTGGAGATGGAGACCGCAGAGTTTGATCTTGATATCATGGATGCTACGGCTAATGTTTTGGCAACTTTGATTATCACCCCATCTCTGGTCGATCAAGTTAAGGAGGTGCAGAAGGAGGATGTGACACTTAGTGGTATTCGAGAGAAGATGATGACTAGTCAGGTGATGGTTTTCAGATTCATGATGACGACGGTATGTGGTACCAGGGGAGGTTGTGTGTGCTTGACGTTGAGAATATAAGAAAGGAGTTATTGAAGGAGGCACACAATTCGAAGTTGTTAATTCATCCGGGAACTACCAAGATGTATAATGATCTAAAGAAGCACTATTGGTGGAACGGCATGAAGAGACACACAGCCAAGTTCGTTGAGAGATGCCTTGTTTGTCAATAGGTTAAGGCAGAGCACCAGGGGGCGAAAGGTTTGATGTTGCTGTTGGAGATATCAGAGTGGAAGTGGAAGCATATGACGATGGATTTTGTTGTAGGGCTCCCAAAAACTAGGAATGACAATGATAAGATCTGGGTGATTGTGGACTGCTTGACTAAATCCGCTCATTTTCTACCTGTACCGAATGATGTAACCCTGGACAGATTAGTTACACTCTATATTGACACATTATCAGTTTACATGGAGTTCCAGTCAATATTGTCTCCGATCGCGATCCGAGATTTACCCAGGTTTTGGTCGGCATGTCAGATAAGAATGGGGACTGAACTGCATCTGAGTACTACATTTCACCAGTAGACAGACGGACAATAGGAGAGAACGAAACAGACATTGGAGGACATGTTGAGGGCTTGCGCCATTGACTTCATGGGAAACTGGGACAATATGATCAAGTTGATTGAATTCTCCTACAACAACAGTTGTCATAGCGCCATCGGCATGGCACCATTTGAGGCACTCTATGGGCGTAAGTGCAGAACGAAGTGGGAGAGCGTATTATCACCGGTCCAGAGCTGATTGAGCAGACCAGGGAGAAGGTAAAGATGATTTGGGAAAGACTTAAGGTTTCCCAAGACAGAAGCAAAAGTTGGGCAGATTCGAAGAGGCGTCCCCTGGAGTTTGCTGTCGGAAAAAAGGTTTACTCGAAGGCCTCACCTATGAAGGTGTTGCACAGTTTGGGCTGAAGGGTAAGTTGCGGCCTCGTTACACTGGCCCCTACGAAGTGCTTGAAAGGACTGATTCATTAGCTTACCGTTTGGTGTTACCTATGGCGCTGGCCCAAGTGCACAACGCATTCCAAGTTTCTCAATTGAGAAGGTACGTTTCTGATCCGAGTCATGTAATGGACGCACAGCCCTTGAGAATCAAACCGGATGCGTCACATGAAGAAACTCTTGTTCGGACTATAGACCACAAGGAACAAGAACTGAGGAGGGTCATTCCGTATGTCAAAGTGCAATGGAGCAATCACATGAAAAATGAAGCGATTTGGGAGTTAGAGGATCAGATACGCGAATACTAACCCGACCTCTTCGAATAAGGTGCGACAAGTTTCGAAGACAAAACTTCTTGTAAGGTGGGTAGGATGGTATATCCAGAAATTTTTCGAAGTAGCCTTTATGCATTAATTTTAAACTAATGTAGTCGTGGGTGTAACAGCCCTTTTGAAATTAAATTAATGATAATGTATCGTTATGTCCAAGTAATTTTGTGACTTTTGTTGGATATATTCGTTATATAAGTATAAGGTAGCAACAAAGCATAAAAAAGAAAAAAAATTACATAAAGAGATATTAGGTGCCGAGGGGTGAAAGAGTGAAAATAAATAAATAAATAAAATAAAGATAAAACACATGAAAAGGTAATGGGTGCCGTGGGGTGATAAAGTGGAAAAGAAAAAAAATAAAATAAAATAAAGGAGGGAGCTTCAATCGTGGGTAGTGGGGTAACAAACCCCCAACTTTTTGCTCTTTCCATTATTCCTATAAACTACCCCCTAATTCCCTGCCAAGAAGTGAAAACCGAAAGCAGTAAACAAAGAAAAAAAGAGAAGCAGGTTGCAGGCCGGCGGTGAGGAGAAGAAAAGGAAGGGAGAAGAGAGAAGAGATAGGGGAGAAGAAGGAAAAAATAGGGAAAGGTAGGGGAAGCAAGCATGATGCCCAACTTGTTCGTTTTTTTGTATAATCGCGTAAATTTGTCTGCAATCAGGTAGGTTCTTGTTTTCCCTTTCCAATTGGTACAATTCAAGCATATGTTAGTGATAGATTTATGTGTTTTCGTTGTTTTAATTATTGAATCCAATATCATGTGTGTGTTAATCTGTGAAAGTCATGTGTTTTTGGGACTGTTGAATGCGTAGTATTGCTCTGGATGCATTTGATTTGATGGTAAGGTTGAATTTGGCATCAAATGACACAATTTTTGCATGATTAGGGCTTTTTGGTTTTTTGTTTTGGCCCTTCGAATAAGTTCTCATAGGTTGGAAGTAGCCGGAAATATAGATTGGTGTCGAAAAACAGGCACCGAAGGCTGTGCGTGTGCTTCACGCACCGCTAGAAGGGGTCGCGCATGGCCTTCACACACGCGCGTGGGCACACACGCTGCTGGAGCCACAGTACAACAGCAACAACAACAACAACAACAATCATACCCAATATATTCCAACGACAGTAAAAGCTACTGCTAAGATCTGGGGAAGGTGAGATGTAGGCAAAAAATACATTTATCTCAAGTGATAGAGAGTTCGCTTTCAGTGAGACCCCTGGCTCTATATGTACCTGCATTGATAGCACAATAATAGAAATATTATGTACTAGTGAAGAGATTTTATTAAACATAAATAGAAAGATTCCTATATTAAAATAGTCATAATAGTGAATATGCACAAATACTTGATAGACAAAGAGAAAAACAAAAAAGTGCAAAGTCAATCTAAAGTGTAGTGAGTATCTAATCCTCTAAGTATACTCTGAGGTGTCCATATATCCTGCCTACCCCTCCTTAACCTTAATCCTCTGTCTCTATGAACTCCTATCCTGGACCATTTCCTCAGAGAGGTGCAACTCTAGTAAATCATGCCTAATCTGCTCATCCCACGTCAGTTTGGGCCTGCCTTTACACCTCTTCCCTTCTATAGAGTGGCTTTCAACTGCTCTGACAGACGCCGTTGTCTATCTCCTCTTGACATGCCCAAGCCATCTCAATCTCCTTTCTCTTATCTTATCTGTTATACTAGTCATCCCTAACCTTTCTCTGTATACCTCATTTCTTATTCTGTCTAGCCTTGTATGTCCAGACATCCACCTCAGTATGTAGTCATATTAAAAAATGGGTAATAGATCGGACCTGGGCGAGTAGGCCGAACCCTTAACGGGGTTGGCTGAACACAGGGCCTGGCCCAATTGTGGATTGAGTTTAAAAAAATATAATATCTGTGAGCTGAGAGCGGGCTGGGCCGAATGGCCAATAGACAGGGTCCCGCTGCTGGATGGCCCAATTAGCTTGGAGTTAAAAAAGAAAACTTGTGGCAGGCCGGACCCTAGCGGGTCGGGCCAAGGACTAAGCGGGCTAGCGGCCTGGCAGGGAGGAAAAGAACAAATGAAAAATGAGAATAGTTTTCTTTATTAATTTCTGAATTTCCAGATTTCAATTAACTATTCAATAATAGTAGAAAATTATAAAAAAATAGAAATAAATATCAGGAAATTTTAATTCATTTCCAGAAATTATAATCGCTGAAATTAAATTGTTTTCATCAAATTTCTGATTTCATGATAATTTAATTAATTTAGATAAATAGGAAATAATTGGAAATAAAGAGGGGGGAATGAGGAAAAATAATAGAAAATACCAGATAAATTTATACAAGCCATGGAAGATGTGGTTCATGTCGAACAACGTCTTGCCATTATCCTGATAATATAGGAACCTAGAATTGAGCGCCGAAGGATGGTGAGGATGGGCCGAAGGGCCTCACGCAATTTTTGTTTTGCATTCTTGGCACATGCATTGCATTTATGGTGGGTCATGACGTACAGGTCACAAACACTCAAGATGGTGTACGGTGGCGGGGGTCACGTACACTCAGTATGGTGACTATGGGTGGGTACGACCCACAGCCACTCAGTAGGCCTCGGGATCATGCATTGCACAATAGAGATATGTGCATCTTGCCTGACATGACTGTTGTGTGTGACATGCATAACTGGACATACATCACGGAGCTGAACATCTCTATCTGGAGTGAGTTACTTTTCTGTGTTCTTTCTATGCATATGATATACCATGTTCTATGTGCTATGTGTTATGTCATTTTGATATGCGCGTCTTGTATTAGTTGGAGGCAGACATCTACTGGGTGATTTCTAGGTACTCACCCCTGCTTCCCCTCCAAGTGAGCATGAGAAAGAGTACGACTATGTCTTTACTAAGGACGGGGCAGATACGGTAGTATGGACAGACTGACGGTCGCAACTAGGACACGAAGAGACCCTGCGGCTGTTGTCTTTTATTCCATTGGGTTATCAATAGACATTATCTTTGTTTATATTGTTAGGCATTAGAGACTATTATTTTGACGTTGTTGCTCAGAACCTTGTGCACTGTTTAATGAGGATTTTTATTTATGATGGCAATTAATGTAAATGTTTACCATTTCTGCGAAAAAAATTTCTAGGTCATTTCTGACATGTAAGAAGTTGATTCGACGTCTTGTAGATCTCTTAGCAGACTACGACGGGTGCACTATTCACGATGCTAGGGTTCCGGAGCAGGGTGCTATAATGGCATTCAGGGGCGTGTTAGCAGTGAATGCCGCAAGCCCAAGAAGAACCAAACCAAGGCAAAAGCGTATTTCATTGATGCCATGGATGATCTGAACCTGTGTGTTGTCGTATCAGAGTGCAATGATGTGGGAAATATGCACGAATGGTGGCTGGACACTGAAGCCATAAGACATATCAGCTCTAATCGGGCAATGTTCTCAGAGTACCAGCCCGAGAATAACAAACAGCTTTACATTGAGAACTCTGCGTAGTCAAAGATAGAAGACGAAGGTAAAGTTATTCTGAAGATGATCTCGGAGAAACATATGACTTTGCAGAATGTGTTGCACGTTCCCGACATCTGGAAAAATTTGGTTTCTTAGGCTCTACTAGACATGCATGGATTTAGATTAGTGTTAGAGTCAAATAAAGCTATTATTTCAAAGACTAGTATGTATTTTGGGAAGGGATACTTGTTGAATAGGATGTTTAAATTAAATGTCATTACTATTGTACTTAAGAAAAAATTGCTCGTAGAGGCTAATAATATTGCTTCCTCTTCTACTTACATGCTTGAGTCTTCTTGTTTATGACATTTTTGTTTGGGGCATGTAAATTACAAGTCAATACAATGAATGGTTAATCTTGACTTATTACCCAAATTGAATTTTGATAAGGGAAAATGCCAAATTTGTGTTGAAGTAAAAATGGCAAAGGCGAAATTTCCTTAAATATAAAGGAACATTGAACCTTTGGACTTAATTCATACAGATATGTGTGATTTAAATTTTATGCAAACGAGAGACGATAAAAAGTACTTTGTCACTTTTATCTACGATTGCACTAGATAATGTTATGTTTATTTGCCAAGTAGCAAAGATGAGGCCCTTGATGCTTTTAAAGACTATAAAAATAAAGTTGAGAATCAACTTAGCAAACTAATTAAAGCAATTCATAGTGATAGAGGTGGCTAGTATGATACACCGTTTAATGAATTCTATTTAGAGCATGGCATTATTCATCAAACGACTGCACTATATTCACCTCAATCGAATGGTATTGCTGAACGCAAAAACCATACTCTAAAAGAGACGATGAATTCTATGTTAGATAAATTCGGACTTACCTCAGAACTTGTTGGGGGAAGCAATTCTCTCAGCTAACATCATTTTAAATTAAATTCCATCTAAAAAGATGGATGAAACCCCATAAGAACTTTTGAAGGGTCATAAGCCTAGCTACAAATACTTGAAAGTGTGTGGGTGTCTGGCAAAGGTTGTTGTACCTAAACCAAGACAAATAAGAATTGGGCCTCAAACGATTGATTGCATATTCATAGGATATGCGACTAACAGTAATGCATATCGATATTTGGTGCACAAGACGGACATTCTTGACATACATTAAAATTTTATCACAGAGTCAAGGAATGCAGTGTTCTTCGAAGACGTCTTTCTAAATAAAACAATAGCAATGAAGAAACAAGTACTGGTAAGCGAATGCGTGAGACGACTCCTCAAGGAACTGAGGAACTTCATCAAAGCAAGCGAGCCAGAATACGAACATCGTTTGGACTAGATTTTCTAGCCTATTCGGTAGAAAATGAGCGGGAAACTTTCTCTGATGCAATTTCAACTCCAGAAGCTCCCTTTTGGAAAGAGACAATAAACAACGAGATAGATTCTAGTCTTCTGAATCACACTTGAGAGGTGGTTGACCTTCCACCGGGAAGGAAACCAATAGGGTGCAAGTGGATTTTCGAGAAGAAATTGAAAAAAGTTGGGTTTATCGACAAGTACAAGGCCCGGTTGGTAGCTAAAGGATATCGACAGAAGGAAATCTTTGACTTTTTTGACACCTACTCACTAGTGACTAGAATCACTTTTATAAGGGTGCTAGTTGCTATTGCTGCAGTCTATAACTTAGAAATGCAACAGATGGATGTGAAAATTGCTTTTTAGAATGGTAAATTAGAGAAAGAGATTTATATGAAACAACCCAAAGGGTTCGTTGTTTCAGGACAAGAAAAGAATGTATGTAGACTTATTAAGTCCTTGTACGGACTTAAGCAAGCACCTAAACAGTGGCACTTGAAATTTGATCAGGCGATGCTAGCCAATGATTTCAAGATCAACGAGTATGACAAGTGTGTCTGCATTAAGAACACATAGAATGCATATATAATAGTATGTCTCTATGTAGACAACATGCTACTCATAGATAGTACTCATAATATCATCTTAAATACGAAGAAGATGTTGACGAGAAACTTTGACATGAAAGATATGAGAGTTGCCAACATTATTCTAAGAATTATAATTTCTAGGGTAACCGAAAGATTCGTTTTGTCACAAACTCAATATATTGAACCTATTCTAAAACGTTTGAATATGTTTGACGTGAAACCAGTGAAGACTCTACTTGACTTAAGTATATACTTAAGGAAGAGCCGAGGCGAGCCAATAGCTCAATTGGAGTACTTGCAAGTAATTGGAAGTCTGATGTACATAACAAATTGTACAAGAACAGACTTAGCATGTGTACTAAACAAACTGAGCAGGCTTTTCAGTAATCCAAGTGATGATCATTGGAAAGCTCTGCATAAAGTGATGAGATACTTGAAGTATACAATGAATCTTGAATTACATTACACAAGATATCCAACAGTATTGGAAGACTATTGTGATGTCAACTGGATTTCTGATAGTAAAGTATCTAAGTAAACCAATGGATATTTATTCACAGTTGGTGGAGGTGATGTGTCGTAGAAATAGAGAAAGCAAACGTGCATAGCTTATTCCACTATGGAAGCTGAGTTTGAGATAAAGTCGGAGAAGAGGCTGAATGGCTTCGGAATTTCCTGGAAGATGTGACATGCTGTCCTAAGCCAATTGCTCCTATCAGCACACACTGTGATAGGCAGTCAACTATAGAACGAGCTCAAAGCAGCATCTACAATGGTAAGTCTCGACACATACGTCGAAGACATAAACACCGTTAAACAGTTGGTCTCTAATGGTGTGATTTCCATTGATTATAATCAAAGGGGAATCTTGCAGATCCGTTGACAAAAGGTTTGCCTAAAGGTCAGATGTCAAATTTGGCGAATGAAATGGGATTAAAGCCTACAGTGCAAAAACCTTTGTAACGGTGACCTAACCTTGTTAACTAGAGATCCCAGAATCTTTGTTCAATGGGACAACTAAGTTATCAAGTTTTGTTAAAAACACTTACTCATTCTGCTAAATAAAATTGACGTCTACAGAAAAAGTCAGGGTAATATAATGCTTTTAATGTTTCATATATCTTGGTACATCAAGTAGAGTATGACAGAATACTCTTTATAGGAAACAGCTATGTAAGTGTGAAGTGGGGCTGCTTCTATGAGAGTTCTGTGAGGCAAAATTCTCTAAAACACTTTCTGAAATCATACGGTTCGTAGCCAAAACAAACACAATAATGAGAAACAAAAGGGTGTTAAAGGAAATATTCTGTCAGTACTGTTATCGAGGTTCACAATACAGACTGACTAGTTCAAGACGTCAAGTCACTAATTAGCCGAGTGGATCCGACAGTATATACTAGGGAAGGTTCAAATGTAGAAGCTACCTCTTCTGATGCAACATTTTCTTGTTTGACTTCTCGTTAGAGTCTGCATATGCATTTGCATTAATTTCTATTCATGTAGTGATTGTTGGAGAAAATTGAAAGAAATTGAATTTGGTCAAGTTGCAAACTCTGGTTAGCAACGTACTTTGAGATTAATCATAATTAGTTTCATTAGTGACAAGTGAAAACTAATGAATCTTTAATTATCTATTATAGCTTTGGAATCACTCAATTACGATACGAAGTGAATGAGAAATTAATGCTCAAAGTAGGAGAAAAAATAAGTGGAAATTAGTTCAGCTCGGTGTTTGTGCTTGGGTTGCGAGCTGGGGGCTACGGGTCGGATCTTATCTGCTGGAAAGAAGTTAATTTAAATTTTAAATTTCTCCTAGGTGGTTGTGATCGGCTAAGGTTGAAACTTGAAAATTTGTTAAGGCAGAACCGAACTGAGGGCAGACCTGCAGTTATTTGATCTGAGGGCTCAGGATGACCATTTATCTAATCCAACAGGTGTGGACAGACCTGATGCGGTATCTGATTTGAGGGTTCATGCCAAGCAGGTATCTGATCCAACGGCTGTGGTTGAACTGGCATTAACAATCTGACCTCGGTTTCTCCTATAAATACTAGGACGAGCTGACCTCTGTGATCATCAGAAATCAATCAAGAAAGCGAGCAATCAGTTTCTTCTTTTCTCTCTACATTCAATCTCCCTATCTGCACAACATCTCCTCTCTGCATAAATCTTCAGTTCTGCATTTTCAAGTCATTCGAGAAGCCAGAAACATCTTACAGGTTCGTTGAGTTCATACGATGTATTGCCACTCGTCTGAGCTGATTCACAGTTATAAACAGAAAATCATTTGTTACTAAATAAATAAAAATCAGACAGATAAAAAAAGGTCAATCACTTTTCCAAGCTGATAAACCATGTATCACTGACCACAACACCCCAATGCAATTGACTATAGAAGCATACATGCAGTTGCTCAGGATCTTCATGCAGTTCTCAGAGGAAGAGAATGTCTAGAAAAGAAAACAGTAGCACTAATTGTAATAAAGATTGATGTATTAGAAGTACCTAATTGCAATGAGCATATCTTTACAGAATTTCGAGGGAAAATCAGATTAAAAGGGTTGAAGAAATACAAACACTTTACAGTAAAAACAGAAATAAGAGAGGAAAATTCAGTTCCTCCGAATTTGATTAACGAAGCATTTTGCAAATTTTCAAAACGACTACACAGAGTTCATAACAAAAAAAACTAAATTCGCCTATTCTGATTAAAACGCACTTTGAAAAGATAAAATAATGAGTTCTTTAATATCAGAAAACGGAGAAGTTACTCTAGCCCCGGCTTATACATAACACTGATTTGCAATAAAGCAGCGGCAATAATTAGTATTTCGACACAGACGTGTATGCACACGATTGGAAGTAAACTCCTCCTCCTTTCTCACACTTGCCTTAACCACCTTTCTCACACTTTAAAGTGAAGATTTCTTCACTTAGATCGGAAGTAAACTCATCCTCCTTCCCCTATAAGCCACGGTTATGGGAAGAAATAGTGAGAGTTAGTGGTTAACTTATGAAAATGGACTAATAGAGGGAATATCACTTATCCTAAAGGGTGTTCTTACCTTGTCTTGACTTGGGTTCGTTTTTATTCTACAACCTTCTTTGTTCATTTCTTGGATGCGTGTAGATGATGAGAAGAAAAGAATATTCCCCCTTGGCCATAGTCAAAACTCGTGGCCATATGAGAAAAAAGAGAGGTTAGGGGACTTTGTTTCTTGTGTGGAGAAAGAAAGAGAGTGTAAGAAGAGAAAATGAGTTGAAGATGAAAATAAGGAGGGAGAAATGGGACGGTTAAGAGCTTGAGGGAAGAGAAAAACTTCACTTTGAAAACTTTAAGGAGTTGGAGTGGTTTAGGAAGAGTATGTAGTTGTTGGTGATTTAGTAGGGTGTAAGAAGATAGAGTGTGAGAGATGAAGAAGAAAAGAAATTTCCTCCTTAGTGGTGGTTGAAGTTTCGGCCAAATGAGATGTAGGAGAAGAGTTGGAAGCTTGGTTTCCTTGGAAGAGAAAGAGAAGAGAGAATTGGTTGAAGATGGAAGGTTGTGGTGTTGTGAAGTGGAAAGAGAATGAGGGTATTCCCTCCTTCTTTGTTTCAGCCGAAAATGTAAGGAGAGGGAGAGGAGGGCTCAGCCGAATTATGAGGGTTGGGAAGGAAAGAGAAGAAAGAAATTTGGTGTAGTGATGAGTATATAGGTGTTACACCACGCCCTTTAGGGGTGTAAAGAAATAAAGAAATAAAAAAAAGGAAAATAAGAAAATTTTGTAGGATAAACTAAATATTTCTCGTATATTGTTTGTAGGGGGGGATAGAAAAATATAAATAATAGTTATCTCAAAATATTTGGATAGACATAGGAAGAGTAGGATATGAATTAAACTATGATTTACCTTATATATATAATTACCTAAACCTAATAGGAAACTTGAAGATTAACCTATATATGTTTCCTAAATCTATTAGGAAATTATTAAATTATACATACCTACCTCTTTATATATATGTATACAATACAAAAAAAAAGTAAAATAAAACCCTAAATCTACCACAACCCCAGCCGACCACTTTCTCCCCATCCCTTCAAAGTTTCGGCCAAATAAACAAAGTAGCATATTACTCCACCAAGCAACAACATTCAAGGAGCACATCAGCAAGCCATTTCCTTATGTATGTATATATATTTATATAGATTGATATGTATATGCATACACACACCTCAAATTAATACCATCAGGCTGTCCCTTATGTTTTCAACATGATCAATCGCGGCCAACCATAGGAGAGAAGAAAACGCATAAGAAATTCGCCCGGAAAAGGTAGGTTACCTTCCCCTCTTCTCGGATTGCCCGCACTTCGTGTGTGAATCATACTTGCGTCGTTTTTTTATTTTTGTTTTATTTTCATTTTTTATATATAAATGCATGCTTTTGATGTTGTACGATTGAGTATATGTATGTGTGAGAAAGGTGTTGATTGTACGGGTTGAAATAAATTTAAAAGATTGAATCTTTATGCGATTAGGGGGAAAATTGCATGATTAGCCTTAGAAATAGGTCACATAGCTCGGACATTAGGTCGGAATTGAACTGGAAATCGAAAAGTGGGTCTGGGTGGCGGCAAGTACGCAAAACGCGCTCATTTCAGGGGTGGCGCGTGGGGCCCACGCGCCCCCTGACGGCGCGTTCCAGACACGCACTGACGTGTCCAGTGCGGTTAGGTGCGTCTCGTTATAATGAGTCAAATGCAACTGGTTTGAGGTCAATCGGAGTTAAAACGAAGAAGTTATGAATTTCTAAATAAAATTAAAATTTAAAGAATTAAATTAAAAAGAAAAAGAAAAAAAGATGGCAGCGGGCCGCGTGTGCCTGGCTGCTGCTGCGGGCGGGGCCCAAATAACAAAGGAAAAAAATTTAAAATTTAATTTCTAAAAAAATGAATAAATAATTAATAACTATTTAAAATTAGTTTAAAATTCCAGAAAAATATAAATAAATTCTAGAAAATTATAATTAAATTATAGAAAATATAAAAGGCTAAAAATAAAATATTTTTACCTAATTTCTGAAGTTGTGTTAATTTACTTAATCAAAATAATTAGGTAATAAATATGAAATAAATAGGAAGAAATAGTATAAAGTCACAGAAAAATTAATAGTAGCTAGGCAAGAGATACGTGGTGGCTAATAATATTTTCATGATATTCCCAATAACTAAAGTGATGGAATTGGATGAGGAAAAAAATAAATAAATAGTAAATAAATACAGGAAAAAATTAAGAAAAATATATTTAAATAAAAAAATAATAAAAAAATAATACTAATAAAATGGGGGTATCCCTACAAGTATATATGCATGTGTATGGGCGCGGATATATATATGAGTACGAATACACTGTAATAAAACGGGGGTATACATGTAAGTATATATGCACGTGTATGGGCGCGGGTGTATATAGGAGCATGGATGTGCCGGATTATGGATTATGTGTGTGGAGCATTCATGGCACGTGCATTGCATTTCATCCCTTCCGGGCGCTGACTCCACGTTACGGAGCGATGTCCGCTGACTCCACGTTACGAAGCGTTGTCCGCTGACTCCACGTTACGGAGCGATGTGCGCTGACTCCACGTTACAGAGCGAAGAGTAGGACCCGGGTCATGCATAGCATATCATAGAAAAAAGAAAGAACATATTGTGTGAGATAGTGATGTTGTTGCGTGTGACACGATAGGAAGAAGGAACATGCATCACGAAGTTGCGCATTGCATTCGGTTGGACAAGTGGATATTTATTTTATGTTTCGGTTATTACTGTTCTTTATTTCTTTATATGTTTGTTGTTATTTTTCCTACGTGCTTATGTATTTTGTAAGTATGGTTCCTTTCTGGGATTAGACGGGGTAACCTACGGGTGATTTTCCCAAATCACTCACCCCCCACTTATCCTCCCACAGGTGAGCCCAAGTACGAGTACACTTTTGTAGAAGATGAGTCCGACTGTGCAAGCTGGTGTAAGTGAGCTGGAGATATTTCTTTGGGGAATACTCGATGGTTTTCGCATTTATTCCATTTTATTAGACTTTTAGACTTTCATTTAACGTATTGGGTTTCGTCAGCCCTAAACTCTGATTTATTTATATTTTGGGATTATTTATGAATTGAATTTGACTTTCAATCATCGTTTCCGCAGAAAAAAAAATTCTACGTTATTTCTGACGTGTAAGAAGTTTGAATGACGCCTTGTATTCTCCTTAGCGAGATACGGTGGGTGCACTGTTCTCGATGTTTGGGTGCGGGAGCCGGGCGCTACAGGTGGTATCAGAGCCGAGGCTCCAGATCCGCCTCGAAAACGCAGGATTAACTAGATCACTTAGACATAAGCGATGACCTTTTTCTTAAATGATGATTTTACCCTAATGAATAAAGTAGATTCAAGAGATGATCTTAGATTTAAGTTATGATCTGGTTAAGGGGAGTGTGAGCGTTCTTTTGTTTTCTCTTAGTTATTTACCGTTTTACCCCTGAACCTCTGCATGCAACCCCTAAACTGTTGGAAATTCCCAAAATACACCTCTAAATTAGCCTGGAACTTGATAAATATATATTTGAATGTTTTCAAATTCCAAAAAATGCTGATAAGACGTGAATAAGCCAATAATAAAGTAAATGATGGTGAGAACCATCAGAATCAGGGGATTATTCCCAAGCCCTTGCAGATGACATAGTTACAATGACCAACACCTTAGTACAACAGCAACAGCTGTTGAACTAGCAGGCACCGCCTCCACCACCACCATATTCAGACCTGAGATTCTTCTGCAAGGAGATGCGGAGGAATGGTGGTGCAGTGCGACTGACACCACCGATCACTTGAACCTAATCCGGGAGGAGTTCAAAGGTACTACGTACTGACAGTGCGATCTTCAGAGCATGGCTCCAGATCTACGGCGGAAGCATAGAATTAGGCTATGATCTTAGAAATTAAGTTACGATTTTACCCTTAAGTCACGATCTTAGACATAAGTGGTGATCTGAACATTGGATGATGATCTGAAGATAAGTACTTATCTCAGTTAGAAGCAATGATCCTGAACATAGGTTACCATCTTAGAAGTAAGTGACGATTTCGATTAAGAGTTGATCTAAACATTAGAGTCGACCTTAGATATAAGTACTGATTGTAGTCGTAAACTCTGATCATATACTAAGCATGATTTTAGAAATTAGACGTGGTCTTAGACTTAAGGAATGATGACACTAAGAACGACCCTAGATATAAGTTATGACCCTAGATTTAAGGGGACGATGGGTTAAGGAACACGACTAGATCTAAGCTGAGATCATAGCTATTAAGGAAAGATTTATAGTTGAACAATAGAAACTAAATGATGAGTTATAAACATTATAATCAGTAGAGTTTAGTGAAGGATATTAAACGAAGGTATTTATAGTCTAGGGTTAAGATGTTGAATGTAGTGTTATCAAAATAGGTCGACGATATTAGTCTTATTAAGGGTATTGATCGATGCGACATGCGAGAATAGACTATGTTATATGCCTTGGAATGATATATCATTACAAAATTGTGGGTTAAGTGTTGATATCGGAATATTTGGTTTGAATCTAGTAGACTTGAATCGAAATAGAGCACGCATGAACAAGTAATGGTTCCTTTACATATGAGATGTATCTAGGTTAAAAATTAGCGGTTGAGATAACCAAGTAAAGAATTATTTGGATCAGTGCGGCGCGCGGAAGCATGATGTATTAGAATACCTTAAGTCGATCAATATTTAGTGTGTCATGGTAAGACTGGACAATTTAAGTTAAAGATTTTATCACGAATAGATAAATGCTCGAATTAGAGAAACCGAATCATATGAGACCTTATCCGAAACAAAAAAAAGGATGATTTATAGTATTATACGAAATATCGGACTGATATACTTTCGAAACAGATAAATATTTTATGTAAGCACGTATACCAAGGTATACCTATATTTTACAAGGACTTCAAAAAAAATTCGTGTTATCAAAAATACTTTACTGAGCCTCATTTTATAGTCTACTAAAATTTACGAGGCTAAATTATTTTTCGTATTGGTATATCAATATGATAAAATTTCCAATCCTTTTTACGGCCTCAATGGGGAAAAACTTTTGAGATGTTGATGTTTTAAAGAATGAGGTGTATGTATATGTCTTGTATTATTTTTCAATCTCCGTTAGTGATAACTATTTGGCAAAAGTAGCTTTACTTAATGACTATCGACATCACAAACATTTTATCTATTTAAAGCGTTTTCGAAGATATTTATCCGTTTGCGATGAATTTATTTAACTTTTGTGAAGCCAAAAAAAAGTAGGCTCCAAAGTATATACCTCCTTCAAGAACTAAATGTACCGTATTCAAATCGTTTTATAAAACTTTGCATTATCAAGTTTTCAACTGTTGCAATTTTACTGAAATACTTACGAACAAGCCATATGATCCTTTTTATAAGTGGTCATTTGAAATACCGCTTTGCGGAAACAAGTATACACTACTTTGGTTCTCATAATTACACAAATACAAGGATACTATTTAAACAATTAAAGCTATTTTTCAAATTGTAGCCACAAAAGTTACGTTTCTGTTAAAAAAAACATGTCCATACACATATTTCGTATACTAGGATGCTGATGATATCTCTGAAAAAGTAAGGGCATAATCATAGTTTGTAAGAATATAAGGATTGAATTTCAAGAACTTAGTCATATGTTGAAGAGGTATAATGGTTATCATATTGGCTTACACAATGTATATTTGTTCTGGTTATTTACGTAGGAGGTGAATCACATATCATCAGTTTACGAAGTTAGAATTGTAGATGTGTGTATATAAGTGGAATGATACACGTCAAGTGGTGTAAAAAATGGAAGTTATAAGTTCTAATTATAGAGAATTAAGTTAATGATTGAACCATATAAGGACTGAATTATCTTATGGGATGTTAGTGATGGTTAAATTAAAGCGTACTAAAATAAAACCTGTTTTGGATATATATGGTTTGAGGAATGAGTCTGGTGAACAAGTCGTAAGTTACTAGGATCATGAAACCCCAGTACAGTGATAATATCTTTAGGCTAATCTTATAGTTATAAAAGATTAGGTTATGATCTTAATAATCGAAGACAAATGGATTTAAAGATTACACTGCATCTAAACAAGGAATGATTTGAGGACTTAATTCTATATCGAGGGAGTGAAATAGGTAACACAGCAGAATACACATGGAATACTTAGTTCAGTTATGATTTAGGTGAAAGAATTATGTAAAACTATACTAAATGTGATTACACAATACTCAAGTTTCGAGGACGAAACTTATTGTAAGGGGGGAGGAATGTTACACCACGCCCTTTAGGGGTGTAAAGAAATAAAGAAATAAAAAAAAGGAAAATAAGAAAATTTTGTAGGATAAACTAAATATTTCTCGTATATTGTTTGTAGGGGGGATAGAAAAATATAAATAATAGTTATCTCAAAATATTTGGATAGACATAGGAAGAGTAGGATATGAATTAAACTAGGATTTACCTTATATATATAATTACCTAAACCTAATAGGAAACTTGAAGATTAACCTATATATGTTTCCTAAATCTATTAGGAAATTATTAAATTATACATACCTACCTCTTTATATATATGTATACAATACAAAAAAAAAGTAAAATAAAACCCTAAATCTACCACAACCCCAGCAGACCACTTTCTCCCCATCCCTTCAAAGTTTCGGCCAAATAAACAAAGTAGCATATTACTCCACCAAGCAACAACATTCAAGGAGCACATCAGCAAGCCATTTCCTTATGTATGTATATATATTTATATAGATTGATATGTATATGCATACACACACCTCAAATTAATACCATCAGGCTGCCCCTTATGTTTTCAACATGATCAATCGCGGCCAACCATAGGAGAGAAAAGAAAACGCATAAGAAATTCGCCCGAAAAAGGTAGGTTACCTTCTCCTCTTCTCGGATTGCCCGCACTTCGTGTGTGAATCATACTTGCGTCGTTTTTTTATTTTTGTTTTATTTTCATTTTTTATATATAAATGCATGCTGTTGATGTTGTACGATTGAGCATATATATGTGTGAGAAAGGTGTTGATTGTACGGGTTGAAATAAATTTAAAAGACTGAATCTTTATGCGATTAGGGGGAAAATTGCATGATTAGCCTTAGAAATAGGTCACATAGCCTGGAAATTAGGTCGGAATTGAACTGGAAATCGAAAAGTGGGTCTGGGTGGCGGCACATGCGCAAAACGCGCGCATTTCAGGGGTGGCGCGTGGGGCCCATGCGCCCCTTGACGGTGCGTTCCGGACACGCACTGACGTTTCCAGTGCGGTTAGGTGCGTCTCGTTATAATGAGTCAAATGCAACTGGTTTGAGGTCAATCGGAGTTAAAACGAAGAAGTTATGAATTTCTAAATAAAATTAAAATTTAAAGAATTAAATTAAAAACAAAAAGAAAAAAAGATGGCAGCGGGCCGCGTGTGACTGGCTGCTGCTGCGGGCGGGGCCCAAATAACAGAGGAAATTTTTTTTTTTAAAATTTAATTTCTAAAAAAATGAATAAATAATTAATAACTATTTAAAAGCAGTTTAAAATTCCAAAAAAATATAAATAAATTCTAGAAAATTATAATTAAATTATAGAAAATATAAAATGCTAAAAATAAAATATTTTTACCTAATTGCTGAAGTTGTGTTAATTTACTTAATCAAAATAATTAGGTAATAAATATGAAATAAATAGGAAGAAATAGTATAAAGTCACAGAAAAATTAATAGTAGCTAGGCAAGAGATACGTGGTGGCTAATAATATTTTTATGATATTCCCAATAACTAAAGTGATGGAATTGGATGAGGAAAAAAATAAATAAATAGTAAATAAATACAGGAAAAAAATAAGAAAAATATATTTAAATAAAAAAATAAAAAAAATAATACTAATAAAATGGGGGTATCCCTACAAGTATATATGCACGTGTATGGGCGTGGATATATATATGAGTACGAATACACTGTAATAAAACGGGAGTATACATGTAAGTATATGCACGTGTATGGGCGCGGGTGTATATAGGAGCATGGATGTGCCGGATTATGGATTACGTATGTGGAGCATTCATGGCACGTGCATTGCATTTCATCCCTTCCGGGCGCAGACTCCACGTTACGGAGCGATGTCCGCTGACTCCACGTTACGAGCGATGTCCGCTGACTCCACGTTACGGAGCGTTGTCCGCTGACTCCACGTTACGGAGCGTTGTCCGCTGACTCCACGTTACGGAGCGATGTGCGCTGACTCCACGTTACAGAGCGAAGAGTAGGACCCGGGTCATGCATAGCATATAATAGAAAAAGGAAAGAACATATTGTGTGAGATAGTGATGTTGTTGCGTGTGACACGATAGGAAGAAGGAACATGCATCACGAAGTTGCGCATTGCATTCGGTTGGACAGGTGGATATTTATTTTATGTTTCGGTTATTACTGTTCTTTATTTCTTTATATGTTTGTTGTTATTTTTCCTACGTGCTTATGTATTTTGTAAGTATGGTTCCTTTCTGGGATTAGACGGGTAACCTACGGGTGATTTTCCCAAATCACTCACCCCCCCCCCACTTATCCTCCCACAGGTGAGCCCAAGTACGAGTACACTTTTGTAGAAGATGAGTTCGACTGTGCAAGCTGGTGTAAGTGAGCTGGAGATATTTCTTTGGGGAATACTCGATGGTTTTCGCATTTATTCCGTTTTATTAGACTTTTAGACTTTCATTTAACGTATTGGGTTTCGTCAGCCCTAAACTCTGATTTATTTATATTTTGGGATTATTTATGAATTGAATTTGACTTTCAATCATCGTTTCCGTAGAAAAAAAAATTCTACATTATTTCTGACGTGTAAGAAGTTTGAACGACGCCTTGTATTCTCCTTAGCGAGATACGGCGGGTGCACTGTTCCCGATGTTAGGGTGCGGGAGCGGGGTGCTACAATAGGATGTAGGATAATAATGAGGGACGAGTGTGTAAGAAGAAAAAAAGGGGATGTTGACATGTGGGAGAGTAGGGTGGCCGACCTAGGGTTTTTGGGGAGGGGGAAAATTTTGACTTTTGTGCCATATAGGGTAAAGTGAGAGAAAATGTAATAATTATGGTAAAAGTGCATAGTGAAATAATCGTATCGGGTATTTTTATTTGGTTTAATTTATATCTAACAACTTAGGTTGCTACCGACTAATTTATTTAAATCATATCGTATGTCCTAAACGTTCGTTATCTAGTCCCGTCAAGTCCCGCTATATGCGTTAACTTATCGTTCGGTTAATTTCCTAACTTTTCTAACCCCGATATGCAATGTCGATGTCTTTATTAATCCTAAGTAAAATTTAAATTCCACCGAAATTTTATCGACATCGCTTTGCCTCCTAATTTCCATTATCTTATTTCATTTTTCCATTGACCCAGAATTGCGGGTTGTAACACTAAAATTTGTCCGTATGTTTTTTTTGGAAATTTTAAGTTGTAATTGGGCCTATTTATAGCCATATACACCGATGGCTTGGCAGCCTTTTCGCGACATTTTTATCTAATTAAATATTTCAGGTGTGTTTTTAGAAATACACTGTAAATATATACTATACACACTAGTGCAATGTAAATGTGTATGTATATACACACAATACATAGACATGCATACTCAAATATAGAACAAAAAAAACACTAGGATACATTACTATTTCAATAATATCAGATTAAATAAACAGATCCAACAATAGTCAGAATATAATTGTTATAGTCTCTCCTGTTAGCCATTAGAAAGTTTCCAGCCATTGGAGGCTTTGTAAACTACTCCTATATAAGGAGTAATACTTTTATATGCATACTATCTTGATGATTGATAAATATAAGTTTATTCATAGTATTAGAGTTTTATTCTTAGTCTACGCCAGTTTGTTCGAGTAAAACTTATTCAGAGTGGCTTCAACTACTGAACCAATTGAAAATGAGGCAACTTCCGTCCTAGAGACACCAAGGACAGAGTCTAATCTTAGTTGCACCTCGTTCGAAGGTGCACCAATTATGACTACAAATCATATGTTAAGTGAAAACAATTATCAATGGAAAAATACAAGAATATTATGCGTATTGACAATTAAGGCACGTAATTTGTTATGCAGATTTTCGAAACTTATCAAGAACTTTAAGTTCGATTTTGTTTTTATGGATTTGTTGAGACTAGACAGTTTTTGAAAGGTTGTCTATTCAAACATGTCTCTATTTATATCATTTACAAAACTCTATAAATGAATAACTGAAAGTCATTATTGGTCGGGCCAACCTTTTTATTCTTCTATATTTTAAATATGTACGCATTGATTGTTCCCACACCATCTTAAATTTTGATTACTCTTTCATTATGTCGTTCAATGTTCGAGCAGTTGATATATTTAGATGCAACAACACGATATTTATATGCTATCGCTGCAGCTCAGACTTTTATGATATATCATATTACTCGTTGATATTGTACCAACCAATACAATGATTGCACATGGGTGTTAGAACAATATAGTTTAATTTAATCAATCAACATTAATACTGAACAACATGTTGGCACAATCAATCCTGTACCAAGACGCAGTCGTACACTGTGTGCAAATGAAACAACAAAATAAATCAAACCCGGGGCGAGTCAAGGACTCTGTCCTTAAGACGTATTGCTCCGGTATACTGTGCCCAACCGGTATGAGCAATCGTCTCCCAGGATACAACGGGTACCTGTTCAGTTGAGCGGCACTGCTGAACTAGAACTCCTTCGAACTCTAGAGTGTCCTGACTTCTCCCGGACGATATGCAAGACTCACGTGCTACGAATGCAGAATGCTCTTATGCTTGATTGCTTGTAAGTGGTGTTTATGAAAGAGCCATTAGCCCTCTTTATATAGGGGAGTAGGAGGTACCGTAACCGTTGGATCAAAACCGAAGTTTGATTTAAGCCGCCGGATTAAAACCTCCTATCCAGATTAGGATGGTTTAATCTCAGCCATTAGATTGAAGATAGATTATCAGGTTTAAACCTGGAACGTTGGATGGAAACCATATTCGGTTAAGCGGTTAAGACAGTTTAAATCTCGGCCGTTAGATTAAAGCTATCTTCCCTGCCACCGTTAGATCACAACAGATTGATCTTATTTTAAACCGGAGGATAGTGTTAGTTTCAAGTTTGAAACCTAACCGCACAATCAAAATGATTCTGCCCGCCGTCAGACTTCGATCGATCACATCGATCGATCGAAGTGACATCGATCGATCGATGTGATCGACTGATGTCTGACTGAGTACATCATTCGATCAACTTGATCGATCTAAGTGACATCGATCGATCGAAGTGATCGATCGATGTCCTCTGATTGACTTAGATCGATCTACCAAGAGATCGAAGTCCTCTGATCCACTTCGATCGATGACATCGATCGATCGAAGTGACATCGATCGATCGATGTCATCGATCGATGTCCGTCAGAAGCTTTTACGCCACGTGGACACTTCCAACGTGGCATTCCTCCATACGGGTGACACGTCACCCATCCACAACATTTCCACCTACTTTGAGCATTAATTTCACATTCACACAACACATAATTGAGTGAGATCACATCCTAACATTAACTACACGTTAAGGATTCATTAAGCTCATAGTACGTTGCACAAGTCTTGCAACTTCATAACGGGCCAAGGCCCAATCTTCAATATCCAACGATGGGCCAAGCCCAACCTTAATTCTCCAACAATCCCCCACATGAATGTAAATTAATGCAGACGCAAATGCAGACTCTGAGGAGAAGTCAGACAAGAAAATATTGCATCAGAAGAGGTAGCTTCTGGCTTTGAACCTTTCTTAGTGATGTATCATCGGATCCACTCGGCTAAGTAGTGACTTGATGTCTTGAACTAGTCAGCCTTTGTTGTGAACCAAGACAATGGTACTCACACAATATTTCCTTTAACACCCTTTGGTTCTCATGGTTGTGTTCGTTTTGGCCATGAACAACCTGGTTTCAGAAAGTGTTTTAGAGAAATCTTGCCACCCAGACTTTCTCATAGAAGCGGCCTCACTTCACACTTACATAGGTGATTCCTATCAAGAGTATTCTGCCATACTCCACTTGACGTATCAAGATATAGGACATCATTAAAAGCCTTAGCTTACCCTGAAATCTCTGCAGACAGCACTTTTGTCAGACGGAATGAGTAAGTGCTAACTGAACCTTCATAACTTAGTTGTCCCATTGAACCAAGATTCTGGGATCTCCAGTCAACAAGGTTGGGTTACCATTATAAAGATTCATGCATTATGGGCTTCAGTCCCATTCCGCTTGTCAATCTTGACATCTGATCTCTAGGCAAGCCTTTTGTAAGCGGATCCGCAAGATTCTCCATTGATTTTATATAATCTATGGAAATCACGCCATTAGAGATCAACTGCTTAATGGTGTTATGTCTTCGACGTATGTGTCGTGACTTACCATTGTAAATGCTGCTTTGAGCACGTCCTATAGCTGACTGACTATCACAGTGTATGCTAATAGGAGCGATCGGCTTATGCCAGCACGGAATATCTTCCAAGAAATTCCGAAGCCACTCAGCCTCTTCCCCAGCTTTGTCCAACGCTACGAACTCAGCTTCCATAGTGGACCTAGCTATACATGTTTGTTTCGTGGATTTCCACGACACAGCAGCACCACCAACAGTGAACACGTATCCACTGGTGGACTTCGAGTCCTTACTATCTGATATCCAATTTGCATCGCAGTATCCTTCCAACACCGCTGGATATCTCGTGTAATGTAATCCAAGATTCATTGTGTATTTTAAATACCTCATTACTCTGTTAAGAGCTTTCCAATGATCATCACTTGGATTACTCGTAAATCTGCTCAACTTGTTTACCGAACAAGCTAAGTCTGGTCTTGTACAATTCGTTATGTACATCAGACTCCCGATTACCTGAGAATATTTTAGCTGGGCAACAGGTTCGCCTCGATTCTTTCTTAAGTGTATACTTAAGTCGAGCGGGGTCTTTACCGGTTTCACGTCATCCATATTGAACCGTTTTAGGACAGACTCAATATAGTGTGTTTGTGACAACACTAGTCCCTCAGTTATCCTAGAAATCTTAATTCCTAGAATAACATTGGCAACTCCCATATCCTTCATATCAAAGTTTCTCGTCAACATCTTCTTTGTGTTCAAGATTATGTCCCGAGTACTTCCCATGATTAGCATGTCGTCTACATAGAGACACACTATCACATAAGAATTCTGTGTGCTCTTAATATAGACACACTTGTCACACTCATTGATCTTGAAACCATTAGTTAACATGGCTTGATCAAATTTCAAGTGCCACTGCTTAGGCGCTTGCTTAAGCCCGTACAAGGACTTAACGAGTCTACAAACCTTAGACTCTTGTCCTGGAACCACAAACCCCTCGGGTTGTTCCATATAGATTTCTTCATCCAACTCACCATTCAGAAAAGCAGTCTTCACATCCATCTGATGGATTTCCAAGTTATAGACTGCAGCAATTGCAACTAGCACCCTTATAGAAGTGATCCTAGTCACTGGTGAGTAGGTGTCAAAAAAGTCAAAGCCTTCCTTTTGCCGATAGCCTTTAGCTACCAACCTGGCTTTATACTTTTCAATAGACCCATCCTCTTTCAGTTTCTTCTTGAAAACCCACTTACAACCAAGTGGTTTACTTCCAGGTGGAAGGTCAACCAACTCCCAAGTATGGTTTTGAAGAATCGAGTCTATTTCACTGTCAACTGCTTCTTTCCAGAATGGTGCTTCTGGAGTTGACATAGCCTCGGAAAAGTTCCTTGGCTCATTTTCTACCATATAGGTTAGAAAATCTGGTCCAAACGAAGTTGGCATTTTGGCACGCTTGCTTTGACGAAGTTCCTCATCTCTTTGAGGAGTCGCCTCACGCAATCGCTTACCAAGTCTTGTTACTTCTTGAATTTTGTCTTTCCTCGGAAAGACATCTTCAAAGAACACTGCATTCCTTGACTCCATGACAACGTTTTCATGTATGTCAGGAATATCCGACTTGTGCACCAAGAAACGATATGCACTACTGTTAGTTGCATAACCAACGAATATGCAATCAACTGTTTTAGGCCCAATTTTCACCTGTCTTGGTTTAGGTACAGCAACCTTTGCCAGACACCCCCACACTTTCAAGTATTTGTAACTAGGCTTATAGCCTTTCCAAAGCTCGAAAGGGGTTACATCCATCTTCTTAGATGGAATTCTATTTAAAATGACGTTGGCTGAGAGGATTGCTTCCCCCCACAAGTTCTGAGGTAAACCCGAACTTATCAACATAGCATTCATCATCTCTTTAAGAGTACGGTTTTTGCGTTCAGCAATACCATTCGATTGAGGTGAATATGGCGCAGTCGTTTGATGAATAATGCCATGTTCGGAACAGAATTCATTAAACGGTGTATCATATTCGCCACCTCTATCACTACGAATTGTTTTAATTCGTTTGCTAAGTTGATTCTCAACTTCATTTTTATAATCCTTGAAAGCATCAAGGGCCTCGTCTTTGCTGCTTAGCAAATATACATAACAGTATCGTGTGCAATCGTCGATAAAAGTTACAAAATACTTTTTACCACCTCTCGTTTGCACAAACTTTAAATCACACACATCGGTATGAATTAAATTCAAAGGTTCAGTGTTCCTTTCTATTGAAAGAAATGGCGTCTTTGCCATCTTCGCTTCAACACATATTTGACATTTTCCTTTATTATTAAAGTCCAGTTTGGGCAATAAGTCAAGATTACTCATACGTTGTATTGACTTGTAATTAACATGTCCCAAACGAAAATGCCATAAACAAGAAGACTCAAGCATGTAAGCAGAAGAGGAAGCAATTTTATTAGCCTCTGCGGGCAAATCTCTTTTGGGTACAATAGTGATGACATTCAATTTAAACATCCTATTCGACAAGTACCCCTTCCCCAAATACATGCCATTTTTCGAAAGAATAACTTTATTGGATTCTAACACTAGTCTAAAACCATGCATGACTAGAAGAGATCCAGATACTAAATTCTTCCGAATATCAGGGACGTGTAGCACATTCTGCAGAGTCAAATGCTTCCCTGATGTGAGCTTCAGAACAACTTTTCCCTCGCCTTCAATCTTCGAGGAGGCCGAGTTTCCCATGTAAAGTTGCTCATTGTTCCCGGGCTGGTACTCCGTGAACATCTCTCTGCTGGAGCAAACATGTCTAGTGGCGCCAGTATCAAGCCACCACTCACGTACGTTCCCCACAGCATTGCACTCTGATACCACCGCACAGAGATTCAGATCATCCAATGCATCGACTATGTTCGCCTTTGCCTTGGTTTGCTTCTTCTTGGGCTTTCTGCACTCATTGCTGACATGCCCCTGAATGCCACAGTTGTAGCATTTCCCGGTGAACTTCTTGGCGATCTGCTTGCCTTTCTTGTTCACCCCGAGTTGGCCTTTCTTTTTCTTGGCCTCTGCAACATGGGCCTTAGCCTGACCAGAGCTAGATTGTGGCGCTCTTTCAGATCTACGATTGTCCTCCTCAATGCGGAGTCGAACAATTAGATCTTCCAATGTCATCTCCTTTCTCTTGTGTTTGAGATAGCTTCTGAATTCCCTCCACGAAAGAGGTAGCTTCTCAATCACTGCTGCTACGACGAAAGATTCACTGAGCAACATGCCCTCCTCTTCCATCTCGGCAACCAACGTCTGAAGTTCCTCAACTTGAGAAACAACAGTGCGAGAATCAGACATTTTGAAATCCAGGAATTTGCCGACAATAAATTTCTTAGTGCCGGCATCTTCCGTACGGTATTTCTTTTCCAAAGCCTGCCACAAAGACTTTGCGGTTTTATACGTGCAGTATAAACCATACAAGGAGTTGTCCAAACAACTCAGAATATGACTCAAACAAACATAATTGTTGAAGTTCCAACCTTCAACAAAATGTTGGTTTTGCATATTCTGGGCTTGGTCCTCCAACGGATCCACCATAGGCGGGTCCTCAGTCAGGAAATTTGCCAATCCCACAGCAGTCAAGAAGAACATCATCTTCTGCTGCCAGCGTTTGAAGAAGCTCCCACTGAACTTCTCCGGTTTCTCCACTTGGGCCACTACAGGACCCTGTGCAGGAGGAGCATGTCTTGGCACCCCAGCAGTTGGTGCCATTGGAGCAGAACTCTGAATGTCTGCACCATGAACCGAGCCTGAGCTTGCGTTCTCCATCAGATTACTGTTCAGTTGATCAAAACGAATAGATCAGAACAGAATCAGATTTAAGAATGGAGTAGAAGTAGACTGCAAATCAGTACGAAACTGCTTTTGCGTAAATTAAAAAAATGGTACAGAAATTAATTGAATAGAATACGTCTTAAGATTGTTGGCACAATCAATCCTGTACCAAGACGCAGTCGTACACTGTGTGCAAATGAAACAACAAAATAAATCAAACCCGGGGCGAGTCAAGGACTCTGTCCTTAAGACGTATTGCTCCGGTATACTGTGCCCAACCGGTATGAGCAATCGTCTCCCAGGATACCACGGGTACCTGTTCAGTTGAGCGGCACTGCTGAACTAGAACTCCTTCGAACTCTAGAGTGTCCTGACTTCTCCCGGACGATATGCAAGACTCACGTGCTACGAATGCAGAATGCTCTTATGCTTGATTGCTTGTAAGTGGTGTTTATGAAAGAGCCATTAGCCCTCTTTATATAGGGGAGTAGGAGGTACCGTAACCGTTGGATCAAAACCGAAGTTTGATTTAAGCCGCCGGATTAAAACCTCCTATCCAGATTAGGATGGTTTAATCTCAGCCATTAGATTGAAGATAGATTATCAGGTTTAAACCTGGAACGTTGGATGGAAACCATATTCGGTTAAGCGGTTAAGACAGTTTAAATCTCGGCCGTTAGATTAAAGCTATCTTCCCTGCCACCGTTAGATCACAACAGATTGATCTTATTTTAAACCGGAGGATAGTGTTAGTTTCAAGTTTGAAACCTAACCGCACAATCAAAATGATTCTGCCCGCCGTCAGACTTCGATCGATCACATCGATCGATCGAAGTGACATCGATCGATCGATGTGATCGACTGATGTCTGACTGAGTACATCATTCGATCAACTTGATCGATCTAAGTGACATCGATCGATCGAAGTGATCGATCGATGTCCTCTGATTGACTTAGATCGATCTACCAAGAGATCGAAGTCCTCTGATCCACTTCGATCGATGACATCGATCGATCGAAGTGACATCGATCGATCGATGTCATCGATCGATGTCCGTCAGAAGCTTTTACGCCACGTGGACACTTCCAACGTGGCATTCCTCCATACGGGTGACACGTCACCCATCCACAACATTTCCACCTACTTTGAGCATTAATTTCACATTCACACAACACATAATTGAGTGAGATCACATCCTAACATTAACTACACGTTAAGGATTCATTAAGCTCATAGTACGTTGCACAAGTCTTGCAACTTCATAACGGGCCAAGGCCCAATCTTCAATATCCAACGATGGGCCAAGCCCAACCTTAATTCTCCAACACAACATAGCATCAAAAATGTTTTGACATGTCAGTGTATGATTATTAAAGTGTTGGCACATGCTGAAATATCAAGAATACACATGTTTCAATTCTCATTATCTGTGATAAGATTTAAAAGGTGTAATATATATCAAAATCATGTTTATAATTGATTTACATTTATTCTAATATTTTTTTCGTATTTTCTAAAATGTACGCAGAACACGCAACGGTGCACCTAAGTAAAATAACATGTTGTAGGTAGCCCACTAGTGAACTTCATTTAGTTCACAACTAATTCTCGTAGAAACATATTTATTTTGTTTTACTCATTATATAATAATGCATCTTTTTTAATCTCTATCGTGCTCGTCTTTTATTCAGTCAAGCTATAGTCTATTTTTCCTAAACCTATGATTTATTTTATCCCATATGTCGTGGTTGTTAGTTTTAATCTTTTTCTGTAACCTTGAGTTGCGTATAAAACATGCAACATTATGAATTTCCTAGCACGACAAACTTTTATTCCTTTGCGGAAACATGCAGCATTATGAATCAGGGTAATCTTTTAATTTTTTTTGGTAGATTTGAATCAGGATTTAGTTCTCATTTAGTGTATTATCTGTCATTTCAGATAATTTTATGAATATTTACTCGTTTTAGTCTGAACAAACTCCAACAGGAAAAAAAAGCAAAAACAAAAAATAATGCTTCATCTATTAACAAACAGTCAAGCCAGAAAAAAAAAAAAAAAAAAAAA
>AP025053.1:24860656-24883981 GCA_036186865.1 Eustoma russellianum | reverse complement strand
AAAAAAAAAAAAAAAAAAAACCACACACCGATCAAAGAGTAAACCAAAAAAGTTGCCCAAAATGGGTCTCACTGTTTCAGCTTTAAAAAGCATTATATAGAATGCAAATCAGAAGTTGGGTGGTCTTCTAGGTTGGAGAGTTCATACACAAGGAGCTCACGCAATGTGTTCACTGTAAATTGAGCCTTTTGGCCAAACAACAATAAAACATACACTGCACATGTCTCTGTAATCGAATCATGTAACTTCATAAGGAACGGTCCAAATTCGTCGGTTCCAGAAAGAAATGAGGATGACTAAACGCTCTCAGGCTTGAGTTGATTTTTTTTTTTGTCCATTCAAACATTTTTTTTGTTTGACTTTTCGGATTATAACAGTTACAAAAAATCTGTCTAACTCGATGAGATTTTAGTATAAATATCTGAAAAACCGATAAAACTTTTATGCAAAAAAAGACTGAAAAAGATATTTGTTTCAACTGTAAGAATGCGTGGCCAATAAAAGTTAACCGTGACTGAGTTTATATTGATAGTTTATCATTATAATAGTCAGTCTTTTCAATTTTACATTATGATGATTCATCAATTACTTCAATACTTATTTATTGGTGCTTGATAAAAATAGAATTCTGTTAAATCATATTGTTTTTCAAGGGAGAATGTCACATGACTAAAGAAACAATACTTGTCCGATATCATATCTCAACTGTCATTCAAATTGAGAAATTGTTTCAAAAAAAAAACGCAGGTTCAAAGTTAGTGTAATACTATTATTTGGCCCAATTAGATTAAAAAGTTGTTGGTCTAATTTACCGTAGACATTTATATGGATTTTGATACCAACTTAATTGAACTCCTAATTTATATGTCCTACGCTGAGGTTGGGACTTGTGTGGACTTTGTCACCAACTTAGCTGATTTTTTTGCTCTAAGAAAGAAATAATAATTGTGTAATTATAAATAAAAAATTCCAAACGAGACGTGGCTGCCAAAAGTTACTGAAAATTGGGGAATTTATATTCCAGTCTTACACATTACAGCTGCTGGCGTGGTTACCGCCGGCGGACACCTACGCACACAGGAGTATAGTCCAATCAGCAGAAATTTGCCAAACCAACCTGCAAAATTTCCCTTACTGTCTCAAAGTCTGAATCTTTTCTTGAATTGGTGTAGGTTCTTGTCCTTTTGTAACGATCGTTTTGTCTCATACTGTCAAAAGGGATCGGTCCTTAAGGTGTCTCCTTTGAGTATTTCTTTGACGGTTTGTTGAATTTCAATATTCACTGCAGTAAATCAGCAGGAAGACTTTAAGTTTTGAAATTTAGAATGAAATCGGGAAAAGGGCATCAAGAAGAGGAAGATGAGGTGGAGGAAGAGCTTGGAGGAAGAAAAGATGCTACACCTTCCAACAGTTACCCTAAAGGTATTATATAATTCGCAATTCTTTGGCTCGTTTAGCTTTCGAGGTCTGACATTTCATGTATGTTAAAGTTTCTCGTTTATGTTGGAAACATGACATTTTGTTGGCTTTGGCTTTCTTTTTCCCTTGGTTTCTTGAATGCACAATTTTGTTATTAGTTTAATTTTTATAGTTTGGGATGACCAACTAGGTAGACAAATAATGGAATGGGGATTGGAGAATGGTACTGATTGTTTTGGAGTTTTGTTTTTCTTTTGACTGATGAAAACATATCTACTGAGTTAGATGGGAAGAACAGTGACAAGGCAAATGCAGTAAGGTCAAAACATTCAGTGACAGAACAGCGGAGGAGAAGCAAGATTAATGAAAGGTATCATGAAATTTGGCTTTCACTATTAATCATTTTGCTGTATGTCTTCGGTGAATATGCTTCCTCGTTGATTTGTGTTACACTTATTCTCTTTAGTATGATCTTATGCCACAATGATTTGTATAAACTCAGAGAATTCACATCAGATTCTCAATTTCAAATGTTTTGGCTTGTGTATTGTGTATTGTGTATTCCTATTTCCAATAAAGTTTAGGACACACTCTTCTTTCACTTTGGAATATGATGGAAGAAAGCAAAATGACTCATTAAATTGGCTACGCTTCTTGCATTGTGATATAGTCGATCGACACAACTTGATGCAATTTTCATTATGGTCATCCGAAAACAACGTTTGTGTGTTTTCAGTATGAATGTTGTTGTAATTTGTGTATTTACATGTGTTTTTTTTCCTTCTTGATTTGAATTGACTCTGATACCCAATGTCCCGTTTTTATGTAATCCTGATTCTTTTACTTATGACATCTGTGTGTCAGTTGAATTTTCTGAATTTAACAAATCATGCTGCTCATGTGGAGTGCTTTTTCATCACGGGAACTTTTCCACATGCTTTGCACTTTATAGGTATCACGCTCCTCCAAAATTAGAAAAAAAAAATAATAATGGAAGGAGCATAAAAATAAAAAATAAAAGAATGAATTTGCAGGCATGAAATTCATGGAGCTCTTTTAAGGATGAAACTTTAAGCTTCATCAAATATACTTCTTGCGATGGATTTTTACTGTATTCCTTTTTTTCCTCCTTCTTTGTGTTTTTGTTTCTTGCTTTTGTTTTTGTTTTTCTTAAATTTGTGATCAATGTAGACTTACTAAACAAGGTTTTGGTGTTTTCACCTCAGTAGGAAGGCTAGTTGCAAAGGCTTTGCTCCGTAGTGCTACCACGACTTTCTATTAGTCTTGATTTGTGTGCAGAGTGAACAATGTTGATGAGTATAAGCATTGATGCAATGAATAAGACCATGCTGCACAATTTGTTATGTGGGATAAGCTATATTTAGCTTCCGGCAATTTTTGTTTGTTATCTTACTAGCCTATTTGTCATCATTAAAAATCATTTGACAGAAACAATAGTGGAGTAGACTTTGGTTGGTTGATTCATTATTTCCTTTTGACGAGTTCCGAATTGATAATTAAAAATAGATTCATGGTGTGGCTCTGGTGACTAAATAATACTAAATTCACTAGGGGCACAGAGTTTGATGGTGTACACATTTGTTGGCATATAGCAATATTTATCAAATTCATGTAGAATGTCTTATGATTTCTTTAGATCTGGTTTCTCAAATGCAAGGTCATAAATATTAGTCAAATGCTTTTTTCTACAGGCTGTATCAGTATTCTTAGTCCTGTAGCACAGCTGTGGCAATGGAAGGAAAAAAAAATCAGTATTTGTCCATTTATTTATTTCCTATTACAAGATGAGGTCGTATTTCTATTTGTGAATCGTGGGTTGGGGTGAAATATCAGGTTGTATCAAGTGCCAGTAGGGTTCGGTTAGAATCCATTGCTTTGTCTGCTGCTGCAATCTTGGAGCAAGTTGCGTGTTCAAATTTGCTGTTTTGAAGTCAAAGAATTGATTATTTTTAATTGGTGAATATCAACTTCTAATCATCCTAGTAGCTGGTCATTACTAGAAAGCCGGCACAGGGGTTGGATGATACACTTGGCCTGTGTTTTAAACTACTAGCATGACATTCATCAAGTATCTGTCAGTATCCTATTGGTCAATGTCCAACTACTTGGATGTCTATTGCTCATGGCCACCATAAAGTTTTCTTCAATCCATGTTGGTTTTGTGGAACCATGTTACGAGGAGCAGTTCAGGAGCTAGCTGTGGTGTGTAAAATGCTTATAGTCTTCCAGTTGATTTCAACTTAAGTGGATACTAATAGTTGTATTTTCTGAAGTCTCTGCAGCACAATGAATCTTTGCTAATTTTGCAGATTCCAGATTTTGAGAGAGCTGATACCTCATAGTGATCAAAAAAGGGATACTGCATCATTTTTGTTAGAGGTAGCAATTTAAGAAAGAGAGGAAGTTGTCGTTTGATTTGTTTTCCTGTCTTTCTACCTTGTTAATCTTTGCTTAGTCTTTGGTCTCTGCATGCAGGTGATTCAATATGTACAGTATTTGCAGGAGAAGGTTCAAAAGTATGAAGGTTCTTTTCAAACTTGGAACTCAGAGCCCACAAAGCTGATGCCTTGGGTAAGTCTCATGACTTGTTACTTAGATTTCCATTTGGTTGTTGTCTAGTGTGACAAATGATTCCTTTAATTTCATTTATTTCTAGATTGCCTGTTTCTGTCCAATGAGACTAGGGGTTATGTATACGTGAATATATGGGAAAAACATTATTTTGGGTGATACCACAATGTCCTCCACTTCCTTTAAGGAAAAGAAAAGAAGTTGTGAAATCTATATCTATGAAATAGGAACAACAATTACTATCAACCTGATCTTTTCAGACTAATGCAGCTTTACAAACGAAATTAACACCTTTCTTCTCCTGTGAATGTTTTGTACACATGTTAGTCAAATGACTAGCTTCTTTATCAAGTGCGTGCTTGTGTGTGTGCATTTATAATATGCAGCTGAGAGTATAGAGTTTAGACATGATACTTATTCTCTGCTATAACAGACTGCTGTAATGCAATAGCCTTTGTCCTGTGGAAAATTCTTTAGTCGCTGCGATTTTCTTTTTCTTTTTCTTTTTTCTTTCCCTCTCTCTATGATCATGTTTTGAAATATGACGGAATATCGGTTTAATTGGATTGGATTAGAAGAACAGCCATTGGAACATCCACAGTGCTGGAAGTCAACCTCAAGGATTGAAAGATGGTTCTGGTTCAGGCCCAGCATTTCCTGGACAGTTTGATGAGACAAACATCAATGTGCCGCCGACCATGCATTCCATTCAACAGAATCCAATGGAAAACGATCTAAGAAGAGATGTTGGTAAAGCAATTGATCACCAAACTGAATTGGCCAGCCAAACAGTAGTAACACCAATGCCCTTGCAGCCAAGTCTACCCGTTTCTTTACAAAATGATGGTCCCTTTTTGCATCCACATGCTAGGCTATCTTCTGATGGACAATCATCTGAACCAATGGCCCATGCTGCTGTGAATACTCCTGATGAATTGACAGTTGAAGGTGGTACTATCACCATCTCGAGCATATACTCTCAAGGGTGAGTAGTTACCTAACCTCTAGAATCTGTGTATCTCCTTGTGGGATGCCTGGAGTAGTATTATCGATCTTTACATGAGTGATGTTCTCTGGTTATGTTAGTCATGCTTGCTGTTATGACATGTCTTCTCCTGAGTTCTTGGATCTTCCAGTTAGTTGTTAATCCTCTACTTTGTTATGCCTCCCATGCTTGATTATCTCACTTCTGGTGTTCTTTTTCTGTCTTCTTATTTTCTGATGTAATTATTTCAATAGAATAACCTACTTACCTTTGAATAGGCTGCTCAACACATTGGCCGCAGCGCTGCAAAGCACTGGTTTGGACCTCTCACAATCTACCATTTCAGTGCAGATCAATTTAGGGAAGCAATCAAACAGAGAACTTCTGTCAGGGTTATCTATTGCACGAGTAAGTGAAATTAGTATTCTTAAACAGGAACTTGTAGTAGATATTTTCCATTTCCAATGGAGTCAAGGACACACTCTTCTTTGACTTTGGAATATGATGGAATAAAGCAAAATGACTCACTAAATTGGCTGCGCATATTCTGAAGTAGTGGTTGATCGACACAGCTTGACGCATCATTATGGGTCATCGGGAAACAACCTCTGTGTGTTTCTAACACATAAGTATGGTTGTATACATCCGATCCTCCATACTCCGCAATAGGCGGTGGCCTCTAAAGCAATGAGGTAATGTTGTTGTTGTTGTTGAACTTGTAGTAGATAACAGGTGAAGTTATAAAACCTGCTCATTATCTTTGTTTTATGCTGATAAGCTCTTACATTCTAGGATCCTGACAACCCCATGCCATCTAACATTCAATCAGTGGGACGGTTTGGGGGCACGAGCATAGGTGAAGAGTTGAATCAAGCTCAAAAGAGAATGAAAATGTGAAGACTTAAGAGTGAATGCTTCAGCTCAGTTATGACTTAAAGCTGGTTTAGAAACACAAGGGATTGTTGTACATGGATTGCATTAAACTTAAATGGCTTGGATCAGTAGAGTTCCTTTTCATCTTTTTTTTTAAAAAAAAAATTGGGCTTGAATTATAATTTTATTGGTTGCTGATGCTGTGATTGTCGTTCATCAAGGGATGCTGTATATCGCGGTGCGTTCCCATTTGTACAGTTATAGAAGTTGGCTAAAATTTATAATAGCATGTAACTATAGTAAATGTACTAGTTGAAATGTTATGGATTATCTTTGTTTTACCGTACTAAAGTTACCCTTTTCCTTTGTTGTAGTTTTTCATGTGTTTGAGTGGTTCCATGGATGGTCTCTGTTTGTGCGGGACAACATTATCTCATATCTCGCGTATGTGATGTGTCATATTTTATTTTACTTTTAACCCGTTTATGATTACTGTTTAATGGAATCACGGCTGTTGTGTATTATACCTTACTGACAATAACACATCTCCAGTATATCCTAACGACAGCAAAAAGTATTGCTAGGGTCTGGGCGGTAGACAAACAATACTTCTATCTTAGGATAGAGAGTTTGCTTCCAATGAGACCTCCGGCTCTATATGTATCTGTTATTATACCCTACTTACATAGGTGTAAATAGATGATATAAGCTCATTAAGTTAGAAGATAGCAGTACATTGGTATGTTATTCTTTATGTTTTAAAAATATTGTCAGAGTTTGACTTGTGTATCAAATTTTGGACAATACATTTTGCAACGGATGCAAAGGAAGGAGTATATATTGCTCGTGAAAGAACAATTCTCAACACCCACAACTCTCTTCCCTAGTGCCTCCATTGGAAGCGAGGGTGGGGGATGGGGTTGGCGGCAGGGTGGTGGTCCATTCTGAATGCAGATGTGGTATAATGCCCTGACGCATAGGTTTTGTCAAAAAAGCCCAATAGTTGAATGAGAAGTGACTGTACTTTAAATAACTAAAAAGTATGGAAACATTTGACATTTTGTCTATGCAATGAGGGGATGTGATCACTTCACCCACTTTTCTCTTATCTCACGCGTCACTGTGCGACACGTGGCAACAAGGATAGGTGGGGAGGCTATATGAGGGTGACCCGTATCTAGTCTCACCATCCACCTCTGCTGCCACGTGTCGTACGGTGACGCATAGAGTGAAGGATTTGAGGTGAGGGGATCCTAACCCTGCAATGAGGCCCTGTATTTGATAATTTTATTTAGTTTAATTTTTAAAATTAGTTACAAATTATATATACATACATATATATATATATATATATATATATATATATATATATATATGTATGTATGTATGTATGTATGTATGTATGTATCTATGCATATGTACATTCGTCGATTAAACACGAAGTTATAAATGGTTTCTTAGATATGTTTTGCGTAATTTTTTTCCCTTTCGTTTTATTACTGGAGAAAAATGCTTAAATAAATAGTTGTAGGGGCATTGAAAGTTCGGTCTAGTTCCGGGGGCATATGAGAATTTATATTGAATAAGCATGCTATTTGGTAATGATAAATGAATCATAAATGTCACTTATTTTCTTAATGGTGGGGCTAATTGTCACCACTTACATATCCACCATCGTTCGAGTTGTGCAATATGGCCATATGACGTTGAAAAGTTCATTTGTCCATCCTACTTCGTCTTTTTCTAGTCGTCTTTTCAATCTTTTCTTCAAGTTATGGTTGACAAGCTCTGTCTTAATTTCTAACTCGGCGTACCAGCTTTTAACTGGATCTTCATTAATTTGTTTTTCATTGACAAAAACTTAGACTCTTAGCAATATGAAACAATAAATAATGTGCTTCTAGAGAAATTTCTTCACATTTTTTCATGTCATCACCACCAAGGGCTCCGCCTCGATCAACTTTGTAAAGTAGTCAATAGTGTCAAGAAGACATTGAACCGGCCCTGAAGCATGCAGAAGTGGTCTGACGAGATCAATTCGCCATTGAATGAATGATCATGGACTGATGATAGGGTTTCATTTTTTGACTGGGAACACGAGTGAGTGGAGCATGTGCTGGCATGCTTGACACTTCTCATCAATTCAATCGCATCCTGTTGAAAGGCCGGCCAATGATAGCCAGCTAGATAATACTTGCACGCTAAATACCTTGATCTAGAATGATTGCTATATATTCCCATGTGAATCTCTCTAAGAATATAATCTCCTTCTTCTTCTGAGATGCGCTTTAACCATGGTTGAGAGATTGACTTCCTAGATAAGACTTTGTTGAAGAGAGCATACATGGCTGCCTTGATGCTCAGCTTCATGGCTACTTGTTTATTCTACTGCTGAACGGAATGCTTTAAGAAGTTGGCAATCTCATCCATCCATGTGTCGTAGTAGTCGACTTGAAACACCTCAGCCTGATCATAAGCTCAATGCTTGATAAGCTCCACCCGTGATCTTTTTGCCCAACACTACTGGACTTGAGGATGTTAGACAAGAAAGCGCATCGGTCCATTCGATCGCGAACGTATCGAATATAGTCTTGAGCCTCTCAACCTTAGATAAATATCGCTTCATATAATCCTCCTTTGCCTCACAATCACCATTGAATTGAGCCACGATGAGTTGAGAATCACTGTGTGATTTAACTTTTTGAGCCCTTAGTGTTCTTACGAGGCTCAAGTCAGCAATCAAGGCTTCATACTCAGTGTCGTTATTGGTGGTGTCAAAGTTGAATCGCAATGCATATTCAGATTCTTCCCCTTTTGGACTTATGATCAAGAGGCCGCTCCACTATCGTCTTGAGTAGAAGATCCATCAACATATATAGCTCATTGATCCTCTCAGGCTGCTGATCTTCAGTCGAAATCCCTTCAACAATAAAGTCACCCAGACTTTTAATTGACGTCCGAGATTGGTAATCAATGTCGTACTCAGCTAATTAGACAGTCCATTTCGCTGATCGGCCTGACATCTCATGATTTGAAAGAATTCGCTTCAAGGGTTGGTCAGTGATGATCATAATGGGATGGGATCGTAGATCGGTCCTGAGTTTTTGTGTAGCTATGACCAATATCATAACTATTTCCTCAGCATTTGTATACCTCACCTCGGGTCCATACAATGCTTTACTTACAAAGTAAATTGACATCTACGTGTTGTCCTCTTCTCTGAACAGAGCAGCACTAACTACTTTGTGGCGAATGGCCAGATATATATAAAACACCTCATCTGGAACATATGAAGTTAAGGTTGGCATATTGGTTAAGTAGGCTTTCAATACGTCAAAGGCCTGTTGATATATGACGTCCCAGTGTAACATGGATTGCTTCTTTAAAACCTTGAAGAAAGGGAGCGATCTTTATGCCGACCTAAACATAAATCTGTTAAGGGTTGTGGTCTTTCTAGTTAGTATTTGTACCTCTTTGATATTTCGAGAGGATGCATAGCCTTCAAGGCTTTGACTTTACTCAGGTTAGCCTGAACCCCTTCTTTGAAAACCATGTATCATAAAAATTTTCTACTATGGACCCGAAAAGTACACTTCTTGAAGTTTAACATCATCCTGGAGTCTTAAAGGACGATGAACACCTCTCTTAAATTTTGGATATACACATCAAGAGTCTTACTCTAGATTAGCATATCGTCGATGCTGACTTCTAATATTCGATCAATCTAGTCACGGAATAGTGAATTCACCAACATTTGATAGGTGGCTCTTACGTTTTTAGCTTGGAAAGCATGTTGATGTAGCAATATGTGCCTTCTCCTATGATGAAGGAGGTTTTGTCTTGGTCTTCCTCAACCATGGCTATTGATGATAACTTTTGAAAGCGTCAAGAAAGAAAAGACCTCGTACCTAATCGTTGAATCCACTAATCAATCAATCTTTTCAGAGGATAGAAATCGTTTGGACAAGTTTTGTTTAAATCAATGTAGTCCATACACATCCTCCAACTTTTGTCAAGGTTTGGCGCCACCACGGAATTGGCTAGCCAGACTGGATAGAGGACTTTCCTTGTAATTTGACTGCAATAAACTTATCGACTTCTTCAGCAATTACCTTAAACCTCTCAGGGGGCAAAATTTCTTCTTTTTTTGTTTGATAAGCTAAAGTTGGGTCTACATTAAGCTTATGCTCTTAAAGAGTTGTTGAAATATCTGACATGTCCTCGGCTGTCTAAGCAAAGACAATCGTGAATTTTCTAAAAATTTCGGGAGTTTGCTTAACAGCTCAGTTGGCATCCAGGTTCCAACCTTAATCACGTTTTTGGTTTTTTGGGATCTAAGATGAAATCTAAGACTGCATCATTTGACTCTAGTTTCTCCTCAGTTAGAGGAACAATGTCATCAAGGTTGACATATTGTATGGGTAATTTACCCTTTTACTGATACATCGTAATAGCTTTTTGCCATCTATAAATTATCATGTATAGTCACCATCCTGATTTGGACAGAAACTTCAGACTAACATACGGTGGAGAAACAAATGCCTCCAACTCGATCAGGGCTAGTATATCGAGAAGAATACTTTAAGTTGACCTTTCATTAATAACAGTGAAATCCATCCACAAGTGATGGCACTTTGGGTGTTGGCCAAAGACAAATGACAGCATAACCAGATCTGTAGGCTGCACAGCAACACCAGAAAAACCACCTATTGGAGTTGTCATGGGGCGTAACGAGCTATCATCCATCTCAAGTGCTTGAAAGACATTGTAATATATAATGTTAGATGTGTTGTTCGTATCAACACAAACTCGACACACCTTCACATTGTTATGTGGTGCGAGATTGATAAGAATTTCAATTACTAAACCTTCATTCGCATACCCGAGGAGGATTGGATCCTCATGCCCATATGTCAACTCATGTGATAATCTGTTCTTCTTTTGATAGGATTATTCTGAAGTCTCAGCACCCCCAGGCTCCGATCGTGACCTCGGCAGAGCAGGTCCTCCAAAAATCGTATAAATCACTGCATTTACCTAACGTCGGCATGTAGCATCAGGGTCTTCCTCCTCATCATCGTCGTCATCATGCTGGTGCAACTTGTCTTTTGAAACTTTACCTCTTGAGAGGGTCAGTGAAAGTCCATCCAATTGTGTAATCGCAATTTTGGGTCATAAAACTATTGTAAATGACCTTTTTTGTTGAGGAGATGGATTGCTCACGCCAAATGTCTGTAATTTTTCGTATCATGACCAATGTCTTTATGGTTCTTGCAGTACAACCTAGGATCTCTTTCTAACCTCGGTCCCTTGCATTGGCTTTGGTTCCTTCTTCAATCCATACTTCTAAATTACGACCGGGATCCTTTCTTTAGAGGCAAGCAAAGGCAAACCTTCCTTACCTCAGCTTCCTAAGCAATCAAACGTATTGAAGCTTGCCTCTGGAGTCTTTGTGGGCTTCTTTATTAGAGTCTACTTGGCTCGGCTTGTAGTAGGCTTGCTCAGCCTCCATTTTCAATTTGTTTTCCTTTCTCCTTAGACAAACTAGTGGGCTTTCTCCAAAAAGACCCTTGGAGATTTCGGATTATCCTCGGGCAGCTGGGAGAGAGGCAATCTGAACAAAGTCCATTGGTGAATCCTACAACCATGACTCTATCTTTTTAGTCTCCGACCTTCAGGGACTCATCCGTGAAGTATTGCATGTATTGGAGGATTGGCTTCTCAATATTTGTCGTGAAGTCATCACATGAGAAGATTTTTTGATGAGGGGTTTGCAAGATACAAATTGTTCTTTGAACCTCTAGGCCAGCGGCCTAAAAGAATGTATAAACTGAGATGGCAATTCTGGGAACCATCTACGAGCCTTTCCCCATAAATACACAGGGAATGTCTTGCATCCCAACAGATCAATTACATTTTTTAGATTCATCACGTTCTAGAGTTTAAAGAAATGATCTTTCGAATCTGAGGTGTCATCTATATGTCCATCTTGGTACCTTCAAATTATCTATAGCCATGTACTCCGTAATATCTTTAGAAAATAGAATTTTCAATAGCATCCTTGTATACTTCTGGCTGTCTGAGGATGACTCATCCTTGAAACCACCTCAACCGTAGTGAGGCAGTGATGTCCGATGCATGTATTTTGAATAACACAACTTAGCTCCCAAGAGTTTCTTCAAGGGCGGCAAAGGATCAGTTTAAGCTTTTTTTGTCTTTGCCTCTGGCATATACCATAATATGATCCTTGGTCTTGATGAACATTCTTGAGACTTCGGTATCCCTTAATAGTCGTGAGAAAGGTCTTCAACTACACATTGGGTCTCTGGGCCTTGTTTTTGATTTGTTCGACCAAAGTTTGGAATACACCCATGTTTTGGGCAACATGTTGCATAGCTTCCATGTGCTCTTTATGCATGATTCATTGAAATTCATCATGGTGTCCAACCTGCTCGTTGGATGCATACTCCAACCCCCTATTTCTTTGACGGTGAGAAGATTCCTCACCATAATATTCAGCAGTTTTACCCATTTTTGGGTAAACTTATTTGGAGTTTTAGAAAGAATATGGTAAAAGGGCTGGTCAACCTTACTTATAGAACCAAATGGTAAATTCGAATCTTCACCTTGAAAAAATGATCCAGTAATGGTAGATGTTGCCGAAAACCTGTGCAATTAGAAATGTTATATAGGCTCTGGGTTGTTATTCTGAAAAAATCCTCTGATGATCAAGTTAGTTGTGGGATTTTACATATTTGGAATTGTGTGTGCTAGAATATTAGAGAAACTTTCTCTTTTTTTTTGTTCTATAGGAATATTTTTGATATAACTGAACTTGCTCTCTGTTGGCACATGTTTTTCCTTTTGTATGTTGTAATGAGTCAATGCATGTCCAAAACTGTGGGGTGATAGCATGTGTTATGACCTGCTCATACATGGCTGTCAAGTGGTGCCACGTGTCGATTTGCATGACAAAACTCCTTGTGTTACAGGAATCTCCTTGACCAAGCTGACCTGTGACACTTTTAGCCGAGGTGACGGCTAAAGCTGAGATGGTGCATGAGGCTGAGGTGACTAGCCTTTGATGCCTCTGGGTAAGGCTAGTTAATGCTAACCTGAGATCTCTGTCGCTGCCGAAATAGCGTCATGCGTCCCCTACACCGCATCAACTTTAATGTGTATTTGAATCCGAGTTGTTGGTATGAGCCTTAGGCGACCTGCACACTTTATGATCAGATGATATCAAATGTAAAGAAACAGACCAGTTACACTTGTCGTTTTATGTCGTGTTAGTTTTATCCTTCTCAGTTCATATATTCAAATCAAGTAAGAAGACTATCCAGCTTGCGATTGAACTGACTGTTTCGAACTGATTGTCAAATATATGATAATCGAAAACCTTTTTTGAAACTCTTAGATACATAAAGAAAACAGAACCGATAATGAATAAATTTTCAAAACCTAAAGATGGAGATATTATGCAACGATTGAGCAAAGCGAATCTACTTTTTCGCGCAATATAACCTGGTGGAATTATGTCCCTCATATGGAAAATTTTTGAACCATAGGATTCTTGTTTGTTTAACGTAAAACCTCTGCTGCTCTTGGTACGACAAACATGTTTAACTATATTCATGTGTTTTTTATTAAAGGAGTGCGGAGTCTCCGACTTTTATTATATTGCCCTCCCTTATGGTGGAGGAATACCATTAATACAAAGGAATTCAAAGCATAACAAAATGAAACTACTTAAAGGCCAAAATTTAAAGATGTGGAGTCCGATAAGGGCAAGGGGAAAGGGATATTGCCCAAATGGGATATGATATGCCTCATTAAAATATTGGCAAGCAAAACCACTCTTGTGGATAAAATTTTACACGAAAGAAAAAGAGTACATATTTACCCCATTTGGGACTGCTGTAATACATAGGAAGAAATGCCCATAAACTGAAAGGTGGTGCCGTCGGTGAGTCTCTCATAAGCCGTGAGTAGTGTCCGTCGCAGTCCATGCAAAACAAAGCATAAGGATAGAAAACATAAGTAGTTGCCAGCAAGAGTGAGTGAGTATGTAAGATACCAAAAACAATATATATACATATATATATATATATACATATATTGTGTGGTGTTCTCCTCTCACCTCTCGGTTCAACAACGCCATTCCATGACGATGTTATTAGGCATGCAACAACCGACTTTGCCTATGCAATACTTGGGTTCCTATTTACATAAAAGCATCACAAGTGCCTTTCATTGTTCTGAGTTGCTTCATCATGTTGACGTCCGTCTTGGAAGTTGGCAACAAAAGCATTTGGGTCAGGCAGATAGACTTGTACTTATTCATTCCGTGCTATCCTCGTTGCCGCTTCACCTTATAGCAGGTGCTTGCCTTCCACGTAGTATTATCCAGACGTTGGAGCAACGTTTTGCATGATTTCTATGGGGGCCCTCATGATATCATTGAGTCTCTTGGCGTAATTTATGCCTGCTTTCCACGGAGGGAGGTCTTGATATTCGGGACTTTGATTCCATTCAAAAAACCAATTCTTGTAAGTTGTTGCATTTATATCATACTAGTGACACAATGTCGGGCAAATATATGCGTGCTCGATATAGGAGACGCGGTGATTTTCAACCCAGACTGTATGATTAAGCAGGCTGGCGTCGTATTTGTTCTATACATTATGTATATCGAATATACAGCCATGGAGACTACATTTCCTACCTGGCCAACTCCATCCGGTGAGTTTACTCTGCGTGATGTCTACTCGGACATCATTATTATCACATCATTATATATGGTGTCGGACACAACAACCAGCAATTAGTTTCTTCCTATGGAAGTTATATCATGGTGCACTTCCTATTTCTGATAATCTTCAGCGATTTACCATGATACTTCTCCCTCGTTGCCTATTCTGTTCGTTGGCTTCTGCGTCTATTTTACATCTTTTTTTCATGCCCAGAGATCCACATGCTTTGGAGTTATTTTGGGGTTTTATTAGATGTCCCTATGTTTGGGCCATTTAGTTGGCGATTGTATTTGTTACGTATTTGGTGTGGTGTTCCAAATACATTCTTAGGTGAGATGCAGATTATATATCCAGGAATCCTTCTCTGGAATATATGGAAACAGTATACAAATATTACTTTTGATGGCGCATCTTTCACCCCACGTGCGATTATTCAGACAGTCCGCATAGATTTATTTTTATGAGCAAAATCGATGTCTGGTAGGAAGATGGTGGCCAACACACACTCTCTCATTCAGGCTGGTCTCTCTCTGCCACTACGTAATTGTCGTAGTCGCATAGTTCGATGGTTAGCCCCTCCAGTCGGCCACTTGAAACCTAACACTGATGCAGTGATGGGTCGTGACTTCGCCAGCGGTGGCGCCATTTTACGGAATTCGAATGGAGTTTTCGTTCATTCTATTACTTATCCATTACAATGGGATTATCCTTTACATGTGGAAGCGCAGGCTGCATATTTGGCTGCATTATACTACATTTTCCGATATGGACCTTTTATTATTGAGTTTGATTGCTTGGAATTGCAACATATCCTGGCTTCTTCGCCTTTGCACGTGGCGCCGGATTTATCTCGGTTACAGACCATTTTACATGCATATGACTTTCCCTTTGTTTACACCCCACGTGATACAAATATGTCTGCACATCTATTGGCTCAGGTGGCTCTTACCACACAGAAATTTTCGGAATTTCCTTCACTTCGTTCCCTTCTAGGAGCTATTCGGGTGATAAGGACCAGTATGCAAATATTACTTTTGATGGCGCATCTTTCATTAGCATCATTTCGTCATCCTAATGCTGATCCTTACCATGGCTCACCACCGCCTTAGATTCTTCCCTCTGGCATATATTCTTGACATAGTCTTCTATATAGATTGGACATACTACAAACTCTCGGATGTAGGCAGGCTGGGTATGTCTTTGTTTTTGATATTCTATATACTCATTCATTCATGCAGGCAAATATTTATGTTTCCTATCCCTATGTTTTGTTTTGCATGGACTGTAATGGACATCAATGGTCGATTATGAGGGACTCACTAACGACATTGCACTTTATTTTACATGTATTCTTTTCCATGTATTATTGTTGTCCCAACTGGGATAAATATGTACTCTTTTTCCTTCGTACAAGATTTTATCCACAAGGGTAGGTTTGTTTGCCAAGGTTTTAATGAGGCATATCATATCTCAATTGGGCAGTCTCTCTTTCCTTATGAGATTAGACGGTTTCACTTTTCTCTATTTCGCCCACTTAGTAGCTTCATTTTATTATGCTTTGATCTCCTTTGTATTAATGGTATTCCTCCGCCATAAATGAGGGCATCATAATAAAATTACGAGACATCACTCTCCTTTCATCAATATATATATATATTGATGAAAAATGAAATATATGTTAAAATCAGATTATATAATTAAAACAGAGGAAAGAGATATTCCACTCTCTAAACCATTTGAAACAATACAACTTTTATCTTATAAATCACTAGAAAAACATAAAAAGAAAGGATATCAATATTTACATGTTGGTTTAATACAAGTAGGTATCAAACCTTTAACAAGAGAAGGTTTGGATACATCAATATTAGTTGTCTTAAGAGATATAAGACATAATAATTTTGAACAATCACTTCTTAGTTCTGTAGAATCTAGTCTATGTACAGGACCAATCTCATTTGATTGTTATCCTAATTTTTCATGTTCTTTGAAAGATACACAAATATTGAAAACTTTAGTACTTCAAATCAAAACACATGGATATGATATGTTGCCAGGATCAATTCCATTGGCTTTAATATATCGGATTCATTACAAAGTAATGAGTTCCATGTTTATTGGTCCAAAACCCAAACACTCTTTAAAAAGAGGAGAAACAATGATTTTACATACAGATCTTACCAGATCTAATGCTGTAATTTCAAGATCTATAAAATGGAAGGATGTAAATCTTCCAGATGAATGGGTTTTGGAAGGAGCAGTTAAAGCTACAAATAAAATACATGAACCAAATACTGAGATCAACAAAATAAGACAATTAAATGATGGATCAGTTAAACTGAGTTTTGCTAGAAGTTTCTCCGCTAGAGAAAGAGATAATGCATCTATTTCTAGTACAATAAATTTAGGAAGATTTTCACAGATACCATCTGTGATAGATGTTCCTTACCAAAAACAAAGATTATATTCAACATCAGATGTTGAATATGCAACCTCTTCATTTAGAAAAGCTGATTATTCTACGGAAATTCCTAGACCAGTTTATTCTAAAAAAGAGTATTATTCTAAATCTGATATTAATGCACCCAGTACATCACAAAATATTTATAATAAATCAGACTTTAGTGAACCTAATAGTCCAACACAATCAGCAATAACAGATAATATTGCAAATGAATTAAATGTTATAGAAAAAGAATTTGAGGTAAATAAAATTATATTACACAATGATTTTTATAGCCAGGAAAATACTAGTAAAAGAGAATGGTTTTTTAAACATTATTGTAATATTAGAAAACAAATACAAAAAGATTATTATGAATTTATAAATACTCATAAAATAAATATATTTTTCTTTGATTGGTTTCAAATATATGCTTCACAAAATAATATAGAATTTCCTTTTAAAACTTTAAACCCAATAATTGAAAAACCAAAAGAATGGATAACCATCACAGCATCAAAAAAGATAGTGTCAAATCATCCACCTTTAGGAGGCATAAAGTTAGATGTATCAGGGAATCCAATAGAAGCTATTCCTTACAAAAATATGACAGAAGATTCTCTTACAAATACTAAACATATTATTCAACAAAATAATTATACAAATACACATCTACATACAATAGGAAAACAATTAGATAAGTTAGAAAAATATTATCAAACAACAACAATAAAATCTACAAGTGAAGAAATACCTAACCAAAAATTTAAACAACCATTATTCAAACCTTTTCAAATATCATCTTCTAGTATGCAAACTATATCTAATAAAGATGATTTCAATCAATTTATAAAACAACAATTAAATCGTATAGAAAAAAGTTTAGAAAATAGTAATTCTATAACAAATGAGGTAGTTGCAGATTCAAATGTTAATACTTCTATAGCTAGCAGAACTAGAAATAAAGAAAAAGAAGTTACTTCTTCTAAAATTAATAATTTAGAAGAAAATGAATCTTCAAATAATTCGGATAATTCTGATAGTTCAGATAATGAAATAAGCAAAGCATTTGAACAATTCCAGAATAACAATTCTAATAAAGTAGAAAAAATAGAATGGGATAAATCAATAATACCAGTACAAATGTCTACAGATCTAAAAATAAAACCTATTTCCCAATATCGTTTTAATGCACAATCAATATATTCTTGGAATATAGATGGTATGTCAGAATATCAAATAATAAATGTATTACAACAAATGACAATGGCAGCCAATGCTTATAGAACTCAGTTAACACCTGATGATAAAGCAATTGCTGAATATCTTATTTCTGGTTTCTCTGGACAACTTAAAGGTTGGTGGGATCATTATTTAACTCCCATACAGAGACAAGAAATATTAAATGCAATAAAAGTTGATGAAGAAAATAATCCTATAATTATAGATGAAGGAACAATATCTGATTCGGTTGCTACACTTATATTATGTATATCCTTACATTTTATAGGAGACCCATCACATATTAAAGATAAAAATGCTGAATTATTAGCAAATCTAAGATGTAGAAAACTTAGTGATTTTCAATGGTATAAAAATACTTTTCTAACCAGAGTCATGATTAGAGAAGATTCTAATCAGCCATTTTGGAAAGAAAAATTCCTTGCAGGATTACCAAATTTACTAGGGGAAAAGGTTAGAAATAAAATAAGAGAAAATTCAGGACAACAAATAATATCTTATTCAAACTATACATATGGAGAATTAATAAGTTTTATACAAAAAGAAGGATTAAGATTATGCCAAGACATAAGATTACAAAGTGGTTTAAAGAAAGAATTAAGACAGACTAAGTCTGAATTAGGAACTTTCTGCAAACAATTTGATAATGATCCATATAAACCTTATAATAAAGAATGTCAAGGAGAATGTTCTAGAAAACCTTATAATAGAAATATTAGAAAGCAATACAATAATAAATATAACAATCGATATAATAAAAACATTAAATATAATAAAAGATTTCAAAAATCCTCTAATGAATTCTATAAAAATAAATACAACAATAAGTATACTAAAAAACCTTACAGAAAGACAAATTACAAGAAAAATAAAAATACAAAAGATTACAAAAATATTGAATGCTATAAATGTCATAAGAAAGGTCATACTGCAAATTATTGTAGATTAAAAACAAAATTACAAGAATTAAATCTAGAAGAATCTATACTAGAAAAAATTTCAAATCTACTTGTTGAATCTTCTTCGGAGACAGAGGAAACATCTTTCGAGTCTGCTGAAGATCTTCAAGTTGATGAAATATACACATCTTCTTCAGAAACCTCTGATGAAGAAAAACATCTTTATGTTCTAACAAAAGAACAAGAAACAATATTAGAAATGTTAAAACATATAGAGAATCCTCAATTACAAAAAGAATATTTAGATAGAATAATAGATATAAATTCAAAACAAAAAGAGACAAATAAACCAACTATATTACCAAATGTTTCAACTAGTTATTATGATTTAACTAGTATATTAAATAAAAACAAAGATACAAAGAATAAAAATGCAACAATCCCAGATTTACAAAAAGAAATAAAAGAAATAAAAATAGAATTAAAAGAGTTAAAAAATAAACAAAAACAAGATTCAGAAGTTATGAAATTAATACTTACAAAATTACAGACTACAGAAGAGTCTGATCAATCTTCAGAAACAGAACCAGTAAATATAGATAACAATATCATAGAAAATATTTCTAATGTTCCAGAAGATTTTTTATTTGTTTTAAGAGAGATAACATCAAGAAAATATTTAATAAGAATAACAATAAAATTCTCAGAACAATATCAGTTAGATACAATTGCACTATTTGATACAGGAGCAGATCTTAATTGTATTAAAACTAATTTGGTTCCAAAATCATATAGAGAATCTACAACTACTAGACTCTCTACAGCAAATAATACAAAATTACAAGTCAAAAGTAAAACTGAAGCTTATATTATAAAATCCAATACATCAATTAAAACAATGTTTTTAGTTGTAGATGATATTCATCATGCAGTTATACTAGGAACACCTTTTATGAATCTAATTACACCATATAAAGTAGGAATTAATTCTATTTCTTTTAAAATAAGAAATAAAAAATTACATTTTGAATTTTTAGAAAAACCTAAAACAAAAAATTTAGATTTAATAAAAGCTTGTTCTATTCATAAAGAACAAATAAATGCAATAATTAAAAGTAAAATTTTTCAATTACAATCATTAAAAGATACAGTAAATATAAATAAAATAGAACAATATTTAAAGGATCCAAAGATAATTACTAAAATACAAAATCTTAAATTATCATTTGAAAATGAACTTTGTTCAGATCTTCCAAATGCTTTCTGGTCAAGGAAACAACATATAGTTGATCTTCCATATACTCCAGAATTCAGAGAAGAAGATATACCTACAAAAGCAAGACCAATTCAGATGAATGCAGAATTAGAAAAACATTGCAAAAAAGAAATACAAGATCTAGAATCAAAAGGATTAATTCAAAAATCAAGGTCTCCTTGGAGTTGTGCTGCTTTTTATGTCAATAAAAATGCAGAAATAGAAAGAGGAACACCTAGATTGGTAATAAATTATAAACCACTAAATAAAGCGTTAAAATGGATAAGATACCCATTACCTAATAAGAAAGATTTATTAACACGATTACATTCTGTATAGATATATTCAAAATTTGATATGAAATCAGGATTTTGGCAAATACAAATATCTGAAAAAGATAGATACAAAACAGCATTCACAGTTCCATTTGGGCAATATGAATGGAAAGTAATGCCATTTGGATTAAAAAATGCACCTTCTGAATATCAAAGAATTATGAATAATATATTTATGGATTATTCTAATTTTTGCATTGTCTATATAGATGATGTATTAATATTTTCCAAATCAATAGAAGAACATTTTAAACATTTAAAAACCTTCTTCTATATAGCAAAGAAAAATGGTTTAGTATTATCAAAATCTAAAATGTCATTATTTCAGACTAAAATAAGATTCCTAGGTCATCATCTGACTCAAGGAACAATTTTACCAATAGAAAGATCTTTAGAATTTGCATCCAAATTTCCAGATAAAATATTGGACAAAAATCAATTACAAAGATTTCTAGGATCTTTAAATTATGTTGTTGATTTTATTCCAAATATTATAATAATTGCAAAACCATTACATAATAGATTAAAGAAAAATCCACCAATATGGACTGAAGAACATACTTCAGTAGTTAAGAAAATAAAAAGTCTAGTATCTGATATACCCTGCTTATATATAGCAGATCCAGATTTATTTAAAATAGTTGAAACAGATGCTTCTGACATAGGATATGGTGGAATATTAAAACAATTACAAAATGGAAAAGAGTCTATAGTTCAATATACTTCTGGTCATTGGAATGATACCCAAAAATCATATTCTACTATTAAAAAAGAAATTTTGAGTATAGTATTATGTATTAATAAATTTCAAAGTGATTTATTAAATAAAAAATTTCTTTTACGTATTGATTGCAAATCTGCGAAAGAAATTTTGCAAAAAGATGTTAAAAACTTAGCTTCAAAACAAATATTTGCTAGATGGCAAGCTTTATTAAGTATTTATGATTTTGATATTGAATATATAAAAGGAGATACAAATTTTGTTCCAGACTTTCTGACCAGAGAATTCCTCCAAAACAGACATAATGCCGAGGAAGTCAAAAGACAAAGGAAAGCTACCGGCGGATAATGACAATAATATCCCACGGAAAACGTGGGCAGATAAAGTTGAAGAAGAGGAAGAACTTCTTCAAAAAACCCCAATAGCCGCAGTTCCAATATCCCAAATATCTCCAAATAAAACACCAATATCCATTATTGAAAGCCTATCCAATAGTTCTGAATTTCAAGCATTGCTTGAAAGATTCAATATTCCAAAATCTACAGAAATAGCAGAGACTTCATCAGCAATACCAAAACAACAGCCAACTACTTCAATAACCCAAAAAACCAATAAAGTTTTCAAACCCCAATCCACAGAAATTACCAGCAAAATGCCCACATATAAAAAAGCCGTGCAAACAACCCAGTTTGTGGAAAAGTCTTATTATCAATATATTACTACTATAGAAAAATCATATTATGATAAAAATCCATTAATTTCTTTACAAAATTATTTTGGAAAAGATTTTTTCTATAAATCATGGAATATTGCAAAAACTACAGAATATTATCAACATCTGTTGATAATGACAAATTCTGTTGAAATAAAACATCATTTTAATAAAGATAATATAGAGTATGCCTTCTCCAATTTTAAAATAGTGTCTATAATGACACCGGAGCAATGGCAAAAACAATTTGGATCTTTATCTGAGGAAATTGATTTTCCTGCAGGATATAATTCAAATTTATTTTCAAATGTCTCTTTTAATTATTGGGATTACCAACAAGCTTGGTATAATTCCCTATATTTTCAAAACTCCAGGGGTTCACACACCTGGTTAATATTTTTTGATACCAGAAGGATAACGACGAAGAATATTCCATATTGGTTCGCAGCATGGTGGGATCATTTTGGCTCCTGTGCAGAATATTTGAATGATGTAGTGAGACCATCACTACAAGTATTTACGAAGATGTATTCTCCCACAGATGAAGAGAAGATATTTTCGGAAATGATGATATTTCATATGAAGTTCTATTTACCATGGGTATTCCAATGGAGAGCAGAATATACTCCTGGTATAAAAGTACCCTTGATAAAAAGAAAATTTTATATCAAATGGTGGACAGCATTCAATATTCCAGAATCCATTTACCCTCACAAAGTAATGGAACAAATAAAAATATGGAATGCGCAAAAACAAATTGCAGATAGCAGAAAAACAATAACAGCACCGGTGAAGCCCGGACATGAACAATTTTTATTACATAAATCAAGGATGCAATCTCAACTGGCAATGGCGAAAGACCCTGAAGAGATGCAAAATATTTTGATGAAATTTGCTCCTTTATTGCAAGAAGCAAAACCTTCATCATCTTCAGGATCGACAAATGCAGTGGATGAAGATGTTGATTTGATAGAATAACATAATCATTTGTAATATTTGTAATAATTTTATATTTGTAAAATTTGAATTGATATTGTAATAGTTGATATTGTAATAGTTGATATAACATTCAAAAAAAAAAAAAAAAAAAAAAATT
>AP025053.1:24828747-24860646 GCA_036186865.1 Eustoma russellianum | reverse complement strand
AAAAATTTGTGCGAAAATGACAAACCAAATAATAGTAGAGGGACCCTTATTTTGGCCATATTCCTCTCAAAATTCCTATAAAAGGAGGGGGTATGCTCACTTGAAAGGACACAAGTTTTTTCTACCATACTACTTACATTTTCTCTCTCATAATTCCCACTTTCCATTTCCATCCAAGATACTTCCAAGCTTTCTCCCATTATATCCCATACCAAGAACACTTTATTTGTTCTTGAATATCTTTCATTTAAACCTTTTGAATCCAATATCCTTGAAGATCTCCAATCTTCAAACAATAGTTGTATCTCCAATATTTTTGAAGAAATAAATATATGGTATGATTTGAATTCTTTTACTTTTTGAGTTCTTTAAATACTGTTTTTAATTTTGTTTCTTAGTTTTATGTATTATATATCTATATAATTGGGTCGGTTTATACCGCCTAATTATTATTAATACTGTTTATATATATATAATTATATTATTATTATTGGCTGGAATTAGTTCCGCCTAACCTAATTCCCTCTCCCTTTTATTTACTGTTCTTTATATTATTATGACCGGCTGGAATTAATTCCGCCTAATCCTATTCCCTTTCCTTTTTATTTTCTGTTTTTATTTTTATTATTGGGGAGTTTAATAACCCCCATTTAAATTCTGTTATTTAATTTTGTTTTACTTACTGTTTTTATATTTTGTTTTACTTATAGTTTTTACTTTGTTTATATTATTGCTTTGTTATATTGTTTATTATTATTATCTGTTAGTGTCGGTAGTTTATATTCCTGTTTGTGGTGTGGTATCAGAGCCACATAATTATATAATCTGATTAGTGTCGGTAGTTTATATTCCTGTTTGTGGTGTGGTATCAGAGCCACATAATTATATAATTAGAGAGTGGAATATCTCTTTCCTCTGTTTTAATTATATAATCTGATTTTAACATATTGAATATTGAAGACTCATATATTTCATTTTAACATATATTTCATTTTATCTGTTAGTGTCGGTAGTTTATTTGGTTTGTGCGAAAATGACAAACCAAATAATAGTAGAGGGACCCTTATTTTGACCATATTCCTCTCAAAATTCCTATAAAAGGAGGGGGTATGCTCACTTGAAAGGACACAAGTTTTTTCTACCATACTACTTACAATTTCTCTCTCATAATTCCCACTTTCCATTTCCATCCAAGATACTTCCAAGCTTTCTTCCATAATATCCCATACCAAGAACACTTTATTTGTTCTTGAATATCTTTCATTTAAACCTTTTGAAACCAATATCCTTGAAGATCTCCAATCTTCAAACAATAGTTGTATCTCCAATATTTTTGAAGAAATAAATATATGGTATGATTTGAATTCTTTTACTTTTTGAGTTCTTTAAATACTGTTTTTAATTTTGTTTCTTAGTTTTATGTATTACATATCTATATAATTGGGTCGGTTTATACCGCCTAATTACTATTAATACTGTTTATATATATATATAATTATATTATTATTATTGGCTGGAATTAGTTCCGCCTAACCTAATTCCCTCTCCCTTTTATTTACTGTTCTTTATATTATTATGACCGGCTGGAATTAGTTCCGCCTAATCCTATTCCCTTTCCTTTTTATTTTCTGTTTTTATTTTTATTATTGGGGAGTTTAATAACCCCCATTTAAATTCTGTTATTTAATTTTGTTTTACTTACTGTTTTTATATTTTGTTTTACTTACTGTTTTTATATTTTGTTTTACTTATAGTTTTACTTTGTTTATATTATTGCTTTGTTATATTGTTTATTATTATTATCTGTTAGTGTCGGTAGTTTATATTACTGTTTGTGGTGTGGTATCAGAGCCAAACGGTTCAGATCTACCGACAGCTCATTCAGTTTTATATATCTTTTAATTATATTTGTGTAAATCTTTGGTGAGTGTTTGCTTTGTACACGCTGGGTTATCAGTCTCGTTTGAAGAGCAATAAATCCTGTATGCGTCAAAGTGTTTGTAGCCAAAGATCCAAACAAATATAAAAGAAAGCATATATAAAAATGGAAGATATGTTCGAAGGATCTGGTTCGTGCAGCTCGGTAACATGTGCAAATAAGAATAAAATTGTCAACACTGAAGAAATAATAATAGAAAATTTTGACAAAGCAGTAAATAACTGGGTCATTCCAAAGATCAAGAAAAATGAAATATATGAGTCTTCAATATTCAATATGTTAAAATCAGATTATATAATTAAAACAGAGGAAAGAGATATTCCACTCTCTAAACCATTTGAAACAATACAACTTTTATCTTATAAATCACTAGAAAAACATAAAAAGAAAGGATATCAATATTTACATGTTGGTTTAATACAGGTAGGTATCAAACCTTTAACAAGAGAAGGTTTGGATACATCAATATTAGTTGTCTTAAGAGATATAAGACATAATAATTTTGAACAATCACTTCTTAGTTCTGTAGAATCTAGTCTATGTACAGGACCAATCTCATTTGATTGTTATCCTAATTTTTCATGTTCTTTGAAAGATACACAAATATTGAAAACTCTAGTACTTCAAATCAAAACACATGGATATGATATGTTGCCAGGATCAATTCCATTGGCTTTAATATATCGGATTCATTACAAAGTAATGAGTTCCATGTTTATTGGTCCAAAACCCAAACACTCTTTAAAAAGAGGAGAAACAATGATTTTACATACAGATCTTACCAGATCTAATGCTGTAATTTCAAGATCTATAAAATGGAAGGATGTAAATCTTCCAGATGAATGGGTTTTGGAAGGAGCAGTTAAAGCTACAAATAAAATACATGAACCAAATACTGAGATCAACAAAATAAGACAATTAAATGATGGATCAGTTAAACTGAGTTTTGCTAGAAGTTTATCCGCTAGAGAAAGAGATAATGCATCTATTTCTAGTACAATAAATTTAGGAAGATTTTCACAGATACCATCTGTGATAGATGTTCCTTACCAAAAACAAAGATTATATTCAACATCAGATGTTGAATATGCAACCTCTTCATTTAGAAAAGCTGATTATTCTACGGAAATTCCTAGACCAGTTAATTCTAAAAAAGAGTATTATTCTAAATCTGATATTAATGCACCCAGTACATCACAAAATATTTATAATAAATCAGACTTTAGTGAACCTAATAGTCCAACACAATCAGCAATAACAGATAATATTGCAAATGAATTAAATGTTATAGAAAAAGAATTTGAGGTAAATAAAATTATATTACACAATGATTTTTATAGCCAGGAAAATACTAGTAAAAGAGAATGGTTTTTTAAACATTATTGTAATATTAGAAAACAAATACAAAAAGATTATTATGAATTTATAAATACTCATAAAATAAATATATTTTTCTTTGATTGGTTTCAAATATATGCTTCACAAAATAATATAGAATTTCCTTTTAAAACTTTAAACCCAATAATTGAAAAACCAAAAGAATGGATAACCATCACAGCATCAAAAAAGATAGTGTCAAATCATCCACCTTTAGGAGGCATAAAGTTAGATGTATCAGGGAATCCAATAGAAGCTATTCCTTACAAAAATATGACAGAAGATTCTCTTACAAATACTAAACATATTATTCAACAAAATAATTATACAAATACACATCTACATACAATAGGAAAACAATTAGATAAGTTAGAAAAATATTATCAAACAACAACAATAAAATCTACAAGTGAAGAAATACCTAACCAAAAATTTAAACAACCATTATTCAAACCTTTTCAAATATCATCTTCTAGTATGCAAACTATATCTAATAAAGATGATTTCAATCAATTTATAAAACAACAATTAAATCGTATAGAAAAAAGTTTAGAAAATAGTAATTCTATAACAAATGAGGTAGTTGCAGATTCAAATGTTAATACTTCTATAGCTAGCAGAACTAGAAATAAAGAAAAAGAAGTTACTTCTTCTAAAATTAATAATTTAGAAGAAAATGAATCTTCAAATAATTCGGATAATTCTGATAGTTCAGATAATGAAATAAGCAAAGCATTTGAACAATTCCAGAATAACAATTCTAATAAAGTAGAAAAAATAGAATGGGATAAATCAATAATACCAGTACAAATGTCTACAGATCTAAAAATAAAACCTATTTCCCAATATCGTTTTAATGCACAATCAATATATTCTTGGAATATAGATGGTATGTCAGAATATCAAATAATAAATGTATTACAACAAATGACAATGGCAGCCAATGCTTATAGAACTCAGTTAACACCTGATGATAAAGCAATTGCTGAATATCTTATTTCTGGTTTCTCTGGACAACTTAAAGGTTGGTGGGATCATTATTTAACTCCCATACAGAGACAAGAAATATTAAATGCAATAAAAGTTGATGAAGAAAATAATCCTATAATTATAGATGAAGGAACAATATCTGATTCGGTTGCTACACTTATATTATGTATATCCTTACATTTTATAGGAGACCCATCACATATTAAAGATAAAAATGCTGAATTATTAGCAAATCTAAGATGTAGAAAACTTAGTGATTTTCAATGGTATAAAAATACTTTTCTAACCAGAGTCATGATTAGAGAAGATTCTAATCAGCCATTTTGGAAAGAAAAATTCCTTGCAGGATTACCAAATTTACTAGGGGAAAAGGTTAGAAATAAAATAAGAGAAAATTCAGGACAACAAATAATATCTTATTCAAACTATACATATGGAGAATTAATAAGTTTTATACAAAAAGAAGGATTAAGATTATGCCAAGACATAAGATTACAAAGTGGTTTAAAGAAAGAATTAAGACAGACTAAGTCTGAATTAGGAACTTTCTGCAAACAATTTGATAATGATCCATATAAACCTTATAATAAAGAATGTCAAGGAGAATGTTCTAGAAAACCTTATAATAGAAATATTAGAAAGCAATACAATAATAAATATAACAATCGATATAATAAAAACATTAAATATAATAAAAGATTTCAAAAATCCTCTAATGAATTCTATAAAAATAAATACAACAATAAGTATACTAAAAAACCTTACAGAAAGACAAATTACAAGAAAAATAAAAATACAAAAGATTACAAAAATATTGAATGCTATAAATGTCATAAGAAAGGTCATACTGCAAATTATTGTAGATTAAAAACAAAATTACAAGAATTAAATCTAGAAGAATCTATACTAGAAAAAATTTCAAATCTACTTGTTGAATCTTCTTCGGAGACAGAGGAAACATCTTTCGAGTCTGCTGAAGATCTTCAAGTTGATGAAATATACACATCTTCTTCAGAAACCTCTGATGAAGAAAAACATCTTTATGTTCTAACAAAAGAACAAGAAACAATATTAGAAATGTTAAAACATATAGAGAATCCTCAATTACAAAAAGAATATTTAGATAGAATAATAGATATAAATTCAAAACAAAAAGAGACAAATAAACCAACTATATTACCAAATGTTTCAACTAGTTATTATGATTTAACTAGTATATTAAATAAAAACAAAGATACAAAGAATAAAAATGCAACAATCCCAGATTTACAAAAAGAAATAAAAGAAATAAAAATAGAATTAAAAGAGTTAAAAAATAAACAAAAACAAGATTCAGAAGTTATGAAATTAATACTTACAAAATTACAGACTACAGAAGAGTCTGATCAATCTTCAGAAACAGAACCAGTAAATATAGATAACAATATCATAGAAAATATTTCTAATGTTCCAGAAGATTTTTTATTTGTTTTAAGAGAGATAACATCAAGAAAATATTTAATAAGAATAACAATAAAATTCTCAGAACAATATCAGTTAGATACAATTGCACTATTTGATACAGGAGCAGATCTTAATTGTATTAAAACTAATTTGGTTCCAAAATCATATAGAGAATCTACAACTACTAGACTCTCTACAGCAAATAATACAAAATTACAAGTCAAAAGTAAAACTGAAGCTTATATTATAAAATCCAATACATCAATTAAAACAATGTTTTTAGTTGTAGATGATATTCATCATGCAGTTATACTAGGAACACCTTTTATGAATCTAATTACACCATATAAAGTAGGAATTAATTCTATTTCTTTTAAAATAAGAAATAAAAAATTACATTTTGAATTTTTAGAAAAACCTAAAACAAAAAATTTAGATTTAATAAAAGCTTGTTCTATTCATAAAGAACAAATAAATGCAATAATTAAAAGTAAAATTTTTCAATTACAATCATTAAAAGATACAGTAAATATAAATAAAATAGAACAATATTTAAAGGATCCAAAGATAATTACTAAAATACAAAATCTTAAATTATCATTTGAAAATGAACTTTGTTCAGATCTTCCAAATGCTTTCTGGTCAAGGAAACAACATATAGTTGATCTTCCATATACTCCAGAATTCAGAGAAGAAGATATACCTACAAAAGCAAGACCAATTCAGATGAATGCAGAATTAGAAAAACATTGCAAAAAAGAAATACAAGATCTAGAATCAAAAGGATTAATTCAAAAATCAAGGTCTCCTTGGAGTTGTGCTGCTTTTTATGTCAATAAAAATGCAGAAATAGAAAGAGGAACACCTAGATTGGTAATAAATTATAAACCACTAAATAAAGCGTTAAAATGGATAAGATACCCATTACCTAATAAGAAAGATTTATTAACACGATTACATTCTGTATAGATATATTCAAAATTTGATATGAAATCAGGATTTTGGCAAATACAAATATCTGAAAAAGATAGATACAAAACAGCATTCACAGTTCCATTTGGGCAATATGAATGGAAAGTAATGCCATTTGGATTAAAAAATGCACCTTCTGAATATCAAAGAATTATGAATAATATATTTATGGATTATTCTAATTTTTGCATTGTCTATATAGATGATGTATTAATATTTTCCAAATCAATAGAAGAACATTTTAAACATTTAAAAACCTTCTTCTATATAGCAAAGAAAAATGGTTTAGTATTATCAAAATCTAAAATGTCATTATTTCAGACTAAAATAAGATTCCTAGGTCATCATCTGACTCAAGGAACAATTTTACCAATAGAAAGATCTTTAGAATTTGCATCCAAATTTCCAGATAAAATATTGGACAAAAATCAATTACAAAGATTTCTAGGATCTTTAAATTATGTTGTTGATTTTATTCCAAATATTATAATAATTGCAAAACCATTACATAATAGATTAAAGAAAAATCCACCAATATGGACTGAAGAACATACTTCAGTAGTTAAGAAAATAAAAAGTCTAGTATCTGATATACCCTGCTTATATATAGCAGATCCAGATTTATTTAAAATAGTTGAAACAGATGCTTCTGACATAGGATATGGTGGAATATTAAAACAATTACAAAATGGAAAAGAGTCTATAGTTCAATATACTTCTGGTCATTGGAATGATACCCAAAAATCATATTCTACTATTAAAAAAGAAATTTTGAGTATAGTATTATGTATTAATAAATTTCAAAGTGATTTATTAAATAAAAAATTTCTTTTACGTATTGATTGCAAATCTGCGAAAGAAATTTTGCAAAAAGATGTTAAAAACTTAGCTTCAAAACAAATATTTGCTAGATGGCAAGCTTTATTAAGTATTTATGATTTTGATATTGAATATATAAAAGGAGATACAAATTTTGTTCCAGACTTTCTGACCAGAGAATTCCTCCAAAACAGACATAATGCCGAGGAAGTCAAAAGACAAAGGAAAGCTACCGGCGGATAATGACAATAATATCCCACGGAAAACGTGGGCAGATAAAGTTGAAGAAGAGGAAGAACTTCTTCAAAAAACCCCAATAGCCGCAGTTCCAATATCCCAAATATCTCCAAATAAAACACCAATATCCATTATTGAAAGCCTATCCAATAGTTCTGAATTTCAAGCATTGCTTGAAAGATTCAATATTCCAAAATCTACAGAAATAGCAGAGACTTCATCAGCAATACCAAAACAACAGCCAACTACTTCAATAACCCAAAAAACCAATAAAGTTTTCAAACCCCAATCCACAGAAATTACCAGCAAAATGCCCACATATAAAAAAGCCGTGCAAACAACCCAGTTTGTGGAAAAGTCTTATTATCAATATATTACTACTATAGAAAAATCATATTATGATAAAAATCCATTAATTTCTTTACAAAATTATTTTGGAAAAGATTTTTTCTATAAATCATGGAATATTGCAAAAACTACAGAATATTATCAACATCTGTTGATAATGACAAATTCTGTTGAAATAAAACATCATTTTAATAAAGATAATATAGAGTATGCCTTCTCCAATTTTAAAATAGTGTCTATAATGACACCGGAGCAATGGCAAAAACAATTTGGATCTTTATCTGAGGAAATTGATTTTCCTGCAGGATATAATTCAAATTTATTTTCAAATGTCTCTTTTAATTATTGGGATTACCAACAAGCTTGGTATAATTCCCTATATTTTCAAAACTCCAGGGGTTCACACACCTGGTTAATATTTTTTGATACCAGAAGGATAACGACGAAGAATATTCCATATTGGTTCGCAGCATGGTGGGATCATTTTGGCTCCTGTGCAGAATATTTGAATGATGTAGTGAGACCATCACTACAAGTATTTACGAAGATGTATTCTCCCACAGATGAAGAGAAGATATTTTCGGAAATGATGATATTTCATATGAAGTTCTATTTACCATGGGTATTCCAATGGAGAGCAGAATATACTCCTGGTATAAAAGTACCCTTGATAAAAAGAAAATTTTATATCAAATGGTGGACAGCATTCAATATTCCAGAATCCATTTACCCTCACAAAGTAATGGAACAAATAAAAATATGGAATGCGCAAAAACAAATTGCAGATAGCAGAAAAACAATAACAGCACCGGTGAAGCCCGGACATGAACAATTTTTATTACATAAATCAAGGATGCAATCTCAACTGGCAATGGCGAAAGACCCTGAAGAGATGCAAAATATTTTGATGAAATTTGCTCCTTTATTGCAAGAAGCAAAACCTTCATCATCTTCAGGATCGACAAATGCAGTGGATGAAGATGTTGATTTGATAGAATAACATAATCATTTGTAATATTTGTAATAATTTTATATTTGTAAAATTTGAATTGATATTGTAATAGTTGATATTGTAATAGTTGATATAACATTCAAAAAAAAAAAAAAAAAAAAAAAATTTGCGAAATATCTACGCAAGTTAAAAAAAAAAAAAAAAAAAAAAATTCGAAATATCTACGCAAGTTTGTAAAAAAAAAAAAAAAAAAAAAAAAAAAAAAATTTGTGCGAAAATGACAAACCAAATAATAGTAGAGGGACCCTTATTTTGGCCATATTCCTCTCAAAATTCCTATAAAAGGAGGGGGTATGCTCACTTGAAAGGACACAAGTTTTTTCTACCATACTACTTACATTTCTCTCTCATAATTCCCACTTTCCATTTCCATCCAAGATACTTCCAAGCTTTCTCCCATTATATCCCATACCAAGAACACTTTATTTGTTCTTGAATATCTTTCATTTAAACCTTTTGAATCCAATATCCTTGAAGATCTCCAATCTTCAAACAATAGTTGTATCTCCAATATTTTTGAAGAAATAAATATATGGTATGATTTGAATTCTTTTACTTTTTGAGTTCTTTAAATACTGTTTTTAATTTTGTTTCTTAGTTTTATGTATTATATATCTATATAATTGGGTCGGTTTATACCGCCTAATTATTATTAATACTGTTTATATATATATAATTATATTATTATTATTGGCTGGAATTAGTTCCGCCTAACCTAATTCCCTCTCCCTTTTATTTACTGTTCTTTATATTATTATGACCGGCTGGAATTAATTCCGCCTAATCCTATTCCCTTTCCTTTTTATTTTCTGTTTTTATTTTTATTATTGGGGAGTTTAATAACCCCCATTTAAATTCTGTTATTTAATTTTGTTTTACTTACTGTTTTTATATTTTGTTTTACTTATAGTTTTTACTTTGTTTATATTATTGCTTTGTTATATTGTTTATTATTATTATCTGTTAGTGTCGGTAGTTTATATTCCTGTTTGTGGTGTGGTATCAGAGCCACATAATTATATAATCTGATTAGTGTCGGTAGTTTATATTCCTGTTTGTGGTGTGGTATCAGAGCCACATAATTATATAATTAGAGAGTGGAATATCTCTTTCCTCTGTTTTAATTATATAATCTGATTTTAACATATTGAATATTGAAGACTCATATATTTCATTTTAACATATATTTCATTTTATCTGTTAGTGTCGGTAGTTTATTTGGTTTGTGCGAAAATGACAAACCAAATAATAGTAGAGGGACCCTTATTTTGACCATATTCCTCTCAAAATTCCTATAAAAGGAGGGGGTATGCTCACTTGAAAGGACACAAGTTTTTTCTACCATACTACTTACAATTTCTCTCTCATAATTCCCACTTTCCATTTCCATCCAAGATACTTCCAAGCTTTCTTCCATAATATCCCATACCAAGAACACTTTATTTGTTCTTGAATATCTTTCATTTAAACCTTTTGAAACCAATATCCTTGAAGATCTCCAATCTTCAAACAATAGTTGTATCTCCAATATTTTTGAAGAAATAAATATATGGTATGATTTGAATTCTTTTACTTTTTGAGTTCTTTAAATACTGTTTTTAATTTTGTTTCTTAGTTTTATGTATTACATATCTATATAATTGGGTCGGTTTATACCGCCTAATTACTATTAATACTGTTTATATATATATATAATTATATTATTATTATTGGCTGGAATTAGTTCCGCCTAACCTAATTCCCTCTCCCTTTTATTTACTGTTCTTTATATTATTATGACCGGCTGGAATTAGTTCCGCCTAATCCTATTCCCTTTCCTTTTTATTTTCTGTTTTTATTTTTATTATTGGGGAGTTTAATAACCCCCATTTAAATTCTGTTATTTAATTTTGTTTTACTTACTGTTTTTATATTTTGTTTTACTTACTGTTTTTATATTTTGTTTTACTTATAGTTTTACTTTGTTTATATTATTGCTTTGTTATATTGTTTATTATTATTATCTGTTAGTGTCGGTAGTTTATATTACTGTTTGTGGTGTGGTATCAGAGCCAAACGGTTCAGATCTACCGACAGCTCATTCAGTTTTATATATCTTTTAATTATATTTGTGTAAATCTTTGGTGAGTGTTTGCTTTGTACACGCTGGGTTATCAGTCTCGTTTGAAGAGCAATAAATCCTGTATGCGTCAAAGTGTTTGTAGCCAAAGATCCAAACAAATATAAAAGAAAGCATATATAAAAATGGAAGATATGTTCGAAGGATCTGGTTCGTGCAGCTCGGTAACATGTGCAAATAAGAATAAAATTGTCAACACTGAAGAAATAATAATAGAAAATTTTGACAAAGCAGTAAATAACTGGGTCATTCCAAAGATCAAGAAAAATGAAATATATGAGTCTTCAATATTCAATATGTTAAAATCAGATTATATAATTAAAACAGAGGAAAGAGATATTCCACTCTCTAAACCATTTGAAACAATACAACTTTTATCTTATAAATCACTAGAAAAACATAAAAAGAAAGGATATCAATATTTACATGTTGGTTTAATACAGGTAGGTATCAAACCTTTAACAAGAGAAGGTTTGGATACATCAATATTAGTTGTCTTAAGAGATATAAGACATAATAATTTTGAACAATCACTTCTTAGTTCTGTAGAATCTAGTCTATGTACAGGACCAATCTCTTTTGATTGTTATCCTAATTTTTCATGTTCTTTGAAAGATACACAAATATTGAAAACTCTAGTACTTCAAATCAAAACACATGGATATGATATGTTGCCAGGATCAATTCCATTGGCTTTAATATATCGGATTCATTACAAAGTAATGAGTTCCATGTTTATTGGTCCAAAACCCAAACACTCTTTAAAAAGAGGAGAAACAATGATTTTACATACAGATCTTACCAGATCTAATGCTGTAATTTCAAGATCTATAAAATGGAAGGATGTAAATCTTCCAGATGAATGGGTTTTGGAAGGAGCAGTTAAAGCTACAAATAAAATATATGAACCAAATACTGAGATCAACAAAATAAGACAATTAAATGATGGATCAGTTAAACTAAGTTTTGCTAGAAGTTTCTCCGCTAGAGAAAGAGATAATGCATCTATTTCTAGTACAATAAATTTAGGAAGATTTTCACAGATACCATCTGTGATAGATGTTCCTTACCAAAAACAAAGATTATATTCAACATCAGATGTTGAATATGCAACCTCTTCATTTAGAAAAGCTGATTATTCTACGGAAATTCCTAGACCAGTTTATTCTAAAAAAGAGTATTATTCTAAATCTGATATTAATGCACCCAGTACATCACAAAATATTTATAATAAATCAGACTTTAGTGAACCTAATAGTCCAACACAATCAGCAATAACAGATAATATTGCAAATGAATTAAATGTTATAGAAAAAGAATTTGAGGTAAATAAAATTATATTACACAATGATTTTTATAGCCAGGAAAATACTAGTAAAAGAGAATGGTTTTTTAAACATTATTGTAATATTAGAAAACAAATACAAAAAGATTATTATGAATTTATAAATATTCATAAAATAAATATATTTTTCTTTGATTGGTTTCAAATATATGCTTCACAAAATAATATAGAATTTCCTTTTAAAACTTTAAACCCAATAATTGAAAAACCAAAAGAATGGATAACCATCACAGCATCAAAAAAGATAGTGTCAAATCATCCACCTTTAGGAGGCATAAAGTTAGATGTATCAGGGAATCCAATAGAGGCTATTCCTTACAAAAATATGACAGAAGATTCTCTTACAAATACTAAACATATTATTCAACAAAATAATTATACAAATACACATCTACATACAATAGGAAAACAATTAGATAAGTTAGAAAAATATTATCAAACAACAACAATAAAATCTACAAGTGAAGAAATACCTAACCAAAAATTTAAACAACCATTATTCAAACCTTTTCAAATATCATCTTCTAGTATGCAAACTATATCTAATAAAGATGATTTCAATCAATTTATAAAACAACAATTAAATCGTATAGAAAAAAGTTTAGAAAATAGTAATTCTATAACAAATGAGGTAGTTGCAGATTCAAATGTTAATACTTCTATAGCTAGCAGAACTAGAAATAAAGAAAAAGAAGTTACTTCTTCTAAAATTAATAATTTAGAAGAAAATGAATCTTCAAATAATTCGGATAATTCTGATAGTTCAGATAATGAAATAAGCAAAGCATTTGAACAATTCCAGAATAACAATTCTAATAAAGTAGAAAAAATAGAATGGGATAAATCTATAATACCAGTACAAATGTCTACAGATCTAAAAATAAAACCTATTTCCCAATATCGTTTTAATGCACAATCAATATATTCTTGGAATATAGATGGTATGTCAGAATATCAAATAATAAATGTATTACAACAAATGACAATGGCAGCCAATGCTTATAGAACTCAGTTAACACCTGATGATAAAGCAATTGCTGAATATCTTATTTCTGGTTTCTCTGGACAACTTAAAGGTTGGTGGGATCATTATTTAACTCCCATACAGAGACAAGAAATATTAAATGCAATAAAAGTTGATGAAGAAAATAATCCTATAATTATAGATGAAGGAACAATATCTGATTCGGTTGCTACACTTATATTATGTATATCCTTACATTTTATAGGAGACCCATCACATATTAAAGATAAAAATGCTGAATTATTAGCAAATCTAAGATGTAGAAAACTTAGTGATTTTCAATGGTATAAAAATACTTTTCTAACCAGAGTCATGATTAGAGAAGATTCTAATCAGCCATTTTGGAAAGAAAAATTCCTTGCAGGATTACCAAATTTACTAGGGGAAAAGGTTAGAAATAAAATAAGAGAAAATTCAGGACAACAAATAATATCTTATTCAAACTATACATATGGAGAATTAATAAGTTTTATACAAAAAGAAGGATTAAGATTATGCCAAGACATAAGATTACAAAGTGGTTTAAAGAAAGAATTAAGACAGACTAAGTCTGAATTAGGAACTTTCTGCAAACAATTTGATAATGATCCATATAAACCTTATAATAAAGAATGTCAAGGAGAATGTTCTAGAAAACCTTATAATAGAAATATTAGAAAGCAATACAATAATAAATATAACAATCGATATAATAAAAACATTAAATATAATAAAGGATTTCAAAAATCCTCTAATGAATTCTATAAAAATAAATACAACAATAAGTATACTAAAAAACCTTACAGAAAGACAAATTACAAGAAAAATAAAAATACAAAAGATTACAAAAATATTGAATGCTATAAATGTCATAAGAAAGGTCATACTGCAAATTATTGTAGATTAAAAACAAAATTACAAGAATTAAATCTAGAAGAATCTATACTAGAAAAAATTTCAAATCTACTTGTTGAATCTTCTTCGGAGACAGAGGAAACATCTTTCGAGTCTGCTGAAGATCTTCAAGTTGATGAAATATACACATCTTCTTCAGAAACCTCTGATGAAGAAAAACATCTTTATGTTCTAACAAAAGAACAAGAAACAATATTAGAAATGTTAAAACATATAGAGAATCCTCAATTACAAAAAGAATATTTAGATAGAATAATAGATATAAATTCAAAACAAAAAGAGACAAATAAACCAACTATATTACCAAATGTTTCAACTAGTTATTATGATTTAACTAGTATATTAAATAAAAACAAAGATACAAAGAATAAAAATGCAACAATCCTAGATTTACAAAAAGAAATAAAAGAAATAAAAATAGAATTAAAAGAGTTAAAAAATAAACAAAAACAAGATTCAGAAGTTATGAAATTAATACTTACAAAATTACAGACTACAGAAGAGTCTGATCAATCTTCAGAAACAGAACCAGTAAATATAGATAACAATATCATAGAAAATATTTCTAATGTTCCAGAAGATTTTTTATTTGTTTTAAGAGAGATAACATCAAGAAAATATTTAATAAGAATAACAATAAAATTCTCAGAACAATATCAGTTAGATACAATTGCTCTATTTGATACAGGAGCAGATCTTAATTGTATTAAAACTAATTTGGTTCCAAAATCATATAGAGAATCTACAACTACTAGACTCTCTACAGCAAATAATACAAAATTACAAGTCAAAAGTAAAACTGAAGCTTATATTATAAAATCCAATACATCAATTAAAACAATGTTTTTAGTTGTAGATGATATTCATCATGCAGTTATACTAGGAACACCTTTTATGAATCTAATTACACCATATAAAGTAGGAATTAATTCTATTTCTTTTAAAATAAGAAATAAAAAATTACATTTTGAATTTTTAGAAAAACCTAAAACAAAAAATTTAGATTTAATAAAAGCTTGTTCTATTCATAAAGAACAAATAAATGCAATAATTAAAAGTAAAATTTTTCAATTACAATCATTAAAAGATACAGTAAATATAAATAAAATAGAACAATATTTAAAGGATCCAAAGATAATTACTAAAATACAAAATCTTAAATTATCATTTGAAAATGAACTTTGTTCAGATCTTCCAAATGCTTTCTGGTCAAGGAAACAACATATAGTTGATCTTCCATATACTCCAGAATTCAGAGAAGAAGATATACCTACAAAAGCAAGACCAATTCAGATGAATGCAGAATTAGAAAAACATTGCAAAAAAGAAATACAAGATCTAGAATCAAAAGGATTAATTCAAAAATCAAGGTCTCCTTGGAGTTGTGCTGCTTTTTATGTCAATAAAAATGCAGAAATAGAAAGAGGAACACCTAGATTGGTAATAAATTATAAACCACTAAATAAAGCGTTAAAATGGATAAGATATCCATTACCTAATAAGAAAGATTTATTAACACGATTACATTCTGTATGGATATATTCAAAATTTGATATGAAATCAGGATTTTGGCAAATACAAATATCTGAAAAAGATAGATACAAAACAGCATTCACAGTTCCATTTGGGCAATATGAATGGAAAGTAATGCCATTTGGATTAAAAAATGCACCTTCTGAATATCAAAGAATTATGAATAATATATTTATGGATTATTCTAATTTTTGCATTGTCTATATAGATGATGTATTAATATTTTCCAAATCAATAGAAGAACATTTTAAACATTTAAAAACCTTCTTCTATATAGCAAAGAAAAATGGTTTAGTATTATCTAAATCTAAAATGTCTTTATTTCAGACTAAAATAAGATTCCTAGGTCATCATCTGACTCAAGGAACAATTTTACCAATAGAAAGATCTTTAGAATTTGCATCCAAATTTCCAGATAAAATATTGGACAAAAATCAATTACAAAGATTTCTAGGATCTTTAAATTATGTTGTTGATTTTATTCCAAATATTATAATAATTGCAAAACCATTACATAATAGATTAAAGAAAAATCCACCAATATGGACTGAAGAACATACTTCAGTAGTTAAGAAAATAAAAAGTCTAGTATCTGATATACCCTGCTTATATATAGCAGATCCAGATTTATTTAAAATAGTTGAAACAGATGCTTCTGACATAGGATATGGTGGAATATTAAAACAATTACAAAATGGAAAAGAGTCTATAGTTCAATATACTTCTGGTCATTGGAATGATACCCAAAAATCATATTCTACTATTAAAAAAGAAATTTTGAGTATAGTATTATGTATTAATAAATTTCAAAGTGATTTATTAAATAAAAAATTTCTTTTACGTATTGATTGCAAATCTGCGAAAGAAATTTTGCAAAAAGATGTTAAAAACTTAGCTTCAAAACAAATATTTGCTAGATGGCAAGCTTTATTAAGTATTTATGATTTTGATATTGAATATATAAAAGGAGATACAAATTTTGTTCCAGACTTTCTGACCAGAGAATTCCTCCAAAACAGACATAATGCCGAGGAAGTCAAAAGACAAAGGAAAGCTACCGACGGATAATGACAATAATATCCCACGGAAAACGTGGGCAGATAAAGTTGAAGAAGAGGAAGAACTTCTTCAAAAAACCCCAATAGCCGCAGTTCCAATATCCCAAATATCTCCAAATAAAACACCAATATCCATTATTGAAAGCCTATCCAATAGTTCTGAATTTCAAGCATTGCTTGAAAGATTCAATATTCCAAAATCTACAGAAATAGCAGAGACTTCATCAGCAATATCAAAACAACAGCCAACTACTTCAATAACCCAAAAAACCAATAAAGTTTTCAAACCCCAATCCACAGAAATTACCAGCAAAATGCCCACATATAAAAAAGCCGTGCAAACAACCCAGTTTGTGGAAAAGTCTTATTATCAATATATTACTACTATAGAAAAATCATATTATGATAAAAATCCATTAATTTCTTTACAAAATTATTTTGGAAAAGATTTTTTCTATAAATCATGGAATATTGCAAAAACTACAGAATATTATCAACATCTGTTGATAATGACCAATTCTGTTGAAATAAAACATCATTTTAATAAAGATAATATAGAGTATGCCTTCTCCAATTTTAAAATAGTGTCTATAATGACACCGGAGCAATGGCAAAAACAATTTGGATCTTTATCTGAGGAAATTGATTTTCCTGCAGGATATAATTCAAATTTATTTTCAAATGTCTCTTTTAATTATTGGGATTACCAACAAGCTTGGTATAATTCCCTATATTTTCAAAACTCCAGGGGTTCACACACCTGGTTAATATTTTTTGATACCAGAAGGATAACTACGAAGAATATTCCATATTGGTTCGCAGCATGGTGGGATCATTTTGGCTCCTGTGCAGAATATTTGAATGATGTAGTGAGACCATCACTACAAGTATTTACGAAGATGTATTCTCCCACAGATGAAGAGAAGATATTTTCGGAAATGATGATATTTCATATGAAGTTCTATTTACCATGGGTATTCCAATGGAGAGCAGAATATACTCCTGGTATAAAAGTACCCTTGATAAAAAGAAAATTTTATATCAAATGGTGGACAGCATTCAATATTCCAGAATCCATTTACCCTCACAAAGTAATGGAGCAAATAAAAATATGGAATGCGCAAAAACAAATTGCAGATAGCAGAAAAACAATAACAGCACCGGTGAAGCCCGGACATGAACAATTTTTATTACATAAATCAAGGATGCAATCTCAACTGGCAATGGCGAAAGACCCTGAAGAGATGCAAAATATTTTGATGAAATTTGCTCCTTTATTGCAAGAAGCAAAACCTTCATCATCTTCAGGATCGACAAATGCAGTGGATGAAGATGTTGATTTGATAGAATAACATAATCATTTGTAATATTTGTAATAATTTTATATTTGTAAAATTTGAATTGATATTGTAATAGTTGATATTGTAATAGTTGATATAACATTCAAAAAAAAAAAAAAAAAAAAAAAATTTGCGAAATATCTACGCAAGTTTTAAAAAAAAAAAAAAAAAAAAAAAAAAAAATTTTGCGAAATATCTACGCAAGTTTGTAAAAAAAAAAAAAAAAAAGTTTCATAAAAGAAGTTTCATAAAAAAAAATATATATATATATATAAAAGAAGGCTAGACCTTCTGATATTATTTTATTAAAAAAATGTCTCACTTATGGCGGAGAAAAACCATTATTTGTACAAAATACTCGCTAGTTAGAAAAAACTTATGCCTACGAAACTTTCCTTAATGATGCAGTAGATTGATCGGTCAGGACACCACCTCGAACAAGAGATGGTAACGCTGTCGCTGAAGTAAAAACATAGTTAGTATCCTCTTCTATGCCATGTTGTGCTAAGAAACGGGCAGCATTATTAGTCTCACATAGCGCATACAAGAATTCGACATTACCCGCCTGAATAATACTCTGGAGTCGCCAAAATACTGGTCAGCATGGCGAACCAACCAATATATATATATATATATATATATATATATGAACTTAATATCTTTTTCCTACGGTTGTTGTCCTTTCCCCTTCTCAGAGGATCCAGCTTTGGAAGTTCTCAAATTAGATCCACATCGATTTCTCTGCATCCAACCATTGGATTGTAGTGCATTTGGGATATATTGGCATCTGAATTTAGGGCTAGCTTTTGGTGAAGCCTGTTAGTTGATCCAAGCACTACCGCAGCGGAACCATCACCTGCAGATGGTGATATCCGGCCATCTCCGGCGAAGTTCACAGTTTTTTAGCCATACTCCCAGCCAGCGGACTTCAATTCTTGGTTTTTGGAGATTATTGCAAGCAACAGAGCTGCGATTTCTTGGAGAGAAGAGCAAAGTGATCCAAATCTTTTGACATCAAGACATAATACTTCGTTTAATCAATAGAGCGCGATTTTGCAATTCATGTGGTGGTTGACGAAAGTAGATCCAGATCTGCTCTATTGATACCGCTCTTTTCTGGCTACACAGCGATCCAGATCTGCTCTATTGGATCTTGGTGTGACACAGTCCAACCAGGTGATATAATTTTATTTTTGTTTTATTATCATTGAAGTACTTTTGATTGTTTACATTTAGTTTCAAAATTTCAGCATCTGTAGCGTACCTTGGATTTTTAGTTTTAGTTGCAATAATTGATAGAAAACGTCATGATTTTTCCGTGAGACCATGTCTAAGGAAGAGGGGCGTAGGTAAGGGGAAGAAAAATGAAGATAGTCTAAGGGTAGCCTCTTGGAATGTGGGAACATTAAGTGGTAAATTTTTTGAGGTTATAGATACACTTAAGAGACGTAAGATAGATATAGCATGCCTCCAAGAAACTAGGTGGAAATGGAATAAAAGTAAAGAGTGTAATAGGTATAAGTTGTTGTATTCAGGGTCAGATGGGACCAAGAATGGAGTAGGATTCCTACTAAAGATAGAATTACACATAAACGTGATTGATGTGATTCGATATAATGATAGAATTATGGTGTTGAAGTTAGTACTAAATAAGGAGGTAGTGATAGTGATTTGCGCATACGCACCCAAAGTGGGACTAGGAGAACAGGAGAAGAGAAGGTTTTGGGATTGCTTATATGTAGTGTTAAAGGCAATACACAGGGAGGAACGAATTTGTATCAGAGGTGATTTTAATGGTCATATCGGAAAGAATAGCGATGGTTTTCAGGCGGTACATGGCAGGTTTGGTTACGAAGATAGAAACGAACAGGGTATAGATCTGCTAGACCTAGCAGTAGCCCATGACCTAGGCATTATAAACTCGTTTTTTAAGAAAAAAGAATCACATTTGATCATGTTTAACAGCGAAGGACGTCACACGCAGATCGACTATTTTCTGATGAGGCGTGAAGACCGACAGTTGTGGAGGGACTGCAAGGTTATACCAGGAGAGACAGCGATGATGCAACACCGTTTATTAGTGGTAGTTATAGCATTGAGCCAAAAGCTGAGTAAGGGGGTTGGAAAAGTCCCACCCGGGATTCGATGGAGATGTTTGAAGGACGAAAAAATTAATATATTCAGAGACAAGGCCATCTCTGCGAAACTCGATCCTCTAGGTGATGACACAAATCAGATGTGGGAAGCTATATCGACTACTATTACTCAAGCGGCGAGAGAAACGTTCGGGGTAACAACAGGAAAGAAGTTCGTACATAAAGAGACATGGTGGTGAAACGAGGATGTGCAACAAAAAATAAAAGACAAACAAAAGATTTTCAGAGAGCTGTTAAGCTGCACCAATGGGGAAGAAAAAGCGCGATTGAAGGAGAAATACAAAATCGTCAGGAAGGAGGCGAAGAAGGCAGTGACAAAGGCAAAGACTGCAGCTTATAAGAGGATGTATGAGAGACTAGAAACAAAAGAAGGAGAATATGATATATTCAAGATTGCCAAAGCTAGGAATTGAAAGAGGCAGGACCTAGGAGATGAGATGTTTATAAAAGGAGAAGATGGACATGTGTTAGTTGAAGCACAAGACATCAAGTTGAAATGACAAACATACTTTCACAATCTTTTCAATGGCAGTAGTGCCGACTACGAAGAACGAGAAAGTACCACTAACCAACAATGACAACATAATAACTCCGACTGTCAGAACATCACACAAGGAGAGGTGATGAGATCACTGAAGAGGATGGGAAGAGCTAAAGCAGTCGGCCTAGATAACATACCCATTGAGGCGCGGAAGTATTTAGGAGAGGAAGGAGTCCAATGGCTAACTACTCTGTTCGACCGTATTTACAAAATAGAGAAGATGCCAGATAAGTGGAGAAAGAGTGCTGTGGTCCCCCCTATATAAGAACAAAGGAGAAGCACAATGTTGTGGGAACTATAGAGGGATTAAGTTGCTAAGTCATACCATGAAGATATAGGAGAGAGTAATCGACACTCGAATTAGGAGAGAAACTCAGGTTACAGTGAACCAATTTGGTTTTATGCCAGGATGGTCAACTATGGAAGCAATACACATTCTCAGGAGATTAATGGAGAAGTATAGGGAGAAGAAGCGCGATTTACATATGGTTTTCATCGATCTTGAAAAAGCGTATGACAGTGTGATGCGTAGCCTGATATGGGATAGTCTAGATGCAAGAGGGATCCCTATGAAGTATATAGACATAATTGGAGATATGTATGCTAGGACAAATACAACCGTTTGTACGCCTGTGGGGAATACAGACTTCTTTCCTGTGGAGGCCGGTCTCCATCAAGGGTCTGCAATGAGCCCATTTCTTTTTGCAGTCCTTGACGAGTTGTCAAAGCCGATACAGGAGGCAGTTCCATGGTGTATGCTTTTTGCTGACGATATTGTATTAGTTGCAGAAAGTAGACATACTCTGAGTATGAGACTAGAGCAATGGAGAGGTGTTTTAGAGAGAAAAGGCTTAAAGATTAACCGTTCTAAGACCGAGTATCTGCACTGCGACTTCAGCGGCGTAGCAGACAGTGAGGATAGTCAGCTCAGCATCGATGGTCAAGTGGTACAACAGGTAAGTAAGTTTAAGTACCTAGGATCATTTGTGCAGCACAATGGCGACATAGATAATGATATAGCACATCGAGTTCAAGCAGGCTGGTGTAGATGGAGGGCAGACTCAGGGGTGATGTGTGACAAAAATTTCCCAACTAAATTAAAGGAAAAATTTTATAGGGTGGCAGTGCGACCGGCAATGCTATATGAGACAGACTGCTGGGCCATCAAGAGGTCACAATTATAGAAGATGGAAGTAGCAGAGATGAAGATGTTAAGATGGATGTATGGGCATACAAGGCTAGACCGGATCAGAAACGAGGTGTTTAGAGAAAGGTTAGGCGTGCTAGTATAGCAGATAAGATAAGAGAGGGCAGAATGAGATGGTTTGGGCATGTCAAGCGGAGACAGACGACGCGTCGGTCAGAGCAATTGAAGGCCTCATTGTAGAGGGGAACAGGAGTAAAGGCAGACCCAAACTGACTTGGGATGAGCAGATAAGGCACGACCTACTAGATTTGTACCTCTCTAGGGACATGGTCCAGGATAGGAGGTCATGGAGACATAAGATTAAGGTTAACGAGGTATAGGTCATATATATGGACACTTTAGAGTATATTTAGGAACATAGATAGGCGTAGACACTATCTATGCTTTAGATTGACTTTCCACTTAGTTGCGTATGTTATACCGTTGTTTTACATTACATGTATATATACACGTAATGTGTATTTTAATATCGAAAGTTATTTCTTTGTATTTCTTGAATTTCCTCACTAATACACTAGCACAACATATCTCTATTATCATGTCATTTATGCAGGTACATATAGAGCCGGGGGTCTCACTGGAAACAGACTCTCTATCCCTTGGGATAGAGGTATTGTCTACCTACCACTTACCCTCCCCAGACCCTAACGATAGCTTTTGCTGTCGTTGGGATATACTTGATTCGGATGATATATATATATATGGTGGAATTTTCAAACCAAACAATTAGCTTGGGCACAATATATGCGGCATAAGTATGCTGTTCGAAACAATAATGTTCCTTGCTTTTATGATTCACCGGGTTGGAAGCGTATTTGTTCCATTCATGCGTTTTGTTTTGACCACACTACCACAAGTGATATCTTGACGTGGACCACATCTTCTACGGGACAGTTTACTTTGTGCCAAGCATATGCAGATACATGAGTTACTTGCCCTCTATTTTTCTCACATAAATTCATTTGGTGGAAGTCATTCCCTAAATGTGCAAGTATCTTTATGTGGAGGTTGTTTCACAATGCTCTCCTAATCGAAGATAACTTATGCCGCTTTGTGCAGATTTGCCCTTCAATATGTCCATTGTGTAACTTCTCTTTGGCCACTTTAAATCATCTCTTTCTTAAGTGCGCTTATATAATGGACATTTGAAATCAGTTTGCGCTGGCTTTAGATGGACCGCTCCCCAGTCTTTTTTCTATATGGACATACCTACTGAAATGGTGGTTGTCCTCATCTTCACATACCTTTGCGGGGCAATACTGCATCATTGCACCTTCCCTTCTCTGCTGGTCCATTTGGAAAGTCTATACCAATGCTACTTATGGCGAGGCTGACCTATCAATACATTGTCTATACACCATGGCACGACAAATGTGTCATACATGGGCATCCAAACTATCGGGGACGAAATATGCTGTTAATTTACCTAATCTAATTCAGCAAGCATTTTCTCCATGCATGAAAATTCCGAAGGTTAAACTGGTAAAATGGAAGCTTCTTCCATTAGAGAAATTAAAGTTGAATGTACATGCGGCTGCTGGAAGAAAAATGGCCTCAGCAGGCACGATTCTGAGGGATCATTCTGGTCGTGTGGTTGGCGCTATTTCTTTCACTCTACCTTGCCTTCCACCTTTTCTTGCAGAACTACAAATGTTGGTGTATAGTCTTATCTATGTTGGCACACGACATCGCAACATGATAGTTGAGACAGATTGTTTGGCTGTTGTTCAGCATGCGCAGGATCATTCTCCTGGAACGGCTTTGACTGAATACACACGTTTAGAGATCTTTCTACATCTGACAGGCAGCTCACTACATCATATTCCACGTGAAACTAACATGGTAGCCCATCATCTCATGCAGCATGGCAGCATGTTCCCACACACAACACTCTTATCACTCGGATTCCACTCTACCTCCGGTTGTCCGCGGTTTTTATTTGACGGACCATTCTACACATACATTGCGGCCCCAATCTAACATTTGTATGGACTTGCGTGCTTTCAACAGTATGATGCCTTTTTCTTTCACAGAGTTTATACATTTTCTGTTGACATATGTTAATGACAATTTTCTCTCTATGTTTGCTGAGGAAATTGGGAGCAACATCAGGACGCACGATGATATTCTCTCATCTATGTCGCTTGTGTTCAACATGGATACTGGTGCCCCTGGTATGGCTTAGTTTATTCATTTCTTTTCATATATTGCCTGATGGACTGTATATACTACTCAAGCTTTGTTTGTGTATTCTTCTATGATGACTCATGGGCGCGAGAGACTGGCTTTTACACCCAAGAGGCAGCATTGCGACCTTGGAGACCTGCCTACAACGATTTACTTCTGAATATATGTTTACATTATGCAGGTTTTGTTTGTTTACGTATTACATTTTCGATTATGTACATATACATTGGCTTTTGTTCTAGTTTTTGGGAGTCTCCCGTGGCAGAAAGGATTTGAATGTAAGCACGGTATTCCTCTGCTACACTTGAAGGTTTCACTATTAATAAAAATCCGGAAGGCATCGCCCGTCCTTCCACTATATATACATATATATATAGAAAGAGACTTACCAAAAGGTATGAATTGATTAAAGAATAGCAGTTGTATTGATCATTTATCGACCATTCAGGCTATTATTGCATCAAATCTAGATTTACTTCTCGACATTTCCTTATTTCTGTAATTATATTTTTCTTTTTGTCTTTCAGGTGTGTGTCGGCGGGGTTTTGGTGGGGGCGGGGGGGGGGGGGGGGGGGGGGGGAGATTTGAGAGAGCTGGTACATTATCTTTTCAAGCAGCAAGAAGCATGCTAACACTTCATGCAACTGTATATAATTTCTGATATATATAAACGAGAATCTAGAAACGAAGATGTTAAACAACAGCATTTCAGCATGCACGCCTCACATCACAACAGCCCAAAGGATGTAGCTGCAATTACTACTGCAAAGGGGTTAATGAACATATCGACAGGTATGGTATTAACACTCAATGGATGATAACAATACTTGAACATCAAGTATATTTCTAAACTAAGAAAGGCAGCCTATTCATAATGAAGCACTCAGAATCTACAGCAAAAGAAGACATCCCTCCAACCATTTTGTTTCCGCATCCGCCTTCGCTCTGCCTTGTGCATCCTCACTGGACTGCTATTCCACTCTGATTGTAAGCTATTAAATTCACAGAAAGAAACAAGTTTTTAAGATGGAAGTGCACAAAAACGTACAGTTGATAGTCAAATATAAGTTTACTCTAATGTGTTGAAGTTATAGGGTCAAATTAAGTTTATGCAATATCACACAAGAATGTTGGATCAAAAGAATATTTTTTGATCAATCAATCATCCCACCATCGAAAAACTTTTAGTAGTTGTATTTGGCTCACGTAGTTAAAAAGCTTTTGATTAATATTTAATAAAAATCATTCACTAGTATATATTCTTATTATTGTGCTATCTATGCAGCTACACATAGAGCCGAGGGTCTCACTGAAAGCAAACTCTCTATCCCTTGGGATGGAGGTATTGTTTGCCTACGTCTTACCCTCCCCAGACCTTAGCAATAGTTTTTGCTGTCGTTGGGATATACTGGGTATAATTGTTGTTGTTGTTGTTGTTGTAGTAGTTAACAAGGTAAGTTGCATTCAAGATTTTACCAACATGAATGATCAATCCAAGAAGTAAAAGAAGGTAAGAGACATACATGGGAAAAGCAAAAGACCGCGTGCTGGTTGTGCTGCTATCAGAACGAAGGGAGATGCTACCAGAATGCGCAATTGGACCTGAGTATGTAATAAGCCCTGATACAGGCTCCTGCGCAGCGAAACTTGAATCTTCCTCACCGCGCTGGATTTGGGGACCCTCGAAAGGCTGAACTCTGACAGGACCTGGATTTCCAGGATTCAAATCTTCCATGTTAGGAGATACTTGTCTTGAGGGGTTCGGTTCGTGACCACTCTCATGAACCGTCGTCTCATTGCTAGAAGACTCAACAGGGGCAGCAGAATTTTGCTCCTTTGGCTTCTCATCCTGTGCCTCTATGGATATTCCACTGACACTTTCTTCATTCGGATCTTTGCTGGGAAAACAATTTTTGGATGTTTTGAAGTCAAAAGTGATTGTCTTGCCTTCCAACTTGCTATTGTATGACAACTTACTCACTAGGTCATCCTTCTTGCCATCTTTCGATGTAAACACCACAGCAAGCCCTTCCAAAATTGTCTCCAAGGATGGAATCTGCCAAACCAAGAGTAGAAATTTATTAAAGGGCCGTCTCTGTTTCTTTTGCATAATCAAAAAGGCGCTGAATTGTTGCTTATGACATGAGTTTAATACCAAGCTGAAGATCCTACTATCAGTAAAGAATGGGAAAGCAAACAAGGAACATAGTTAAACATGTGAGTTTGTGGGTGGTTGTATTTAAAGTGATGGGCAGTATCAGACCTCATCACGTTGTTGGCCTGCATTCTTCTGTTCCTGTTTGAGAGACACTAACAGAGAATCCTGCAACATAATCTCTTCTGATACTCGCGTACTACTAATAGAAGATTCATCTTCTGAAACATTATCTGCAATGTCGTCAAGTGAACTTTTACTTTCTCCATCCACCTTTGTTGAATTCTCTGTACAAAGCCTGGAAGTCATGTCACCACATTTTTTACCATCTGAGGAGGATTTTGATCCATCCAGCTGAAGTGATTCAAAAGTTTCACTTGCAGAACTTATCCTTGTATCTTTCACTGCTGAGCGTTCAGATTGACCTGAGATAGATACTCCAATATTAACATCTCCATTTATTGATTTACTGAGTGGATCTTCATCAGAAGTCTGGGCAGTAAATGAGGCAGCAGCAGCATCTTGCTTATTTTCTATCAAAACTCTCTCTTGGGGAGCCACCCCTGTATCAATACAGATATCTTTCACAACCTGACCATTACTTGAAACATCAAATTCAGGCACCTCACATTCCACAACATTTTTATCTGTGTATGAGTTGACATCTGTCTCCATTATTTGAGATACGAAAGACGGAGCCACAGAGATTTTAGCTTTTCCTTCATTAGTATTCACTGCAGGCATCACATTTGAAGAACTTTCGATGTGATAATTACCCTTTGTTGCAGGCGCTAGCCATTCCGTGATTTTCTCACAACTGTTAGTATGCCAGAAAGGTTCCTTCTGATTTTCAACAACTGGTGCATCTCCATTTTCAGCCAAAGCATTCTTGGCATGGTTGTCTACAGACTCACAACTGTTGTTTTCTCCCATTTTCAAAAAATTACCCAAATCATCTAAACTGGAATCCATGTCTGTCTGACTGTCATTTTTCTGGTACAGGTCACGCATCGAAAAGGATAAGGGATCAACTCCATGATTTGAATGAAATAAGACTCCTAACTGATTTTCTTTCATGATCAAACTTCAGCTCAGGTGTGTCCGAGGCACTGCTTTTTTTTAAATAGAACTGGTTTAGGGCAGTGCAACGGCAGATAGATGGAAGATGAAAGCAGGACAACAATATCTACCAAGCACTTAGTTTACAGTTCAGATAAAGCTTGCAAATCAACAGATTACACTACAATTGATTTCTCTTCATGTGGCAAATGCAAAGAAGACCTTATTAGACACTCGAGCAAATGTGATAAAAATCTAGTGTATAGAACAAAAAAAAAAAAAAAAAAAAAAAAAAAGCGAGAGAGGGAGGAGTTTCTGGCGTGCCCATTACAATATTCATCCACTAGACTTGTTCAGGCTGTTTTTCTAAGTGATAACTTAAATGAGCAGACTATAAGCTCACTACCAAAGTTGTGCCCATCACCATCAAAACATATATCATTGACCATTTATAATAAGGAAAAGAAGAAAAAATATAAGAAAAGAATGAAGAAAGCATTGGTTACTGCCAATTGCAGTCATATAAAACAGAGGGATGTTAACAGAATCAAAGATCCAGCAACATTACCAGGGCTCATACTTTGCATCAGCAGGTATGGTTTGAAGAACTTTCAATAGCCGAGAAGCATTCACCTAACTACCAATCCTATTTCTGAAGTCTGACTGTCAATCAAATGGTACCTAGCGTTAGTCTACAGAACAAGCATTCCTGCGTAATATAAGGAATAAGAAAGATAAAATTTTCAATGACAATAAAAGGAGAGAAAAATCAAATTGACTAGAAGAAAGCCAATCACTGGATTGAATAGAAAATAGTTGTAGATTCCTCAAAGTCAGAGGTTTCACATGGACAGAGTTAAAGAACATAAAAAGAAGCATAAGCAGATAATGAATTAGGGTCCAACGAGAATGCATTCTGCAACAAAAATCTACAATTAAAAAGAAAACATTTAAATCAAGAACCTGAGGAAATCCAAAGACAGGTAACTCTGAAATTACTACACATACATTTGCCATTTTCACAGATACAGGGAAAATTACCACGCCAAATCATCTCCTTCTCAAATTTTATTGAACATGAACTTTAGCCCAAGAAACTGAGAGCAGAGGGAGCTAAGTATATAAAAGATCAAACTTTTTTTGTATATAAACAGAGGAAAGTGGGAATCTCAACTTTGTCTAGAGCTAAGAAAAGGACAAATAAAGGTCAGAACTTTTCAAGAATTACCCAAAAACCCTCAAAGTAAAGCCTGCAATATAGTATTCCATCTCAAAAGTCAATCATCCTTCCAAATTCTCCACCACTTTTTGTCTTTTAGCTCTTTCTGCCTCAATAGATCTAACAAGCCACCATCTTTTTTTATAACCTCGGTCTTAATACTTTAACCTTAAACGCCTCCCAAGAGCTTCCCTAACAATTTTTAACGAGGCAAATACCCACCCCCTACTAGCAACCTAGCAGATTTTCCTCGGATCCCAATAAATTTCAGAAATTTCCATGCCCTTTCCTTTTCTCCTTTTTCTAAAACAAAAAGCACAGCTATTTCGCGCAGTCAAAAAGATAATAAGAAGGAAACCCTGTCTTTGAACGAAAAAGAACAACCCTCAACCTAAGAAACCAAATACTAGAAAAAATAGTGCAATTTAACTTTGCCCTTCACTGATGATTATGCCGGGTGGATCGACAGAAAAAAGAAATGGCTAAAAGAAAGAAGCTAGCACAAGATAAAGCCAGGAAAAATTTCAAACTAAGCAAACAGAACGAAGAAAAAAAAAAGACGAAATCACAGTCCTTGAACAAGAACAGAAACAGACCAGATCAGCCTAGAAGAAATTAGACCATCAAAACCAAAACCATGATTCAAAAGAAAGCAACAAACAAATCAATATCTAAAGATACCATCTTCCTTAAATAAAAAAATCCAAGAATTAGAAAGACAGGAAAGAAAGAAAGACAACCAGCGATTGTTGATCACTCAGCAACAGAACAAATATTGGGAACATCTGCAGAGACAAGGAACAAGTGAAAGAAGAAAAGCAGAAGAATTTATAAATATAGGCCTAGGAAGTACATTAATTCTAAAACAAATATAAAGGCGAAGCGGTACACCAATAAACACGAAAACGGAAAGAAGCCAACAACTAAAACGCACCCCACTTAAATACTTGCACATTGCTTGCAGGTCAACTCTTTCTTCTCCTCCTCACCAATGTCTAGAACCACTTCCCCCAAACCATGTCATCATAAAAGCAATAAAGAAATAGATACAGAGAATTCTACAGTGTATATATATATATAGAAACCTGGTCCAGTTGGAAAAGGGTGGGGTGGGGTGCGTGGGGTGACATGGGGTGGGGGTGCTTAAGAAGGGAGGTTTTTAAGTGCAGAGTGGGAGCGCATGACGCGGCTGACAGCAATAAATCTCCCTGAGGGGGTAAAGCCAAGTTCAGTTAACAACATTAATTGTTGCTTTTACATTATGTTTGTAAGAATTTAACGGCGTTTGTGTTTGTGTAAGACTTCTATTTTTTGAAATTTAAGTAATGTTTCTGTCATTCTTTCTTAGTTGGATTTTATAGTATACAAAGCTGTCATCAGGTTACTTGATCCAGTTGGATAAATAGATTTGTTCAAATTACACGCTTTTTTGAACGTACGAATTTTTCAATTGATTTTTCACCGATTTCTATACAACAACACATATATTCCAACAACACCAAAAATTATCGTTAGGGTGTGAGGAGGATGAGAGACAGGTAAACAATATCCGCATTCTAAAGGATAGAGAGTTTGCTTCCAGCGAGACCTTCGGCTCTATATGTATCTGCATAAACAAATAATGCAAGACAAAGACAAACACAAAAAATGCAAAGTCAACTTAACGTTGAGAGAGTTTTTAAGCCCTTTTATATACTCTGAGCTGTCCCTATATCCTACATAAACATCGCTAACCTTAATCATCCATCTCTATGAACTTCTATTCTGGACCATGCATTCAGAGATATGCAAATCTAGTATGTCATGTATAATCTGTTCTTTCCAAGTCAATTTGTTTCTGCCTTTACTTCGTGTATATATGTGTTTTTTTTAATCAATATCCCCACTTTCAATCTATAAGAAGTAGTTAGTGAATTTTCACCTTCCAATTACTTCAAAATTTGTGATATATGTATAAACGGGACAGCACAATAGTGTGATCGTATAGAAGAGTATTAGAATACTTTTTTCCTTCTATACTTTAAAATATAATAATAATATTTTTAAAATGAAAAAAGTTAGGTAATTAACCGATGAGTGAAGTAACGGAAGTGGGGGTAAGGCAACAAACAAGTGGATCTTTCGTGCCCACCTGCACACATTTGGTTAAGTGATATATGTGATAAAGTGGGGTATGCTTCATTAGTTGGAAAAGAGGCAAAATATGAGGCCTCCAATCACGTCCCGCTACGTGTAAAAAACATTGTCAGTGGTCCCACCACATTCAAATTTTTTTTTAAAAAAAAGACAATTTTTTTACACGTGGCGGGACGTGATTAGAGACCTCATATTTTGTCTCCTTTCCAACCTCCTCAGATCTCACCCGCTTGTAAATGAATGTAATGAAAAAAACTCTTAAATAACGAATATTGAAATAATTCGTAACTCTAATTTGTTATTTTTATCTTTCAGCCTAGTAGGTTTCATGTCACGATCAAATCAAATTAAGTTTGTTTGATTGGTTTAATTACATTTTATAATTCAACCACATACTAAGATCGGAATTGAATTTATATATATCTTAGCAACATACTCACATGGCAAATATTTAGTCCAGTTTCATATTTGGAGTACTAAGATTGTTGATATCTACATGAATGAAATTGACAGGATCGCCAGGTTGTTAGAATTTAAATTCGCACATTGTTTTCAATTTAAAAACAACATAAAGCTAAATGTGTGTATATATACACATATATACATATATATACACAAATTATATATACATATATGTGTCTATGTATATATATATATGTATGTATATATATATATATATTGTGTCATCAAAGCAATCCGGGTATTTAGGACACTTAAAACACATGAGCAAAAAGCTATTTAAGACGAGCGTACTACTAAATAGGATTGTACAAAAAAAAAAAAAAAAAA
>AP025053.1:24688324-24828737 GCA_036186865.1 Eustoma russellianum | reverse complement strand
AAAAAAAAAAAAAAAAAAAAAAGAGCGGGTGTGGCAGTAGGAACTAGACATTCGGGCTAGTGAATAGCCTTGAAATGTTGAAAATATTTGAACAGCATAATCTTTCATCCTTCCAAATATTCTGTTATTACATTTTACATTAAAAAAATCAGACGTTACCCATAAGTTAACTTCGATTGCTTTATTTCAAGGCCAAGGTATTAAAATAAAGAATTTAGGTTCAACCTCTGTCGCATATAAACAATTCTCTACTTTATATAGCATGACTAAAAACATATTAAGAGACTATTCAAGTGGCTTATTTCCTATAAATTTATAATTAGACAAACATGTGTTGGGTGTAAAACAACTTGTTCACTAAGAAATATGATAGTTGTCACTTCTCTTTGATTTAGGAATATTTAGTAGGGAAAATTTCTAGTGATAGATATTTCCTTTTAATTAGCATAAATTATGCTTCTTTGCCTCCAAGTATTCTAAGCTATATAGAGGGGTCTAGACTCCCTGTTGTTAAGTATACCAAAAAAAAAAAAATTCTTCCTCCTCTATAAACAATATCAGGCCAGCAGAGTTTTATGGTTGTTTTTCACCACCCGTTTGGTTTTTCACAAATTCTAATGTCCTATTACTTCTATCTTGCTTATCTCGGTGTTGAGTTCTGTTATTGTACGACTGTCTCTACTCTACAGTTGGTATCAGAGACAAGGTTACAAAGAGGTTCTGTTGGTATGCAAGTCCAACTGAACGTTTGTGAAGGAGGATGTGTTGCTCTCTCAGCATGGGAGATGACAAGACAAATATCCAATGTTTCGATGGTAAACATTTATGTTATTGAAAACTAAAAATAACTGATATGTTGTATGCCAAAGAACCAGAGGAGTGCGATGTCAGAGAACAAACCTGATATTATGGATGACAAGGTGTGGAAGAAGCTAAATCGGCATGCAATTAGTCTTATTCGCAATACCATCTCAATGGATATGGCTTCTTATGTAGCTAATGAGGCCACAACCTCCGGATTCATCCAGAGATTGTCTAACTTGTTTGAGAAGCCCTCGAGTTTCAACATCTTTCATCTTATATGATGGCTATTTCAACTTCAAATGGCCAAGGGTGTTTCTGTGACGAGGCATATACCCAAGTTCACCCATATCATGAACAAACTGAAGGCATTCACGTGTCCCTTTGTTATAACGCGGAAAATATATATATATATATATATATATATATATATATATATATATATATATATATATATATATATTTAGTAATAGTAAAATAGTAGAGTAAATATATATAATAATAAATATATGAATAAATAAGTAAAATAATTGAAAAGAGATAATAGTGTTAAAAGCATTTAAAAAGAGGATAAAAGGATAAATATTAAAAAAAAAAGGGAAACGTGCGTATAGTGGGGGGATAACCGCTTCCCCCCCTGATTGCCGCCTGCCAAGGGAAAGCAGGATAGATTTAAGCCTGCTCACCCCCAGATCTGCAGCAACGCTAACAATATAAAAAAAAAAGAATAGAGAAAGACCCAGGGAAGGGAGTGCAGTGACAGGAAAGAGAGAAAGGAAAAGCAAGGGAAACTAGTAGGAATTCGTGCTAAACGCGTAATTTGTCTGCAATCCAGGCAGGTTCCTTTTCCCCCTCCAAACTGGTATAAGTCAAGCATGCTTTAATGGTAGATTATGTGTTTTTGATGATTGATTGTTGATATCCATATCCCGTTGTTGCATCTGTGAAAGTCTTGTTGTTTGAAGGTTACGGAATGTGTCTACCTGTTTGCGTTGCTCAAATTTGATTTTAGGGAAAAATTTGATAATCAAAATTATCACAATTTTGGACATGATTAGAAGTTTTTAATTTTTTGTTTTGACCTTAGTATAGGTTCCTATAGATTGGAAAATAGGTGGGAATATAGATCGGGGTCGAAAAACAGCCACCGGAGGTGGCCGGAGCGTCTCACGCGCCGTCGGAGTGGCAGCGCGTGGACTGCACGCGCGCTGAAAGCAGGGAGGCCGCTGGATGTGTTGCCTGAATTTTTTTAAAAAAATAAAAGAACCAGTAATAGGGCCGGCCTGCCAGCAGACCAGGCCAGCCCCTTAATGGGCCGCTGGCTGGCTGCAGCAGAGCCAGCCCATTTAACTGCTTTAAATAAAAAAATAAAATAAAAGGGAAGGCTGGTAACGGACCGGGTCGGATGGCCAGCGGACCGGGCCAGACATCAGCCGGCCCATTTACGCGAATATGTTAAAAAAAACTGGCGCAGGCCAGTCCGTTTTCGGACCGGACCAGAGGAAAGGCGGGCCAAGGCTGGCAGAACAGGGCCAGCCCAATTTGTTAATAGTAATTATTTTCTGGAATTTCTGAAATTAGGTAAATGGTATTTATTTAACTTAAATTAGTAATAATCATGGAAAAATTATAAATAAATATCATAAAATTATAAATAAATTCCAGAAATTATAAAATATAAAAAGTAACTTATTTTCACTAAATTTCATCAATTGTGATAATTTATTTAATTCGGGTAATTAGGGAATAAATAGGAATAAATTAGGGAAAAATGAGGAAAAATGTAGAAAATACACAATAAATGTGTACAAGCCATGGAAAAATAGCTTTGACTCCGAACGACGGTAAATCATTATTCAGATAATAAATGCACCTAGACTTGAGTGTCGGAGGATGGTGAGGATGGGTCAGGGGCCTCAGACGATTGTGTTATTTGCATTCATGGCACGTGCATTGCATTTATGGTGGGTCGTGACGTACGGGTCACGGGCGCTCAGTATGGTGTACGGTGGCAGGGCCACGCACACTCAGTATGGTGTATAGTGACAAGGTCACGCACACTCAGTATGGTGTACGGTGGCAGGGGCCACGCACACTCAGTATGGTGACTGTGGGTGGGTACGACCCACAGCCACTCAGTTAGGACCCGGGTTCATGCATTGCATGGTGGAGATATCGGCATTTTGTGTGACATGACTTAGTTGCGTGTGACATGCATAATAGGGCATGCATCACGACGTTGCGCATTCTTTATCTGGTGTGAATTACTTTTCCGCATTCATATGCTTATGTGATATCATGTCCTATGTGCTATGTGCTATATCATTATTGTATGTTTGTGTTGTACTACTTGGAGGCAGGTGCCTACTGAGTGATTTCCCAGTCACTCACCCCTACTTCTCCCCCCCCACCAGGTGAGCATGAGGAAGAGTACGACTATGTCTTTGTTGAGAACGGGGCTGACACGATGGAGTGGGCAGACTGATGGCCGCATTTAGGACACGGGACGACTTTGCGGACATTTGTTATTATTCTGTTGGGATTTCATTAGTCACTATTCTGATTAGACAGTTGGCATATCGATGTTGTTGTTAGTACTGGTTTAGTGTTTTATGAAGATAGTTTCTTTTATTTATGGAATTTAATTAATGGCAATTCGTTTCCACGCAAAAAAATTTCTACGGTTTTTCGAACAAGTAGAAAGGCGATTCAACGCTTTGTATTCTCCTCAGTGAGATACAGCGGGTGCACCGTTCCTGATACTAGGGTTCGAGAGCGGGGCGCTACAGGTGGTATCAGAGCCGAGGCTTCAGATCCGCCTCGGAAATGCAGGATTAACTAGATCACCTAGACATAAGCTATGACCTTCTCCTAGAAACGACAAGTATAACCCTAATAAATGCAGTAGACCTAAGTTATAATCAGGTTAAGGGAGGTGTGTGCCGATGGTGAGCTTTTCTTGTTAATTACCGTTTTAACCCGCAACCAACGATTTAATTTATTCTGACTAACCTACCCATTTTTCTATGAACTTGAACTCCAGGAAAATGCCTCCAGGACGTGAGCCAGCAGGTAATGGAGGGCACGACGGTGATGAGCATCAGGGTCAGGGGGCCATCCCCCAAGTTCTTACTGATACCCTAGCTACCCTGACTACCTTGGTGGCTCAGCAGCAGGTACAAATGGCTCACCTGCAGCAGCAACTGGAGCAGCAGCAGGAGCAACAGCAGCAGCAGCAGCCACCACCACCACCACCCCCAGGACTTCGATTTTTTTATAGAGAGATGCAGCATTCCCAATACCGATGTTTAGGTGCACTACACGGCCAGAGGAGGCCGAGATCTGGCTCCAGAATGTGACCGAACAGTTGAAGTTATTGCAGATTCCCGATGACCTGAAGGTAGAGGTGGTCGTTTCATTTCTTGAGGGTGATGCGAGGGAATGGTGGCTTGGCGTGCAGCGCCGGTTGACTCCACCTTTGACTTGGGCTCAGTTTCGGGAAGAGTATCAGAAACACTACATTCCGGAGAGTGCCATCCAGAGGAGGATGACTGAGTTCCAGCTACTTACTCAGGGGTCCATGACCGTAGACCAGTATTCGGAGAGATTTCATGCCCTAGGGAGATATATGCCTTCCGTTATGGATAACGAGAAGGCAAAGATGTCCAAATTCAAGACTGGACTGAGTCCTCGCATTCAATCATTGATTATTTGCGCCAGACCGAAGACCTTTGAGGAATTACTTGAAGTATGCCGGGATGTTGAGAGTGACCTCAGGAAGGGCGCACCAGACGACCGGACGAAGCGACCATGAGAGGAGTATCGTCCTGGGAGATCAGGAAGATGGCTGAAGGTACCCCGCCGCCAACAATCAGGAAGCTCGTTTCGGCCATCTCTGCAGCAGAGGCAGTTTACTCAGCCACTTACTATCGGAGGACCTATATTGACTGATGCACAGCCAGTGAGGGCGGTGGCACCCACTACCCCATGTGTTCATTGTGGGCGTCTCCATCCGGGTCAGTGCTGGAGGACCAAAGACGTGTGCTACAGGTGTGGCGCCCCAGGACACATCGCCAGAGACAGCCCCGCACAGGGACAGGCCCCGCCCCAGCAGAGCCAGCCACAACAGAAGGGGAGGCCAAAGACGAATGCCCGAGTACATGTCATGTCGCACGCCGACGTCGAGGACACCAGCGATGTCGTAGCAGGTGAGATATTGATTAAAAAGGTCCCAGCCTACGTCCTTTTCGATAGTGGGGCCAGCCATTCATTTATTGCCAGGAGGATTGTCAAGAGTCTGAGTATTCCACCAGAACGGCTGGAGATTTCTTACCGTGTCCAAACCGCTGGTGACCAGGTGTTGGTATCGCACTATCAGTACAGAGACTGTTCGATGGAGATTAATGAGCTAGAGTTCACGGCGACTCTGATTCTGATCCAGATGCAAGATTTTGATGTTATTCTGGGCATGGATTTTCTGGCTAAGCATGAGGCCAAGATCGACTGTCGTCAGAGGCAGGTCCGCATGCAGACACAGAGTAAGCAGGAAAACCGTCTTTCAAGGGGATTACAAGTTACATAAGGCGCCTAAAAAGATCTACATGAGTGCAGCGCAGGCACACAAGGCATTGAGGAAAGGTAATCAATGTTTTCTTGTATATGCTATTGGCGCAGAAAAAGAGGTACCCTTGATAGATTCGATACCAGTGGTGAATGAGTATAAAGATGTATTCCCCGAAGAGCTGCCAGGACTACCGCCCAGTCGGGAGGTAGAGTTTGAGATTAATTTACTGCCAGGTGCTGAGCCGATATCGAAGGCACCGTACAGAATGGCTCCGGCTGATTTAAAGGAACTAAAAGAGCAGCTACAGGAGTTACTGGACCAGAAATTCATTCGACCCAGCGTCTCACCATGGGGAGCTCCGGTCTTGTTCGTGAAAAAGAAGGATGGCAGTATGAGACTCTGCATCGATTATCGAGAGATTAATAAGATCACAATCAAGAACAAGTATCCTCTACCCCGGATCGAGGACCTCTTCGATCAGTTAAAGGTACCTTTAAATCAGTGTAATTCAAATTACTACCATGAAATTTTACAATTGACTCATCGACTTTGGCATCCTTCAGGGAGCTAAGGTATTCTCCAAGATTGATCTTCGTTCCGGATATCATCAGCTGAGGATTAAAGCAGAGGACGTAGCGAAGACTGCTTTCCGCACTAGATATGGCCACTATGAGTTTTTAGTGATGCCATTCGGTCTGACTAATGCTCCCGTAGCCTTCATGGACTTGATGAATACGGTGTTCAGAGACCAGCTTGATAAGTTCGTGGTGGTCTTTATCGATGATATTCTGATCTATTCCCCGAATGAAGAATTGCACGAAACGCATTTGAGAGAGGTTCTGGAGGTACTCAGGCAGAAGAAGCTATACGCCAAGTTTAGTAAGTGCGAGTTCTGGTTGAAGAGCGTTGCTTTCTTGGGACACGTGGTTTCGGAAGAAGGAATCTCTGTGGATCCTAAGAAGATTGAGGCTATTACTAAGTGGCCCAGACCGACTAATGTGACGGAAGTGAGGAGTTTTCTGGGCTTGGCTAGCTACTACCGGAAGTTTGTAGAAGGGTTCTCGTCGATAGCGGTGCCCTTGAGCAGATTGACACAGAAAAAGTCAAAGTTTGTATGGACCGCTGAATGCGAGCAGAGCTTTGTAGAACTTAAAAAACGATTGACGACGGCCCCTATACTTGCTCAACCCTCAGGCTCGGAAGGGTTTGTCATCTATGGCGACGCATCGAAGAATGGGCTAGGTATGTGCATAAGACTTCGATTAAGTTTTATAGATGTTACGACCTGGTCTAATTTCTTTCTTTTCAGGATGTGTCTTGATACAGAACAATAAGGTTATCGCATACGCTTCACGCCAGTTGAAGCCATATGAACAGAGTTATCCGACTCACGACCTGGAGCTAGCTGCCGTGGTTTTCGCACTTAAGATCTGGCGTCATTATCTTTATGGAGTGAAGTGCGAAGTATTCACGGATCATAAGAGTTTGAAGTACTTATTCACTCAGAAGGAGCTGAACATGCGGCAGAGGAGATGGCTTGAGTTGTTGAAAGACTATGACTTGACTATCAGCTATCATCCAGGGAAGGCGAACCGAGTTGCGGATGCGCTGAGTAGGAAGTCCAGTCATGCCAGACAGACGCCGTTGGAGAGGGATATGGCTGAATTAGATCTTGATATCGTGTACTCCACAGCTAATGTTTTAGCAGCGTTGATTATTACTCCCTCTTTGATCGAGCAGATCAAAGAGGCGCAGAAGGGGGATGTAGCACTTAGTGAGATTCGAGAGAGGATGATGACTAGTCAAGTTAATGGTTTTCAGATCCATGACGATGGCAGCATGTGGTTTCAAGGGAGGCTGTGTGTTCTGGAGGATGAGGATATCAGAAGAGCAGTACTGAAAGAGGCGCACAACTCGAGGATGTCTATTCACCCGGGTACTACAAAAATGTATAATGACCTGAAGAAGCATTACTGGTGGAGCGGTATGAAGAGACATATAGCTGAGTTTGTTGAGAGGTGCCTAGTATGTCAGCAGATCAAGGCGAAACACCAAAGACCAGGGGGTTTGATGATGCCATTAGAGATCCCGGAATGGAAGTGGGAACATGTGACGATGGATTTTGTGATGGGTCTTCTGAGAACGAGAAATGGTAATGATATGATCTGAGTGATTGTGGATAGATTGACTAAGTCTGCTCACTTCCTACCAGTGTCGAATGATGTGACTCTGAAGAGATTGGTTACACTCTATATCGACAACATCATCAGTCTACATGGTGTCCCAGTCAGTATTGTCTCCGATCGTGATTCGAAGTTTACATCCAGATTCTGGTCAGCATGTCAGAAGAGAATGGGGACCGAGTTATGTTTGAGTACTGCGTTTCACCCGCAAACAGATGGGCAATCAGAGAGAACCATACAGACGTTGGAGGATATGTTGAGAACTTGTGCCATCGATTTCAAGGGGAATTGGGACGGTATGATCAAATTGGTTGAGTTCTCCTATAACAACAGTCATCACAGCGCCATCGGCATGGCACCATTCGAGGCGCTTTATGGGCGTAAGTGCAGATCCCCTATTCTTTGGGATGAAGTAGGAGAGCGCACTATTACTGGTCCAGAGCTGGTTGAGCAAACCGAGGAAAAGATTAAGTTGATTCGGGAAAGGCTTAAGGTTGCTCAGGATAGAAGTAAAAGCTGGGCTGACTCGAAGAGGCGTCCGTTGGAGTTTGATGTTGGAGAAAAGGTTTATCTAAAGGTATCGCCTATGAAGGGTGTTACGAGATTTGGTCTGAAGGGTAAGCTGAGGCCTCAGTATATTGGCTCTTATGAGGTGCTCGAAAGGGTTGGTTCGTTGGCCTACCGATTAGCGTTACCTCCATCGCTAGCCCAGGTGCATAATGTTTTCCATGTATCACAGCTGAGGAAGTACGTCCCGGATCTGAGTCACGTACTGGATTCACCGCTTTTGAGGATCAGACCGGACACCTCATATGAAGAGACTCCTGTTCGGATCATAGATCGCAAGGAGCAAGAACTGAGAAGGAGAGTCATCCCGTATGTCAAGGTGCAGTGGAGCAATCACAGGGAAAACGAAGTGACTTGGGAACTGGAGGATCAGATGCGCGAGCGCTATCCTGAACTCTTCGAGTAAGATACATCGAGTCTCATCAGCTGCTACAATTTAAATTTTGTCAAGTTTCGAGGACGAAACTTATGTAAGGTGGGAAGGATGTTATAATGCGGAATATATATATATATACACACACACACATATATATATATATATACATATATATGCATGGATGGACACGATGGAGGCTTACTTCCACGAGGCTGCTTGAGCTTGGTCACGCAATGGCGGTGATTTTCGCTCGGACGACAATACATGCCAGATCATTGTACTCACTATTTCCCACACAAGATATCAATGACAGTCGTATAAATATGTACGCTTTTTCCTTCGCCAAGGTTTTATCCACAAGGGTGGTTTTACTTGGCAAGGTTTTAATGCGGCATATCGTATATGACTGGAGATATATCATTCTTAGCTTTTTAATTCATATATTTGCGTATTCGGACACTTGTAATATGGTTTTCCTCCGCCATAAGTGAGGCTTTATCCTAATAAAAATTTCGCTTTTCAAAAAAAAAATATATTTAGTAATAGTAAAATAGTAGAGTAAATATATATAATAATAAATATATGAATAAATAAGTAAAATAATTGAAAAGAGATAATAGTGTTAAAAGCATTTAAAAAGAGGATAAAAGGATAAAGATTAAAAAAAAGGGAAACGTGCGTATAGTGGGGGGATAACCGCTTCCCCCCATGATTGCCGCCTGCCAAGGGAAAGCAGGATAGATTTAAGCCTGCTCACCCCCAGATCTGCAGCAACGCTAACAATATAAAAAAAATAGAGAAAGACCCAGGGAAGGGAGTGCAGCGACAGGAAAGAGAGAAAGGAAAAGCAAGGGAAACTAGTAGGAATTCGTGCTAAACGCGTAATTTGTCTGCAATCCAGGTAGGTTCCTTTCCCCCCTCCAAACTGGTATAAGTCAAGCATGCTTTAATGGTAGATTATGTGTTTTTGATGATTGATTGTTGATATCCATATCCCGTTGTTGCATCTGTGAAAGTCTTGCTGTTTGAAGGTTACGGAATGTGTCTACCTGTTTGCGTTGCTCAAATTTGATTTTAGGGAAAAATTTGATAATCAAAATTATCACAATTTTGGACATGATTAGAAGTTTTTAATTTTTTGTTTTGGCCTTAGTATAGGTTCCTATAGATTGGAAAATAGGTGGGAATATAGATCGGGGTCGAAAAACAGCCGCCGGAGGTGGCCGGAGGGTCTCACGCGCCGCCGGAGTGGCAGCGCGTGGACTGCACGCGCGCTGAAAGCAGGGAGGCCGCTGGATGTGTTGCCTGAATTTTTTTAAAAAAATAAAAGAACCAGTAATAGGGCCGGCCTGCCAGCAGACCAGGCCAGCCCCTTAATGGGCCGCTGGCTGGCTGCAGCAGAGCCAGCCCATTTAACTGCTTTAAATAAAAAAATAAAAGGGAAGGCTGGTAACGGACCGGGCCGGATGGCCAGCGGACTGGGCCAGACATCAGCCGGCCCATTTACGCGAATATGTAAAAAAAAAACTGGCGCAGGCCAGTCCGTTTTCGGACCGGACCAGAGGAAAGGCGGGCCAAGGCTGGCCGAACAGGGCCAGCCCAATTTGTTAATAGTAATTATTTTCTGGAATTTCTGAAATTAGGTAAATGATATTTATTTAACTTAAATTAGTAATAATTATGGAAAATTATAAATAAATATCAGAAAATTATAAATAAATTCCAGAAATTATAAAATATAAAAATTAACTTATTTTCACTAAATTTCATCAATTATGATAATTTATTTAATTCGGGTAATTAGGGAATAAATAGGAATAAATTAGGGGAAAATGAGGAAAAATGTAGAAAATGCACAATAAATGTGTACAAGCCATGGAAAAATAGCTTTGACTCCGAACGACGGTAAATCATTATTCGGATAATAAATGCACCTAGACTTGAGTGTCAGAGGATGGTGAGGATGGGCCAGGGGCCTCAGACGATTGTGTTATTTGCATTCATGGCACGTGCATTGCATTTATGGTGGGTCGTGACGTACGGGTCACGGGCGCTCAGTATGGTGTACGGTGGCGGGGCCACGCACACTCAGTATGGTGTACAGTGACAAGGTCACGCACACTCAGTATGGTGTACGGTGGCAGGGGCCACGCACACTCAGTATGGTGACTATGGGTGGGTACGACCCACAGCCACTCAGTTAGGACCCGGGTTCATGCATTGCATGGTGGAGATATCGGCATTTTGTGTGACATGACTTAGTTGCGTGTGACATGCATAATAGGGCATGCATCACGACGTTGCGCATTCTTTATCTGGTATGAATTACTTTTCCGCATTCATATGCTTATGTGATATCATGTCCTATGTGCTATGTGCTATATCATTATTGTATGTTTGTGTTGTACTACTTGGAGGCAGGTGTAGCGCCCCGACCCGGACAGCGGAATCCGAACCGGTGCACCCGTCGTAGTTTACTGAGAAGACTACAAGACGTCTCATCTCTCGTATACACATCATCAGTGACGTACGAAAGTAAAAGCGGAAACATGTATCTAACGAATGTCAACCGTCAACTCGTACATCAAGAATACTAAAATCCCAACAAACTAGTCATGATGTTCACCAACTCAAATCTTCAAACAAATGAAATAACTGAAGTAAACAACATCTGTCTCGACTACTCGCCAACAGGTACTCTAAGCATCCCACTCAGCCCACTCGCCGTCGTCTTCAATGAAAATCATGTCATAGCTAGGCTCATCTGCACAATAAGAGTAGTACCCTTAGCGAAACGCTAGCAAGTAACCCACTTATAAGACATACGGGATCAACACATGGCAAGACATGAGTAATAGATAAACTGAGGGAATTGAGGGGCACATGTCTTGTAATTTTCAAATATATAAGCGGAACATGTAATAAATGAGGTACAGCAACTTAAAACGCAAGTAAGCAATTCAATGTCGATCAAATAACATAAACACACATACCACAACGACTCTCGTGATGCATGTCAAATAATGCACTACGCTACACAATCACATATGCATGAGCCATTTCCTTCAAATCAATGCAATGCATGACACAATGTCCGGTTCCTACTCATTTCCTTGTAACGCACCCCGGCTTATATTTCCATCCCGGTTAACGTTACAAGCTCGTATGCTCTGTGATGCACCTCGGCTTATATTTCCATCCCGATTAACATCACAGCTCTTGTAAACTCTACAATGCACCTCGGCTTATATTTCCATCCCGATTAACATTGTAGAGGACTTTATACCCTGTAACGCACCCCGGCTTAAATTTCCATCCCGGTTAACGTTACAGTCTTTTGTGCCCTACAGTGCACCCCGGCTTAAATTTCCATCCCGGTTAACACTGTAGGTCACCTTCGCAAATCAGTGCCGAAGCACCTCTCTTTTTAAAAACCTTATGCAATGCACGTGCCATGATGCAAGACTCCTTACTTCATTCAGACTTCTCGTTCACATATGCAATTCACATTCACATGCGCAAGTACAAGTCACACACAAGAGTTCACTAGCTTATTCATCAACACCTAGACTTCAACTAGCTCGTCAACGCTTAACCTTGATTCTAAGGTTCACATCCCGACGAGAGTATCCCTATCTTTCCTTCATTGAACTCCAAGACACCTTGTACGTTCATTTCCTAACCCTTCTAAGTCATCCACGTTGAACTCCGATTCGAATACCCTTCGAATTCTCCAAACTTGATTCACCTTCTTAAGTCATGTTCCCAAGACTTAGACTAGTCATAATCAGGTCCTAAGAAGTCCCTAAGGTCACCCAGAGGATCCCCTAGCTTCCCTCTTTCTTCCCTTGCTTTCCCACAAAACTGGTTGACGTCATACCCTGACGTCGATCGATCGACGTACGTCATACCCTGACGTCGATCGATCGACGTCCATCTGAGGCACGTCGATCTCTCACTCAATCTACGTCGATCGATCGACGTTCATCTGAGGCACGTCGAACTCTCACTCATCCTACGTCGATCGATCTACGTCCTTCTGAGACACGTCATACCCTCACTTGCTATACGTCGATCGATCGACGTACGTCATACCCTGACGTCGATTGATCGACGTCCCCGTTCCAGAACACCATTCTGCAATTTTCTGCAGAAATAACCCCCAATTCGACCCCAACTTCCTTCAAAACCATTCCAAGCCTATTTCCCACTATCAATCCATCCTAAAATCACCCAAGACAACATCTTTAACATACGATTCACGAATTCAAGCCTAGCACTCAAAGTAATCATCAAATCAACCCAAAAATCAAATCTTTCCACTCTCCCCTCCCTTCAACCACCATTATCAACAAAGTAGGGTTCAAGGGATTGGGATTTACATGATCTCACATAAACAACAATCAACGAACAAGATTTCAACATATAATGGCCAAATCTCAAACCAAAACACATAAATCTCCCAAGTAGATTCACATAGAGAAATTACTGCATGGTGATCCAAATTGATATCAAAATAGGCCCTTTCTCTTTCGCAAATCGTAGGAACTCATAAACAGATTACTTGCCTTTGATTACTCGAAGAAGAAATGAAAGACGAACGAAGATTGGATTGAGGATCTTGAGAGAGTTCTCCTAGGGTTGCTGGAGAAGGAGAGGAATCGCCTATGAGGGGAGATGAGCGTCGGTTTTCTCTGCGTAATGGGAAAACTGACGTTCTGTCAGTTTTTATATGGAAAGGGGAAAAGTTTGGTGTTTCTAAATTACATCTATTATCTATCTATTTTAAAGGATAAATCTAATTATTTAATTCTAAATTAAATACAATTAATTTCTAATATTTATCCCTTCAATTAATTCCAATTAATTCTATTACTTAATGACTAATTTATTTCTGTTGACCGTCATTAATTTCCTTTTAGTCCCTTCTTTGCCTTTTTAACTACCCTACGGAAAGTGCGGGGCATAACATTCCACCCCCCCTTACAAAAAGTTTCGTCCTCGAAACTGGCGTACCTTATTGGAAAAGATATGGATATAGCTCCTTCATTTGCTCCTCAAGCTCCCACGTGGCTTCACGCTCCGTATGGTTACTCCACTGAACCTTGACATACGGAATGACGCGTCGGCGTAGGACTTGATCTTTTCTATCCACAATCTTTATTGGGTGCTCTTCATACGTGACATCTTCTTTAACATCCAAGGGTTGAGCTTCAAGGACATGGCCCGGGTCCGATACGTACTTCCTTAGTTGCGATACATGAAATACGTTATGGACTTGAGATAAGCTCGGAGGTAAGGCTAGTCGGTATGCTCTTTCGCCAACTTTACCAAGGACTTCATAAGGACCAATGTATCTAGGGCTTAACTTGCCCTTCACTCCAAATCTGGCAATTCCCTTGGTTGGTGAAACTCGTAGATAGACCTTATCGCCCTCCTCAAACTCCAAAGGTCGTCTCTTGGAATCAGCCCAACTCTTATTACGATCTTGTGCCACTTTCAATTTCTCTCTTATCGCTTTGACCTTTTCAATAGTTTGTTCAACCAATTCTGGTGCAGTGATTGTCCTTTCTCCCACTTCGTCCCAACAAACAGGGGACCTGCACTTACGCCCATATAACGCTTCGAATGGTGCCATGCCAATTGCACTGTGATAACTGTTATTATAGGAGAACTCCATTAACTTCAACATGCTATCCCAGTTTCCTTTAAAGTCCAAGGCGCATGCTCTCAGCATGTCTTCCAATGTTTGTATGGTCCTCTCGGATTGTCCATCCGTTTGCGGGTGGTATGCTGTGCTCATTCTCAACTCTGTACCCATAGCTTTCTGGAATGCCCTCCAGAACTTAGAGGTGAACTTGGGGTTACGGTCCGATACGATGCTGACTGGGACTCCATGCAGACTTACAATGTTATCCACATAGATATTGGATAACCTCTCATACGAGGTACCATGTGGCATGGCTATAAAGTGAGCCGTCTTCGTTAATCGGTCCACAATTACCCAAATCATCTCGTTTCCATTGCGGGTCTTGGGTAGTCCCATTACGAAGTCCATCGTCACGTGCTCCCACTTCCATTCCGGAACCTCCAGTGGTTTCATCAAACCACCAGGTCGTTGATGTTCCGCTTTGACTTGTTGGCATATCAAACATCTCTCAACATATGCAGCTATTGACCTTTTCATCCCTATCCACCAATAGTTTCTTTTGAGGTCCTTATACATCTTAGTACTTCCGGGGTGGATGGACATTCTTGAGTTATGCGCTTCTCGGAGCAATTCTGTTCGGAGCTCGTCTTTACTTGGTACGCATAATCGATTCTGGAACCATAGACTCCCATCTTCTCGCATCTGGAAATCCCTTACCAGTCCCGTAGATAATTTGTCGCGGATCTCTTTCAGTGTCGGGTCCTCATACTGTGCCTCTTTGATTCTGTCCACCAAGTCTGGGCTGATAGACAAGGCGGTAAGAACATTTGCCACTGAATCTACCAATTCAAGATCAAATTCTTCGATCTCCCTTTCCAACGGTGATTGTCTTGCGTGGCTAGACTTTCTGCTCAATGCGTCCGCCACTCTGTTGGCCTTACCTGGATGGTAGTTGATGGTCAAGTCATAGTCCTTGAGCAACTCTAACCATCTCCTTTGTCTCATATTCAATTCCTTCTGTGAGAATAGGTATTTCAAACTCTTATGATCCGTGAACACGGCACATTTCTCCCCATATAGGTAATGTCTCCAGATCTTGAGAGCGAATACCACAGCTGCGAGCTCCAAGTCATGCGTCGGATAGTTCTGCTCGTATGGTTTCAGTTGTCTTGACGCGTACGATATGACTCGTTCGTTTTGCATCAAGACACAACCTATAAACAGAGGGTTAGTTTAGGACTTGCATAAGTATATACAATGCATTAACTGTAATGGTGTACATACCTAGTCCTTTCTTGGATGCGTCACTATAGATCACAAAACCGTCGGTGCCGGAAGGTTGTGCCAACACCGGGGCTGTGGTCAATCTCTTTTTGAGCTCGGTAAAGCTTTGCTCGCATTCAGCAGTCCATTCGAATTTAGTCTTCTTCTGCGTAAGTCGACTCAATGGAACTGCTATTGTTGAGAAACCCTCAACGAACTTCCTATAATAGCCTGCCAAGCCTAGGAAGCTTCTGACTTCGGTCACATTGGTGGGTCTTGGCCATTCAGTGATGGCTTCTATCTTTTTAGGATCCACAGAGATCCCATCTTCCGAAATCACGTGACCAAGAAAGGCTACACTCCTTAGCCAAAATTCACACTTGCTGAACTTGGCGTAGAGCTTTTGTTGTCTCAGGATTTGCAACACCACTCTTAAGTGTTCGGCGTGGGCTTGCTCATCAGGGGAGTAGACCAAGATGTCATCGATGAACACCACTACAGATTGATCCAACTGCTCTCGAAACACAGTGTTCATCAAGTCCATAAAAGCCGCTGGGGCATTAGTTAAACCAAAAGGCATCACCAAAAATTCATAATGCCCGTATCGAGTCCGAAAAGCGGTCTTAGGGACGTCTCCCGCTTTCACAAGCAATTGATGGTATCCCTGACGGAGGTCAATCTTTGAAAACCAGCGAGCTCCCTTTAGCTGATCAAATAAATCCTCAATCCTTGGTAGAGGATATTTATTCTTAATGGTGATCTTGTTCAACTCACGATAGTCGATGCATAACCTCATGCTGCCATCTTTCTTCTTAACAAACAGGACCGGAGCTCCCCAAGGCGATACGCTGGGGCGTATCAATTTCTTGTCCAACAACTCTTGCAGTTGCCCCTTTAACTCCTTGAGTTCAGCCGGAGCCATTCTGTAAGGTGCCTTAGATATAGGCTCGGCTCCAGGGATCAAGTTGATCTCAAACTCCACTTCCCTCGTTGGTGGTACTCCCGGTAGATCGTCCGGAAATACGTCCTTGAACTCATTTATTACCGGTATTTGGTCCATGGAGGGAACCTCCTGCTTCGCATCTAGTGCATACACCATAAATCCCTCAGCTCCCTTTTGTAAGGCTTTAAAGGCCTTGATCGCCGTCATGTATATTTTCCTTGGAGCTTTGGTTATCTTAGTATTCCCTTGCACGGTGACGTCATTCATCTCAGGGTCTTTGAGAGTCACTTTCTTGAGCTTACAGTCGATATTGGCATGATTCTTGGTCAGCCAATCCATGCCTAATATTATATCAAAATCCTTCATCGGAATCGAGACTAGTGTAACTGAAAAGAGTTTTCCATCTAATTCCAAATCACAGTCTTTGTACTGGTGGTGAGAAACCAGTACTTGCTCTCCTGCTGCCTGTACCCTAAATGGGTTCTCAAGCCATTCGGGTAGACAGTCGAGTCCTTTGGCGAATTGCTTAGAAATGAAGGAGTGGCTAGCGCCACTATCAAATAACACGTTTGCAGGCACGTTGTTAACTAAGATCACACCTAACATGAAAGTGCAGCGCATAAAGGTCTCATATAAAGCATATTGAATCATCAACTTAAAAGGCTAAAAAAATTCAACTTAGACTGCTATTATTAAACTTAAGTCGTACCTGTCACGACGTTTGCATCCTCCTGGACCTCAGCGTCCGTCATCGCGTGAACTCTCGCATTGGGCCTACCTTTCTGCTGTTGGGCTGGCCCTGCCCCGGCTTGTGGTTTAGGATTCCACTCGGGACAATCTCTGATTCTATGGCCCGTCTTTCCACACTTAAAACATGCACCGCTAACTTTCCAACATTCGCCCACATGTCTTTTCTGGCAGTGTGGGCACTCTGCAGGTGCTTGGCTATTCTGCTGGTTCTGTTGCGGTGCCCTTTGAGCTGGCCCCGCTTGCCCCTTTCTGGGGATCTTGACCCAACGTCCGGGTCTACTTCCGCTTGATTCTACTCTTGGCCTCTTGCTCGTCTCCTCTCGGGCCTCTCTCGACTGTGACCTACGCATGTCACTCTCCACTCGGTAACATGCGTCCAGCATCTCCTCAAAAGTCTTTAAGCTCGACCCCGCTATTGCAGTCCGTATGCGGGGATTCAACCCTTCTTCGAATTTCAGCATTTTCATTCTGTTGTTTTCTAAAACCAAGGGTGTGAACTTGCCCAAGGCGTGGAACCTGTCCGCATAGTCAGAAATAGTCATCCTCCCTTGTTCAAATCTGTCAAACTGCCTCATCTTCTCCAGAACGACAGTCTCAGGCACGTAGTAGTCTTTATAGGCCTTCACAAGCTGACTCCACTGGATGGGAGGAGTCATCTTAGCCAGAATGCCGTTCCACCATGCATTCGCTCTGCCAGTCAGAAAAGGCGTGGCCACATCCACTTTGTGTTCTTCAGGCACTTGCACTAGCCTGAAGCATTTCTCTACTTCGTCCAGCCAAAACCCAGCCACCTCTGGGTCAGTTGTCCCTTCAAAGTTTGGGGCATGCATCTTCCACATTTCCCCAATATAGTACCTTATGCCGTGCTGTGGCGGTGCTGGCGCAGGGGGTTGTTGCTGTTGTTGCGCCACTCCTTGCGCTATCACTGTGATAGCATCGATTAGCGCCTGAGGTACTAAAACTGGGGGTGGTGGTGGTGGGGGGTTATCGTTGTTTCCATTGCCACCGTTTCCTTGATTGTCTCTTCTGGGAGGCATTTCCTGTAAGATCACGCTCATTAGTGTCAAGTAGTTCTAAAAATAAAACTTGAAATCCATAGGGGTACAAGGCGTAGTTCGTAAGGTACAAGGATTACATCTATTTGATTACTCTAATCGCGCTCGTACACACACCCATCCCAAATCAAACTTAAATCTGAAATTGCATACTTAGACTTAAAGATCAACTTAAGGTGAAAATTATAGCTTAAAACTCTACATGTCATAACCTAGGTCTCCGAGGTAGATCTGAAGCCTAGGCTCTGATACCACCTGTAGCGCCCCGACCCGGACAGCGGAATCCGAACCGGTGCACCCGTCGTAGCTTACTGAGAAGACTACAAGACGTCTCATCTCTCGTATACACATCATCAGTGACGTACGAAAGTAAAAGCGGAAACATGTATCTAACGAATGTCAACCGTCAACTCGTACATCAAGAATACTAAAATCCCAACAAACTAGTCATGATGTTCACCAACTCAAATCTTCAAACAAATGAAATAACTGAAGTAAACAACATCTGTCTCGACTACTCGCCAACAGGTACTCTAAGCATCCCACTCAGCCCACTCGCCGTCGTCTTCAATGAAAATCATGTCATAGCTAGGCTCATCTGCACAATAAGAGTAGTACCCTTAGCGAAACGCTAGCAAGTAACCCACTTATAAGACATACGGGATCAACACATGGCAAGACATGAGTAATAGATAAACTGAGGGAATTGAGGGGCACATGTCTTGTAATTTTCAAATATATAAGCGGAACATGTAATAAATGAGGTACAGCAACTTAAAACGCAAGTAAGCAATTCAATGTCGATCAAATAACATAAACACACATACCACAACGACTCTCGTGATGCATGTCAAATAATGCACTACGCTACACAATCACATATGCATGAGCCATTTCCTTCAAATCAATGCAATGCATGACACAATGTCCGGTTCCTACTCATTTCCTTGTAACGCACCCCGGCTTATATTTCTATCCCGGTTAACGTTACAAGCTCGTATGCTCTGTGATGCACCTCGGCTTATATTTCCATCCCGATTAACATCACAGCTCTTGTAAACTCTACAATGCACCTCGGCTTATATTTCCATCCCGATTAACATTGTAGAGGACTTTATACCCTGTAACGCACCCCGGCTTAAATTTCCATCCCGGTTAACGTTACAGTCTTTGGTGCCCTACAGTGCACCCCGGCTTAAATTTCCATCCCGGTTAACACTGTAGGTCACCTTCGCAAATCAGTGCCGAAGCACCTCTCTTTTTAAAAACCTTATGCAATGCACGTGCCATGATGCAAGACTCCTTACTTCATTCAGACTTCTCGTTCACATATGCAATTCACATTCACATGCGCAAGTACAAGTCACACACAAGAGTTCACTAGCTTATTCATCAACACCTAGACTTCAACTAGCTCGTCAACGCTTAACCTTGATTCTAAGGTTCACATCCCGACGAGAGTATCCCTATCTTTCCTTCATTGAACTCCAAGACACCTTGTACGTTCATTTCCTAACCCTTCTAAGTCATCCACGTTGAACTCCGATTCGAATACCCTTCAAATTCTCCAAACTTGATTCACCTTCTTAAGTCATGTTCCCAAGACTTAGACTAGTCATAATCAGGTCCTAAGAAGTCCCTAAGGTCACCCAGAGGATCCCCTAGCTTCCCTCTTTCTTCCCTTGCTTTCCCACAAAACTGGTTGACGTCATACCCTGACGTCGATCGATCGACGTACGTCATACCCTGACGTCGATCGATCGACGTCCATCTGAGGCACGTCGATCTCTCACTCAATCTACGTCGATCGATCGACGTTCATCTGAGGCACGTCGAACTCTCACTCATCCTACGTCGATCGATCTACGTCCTTCTGAGGCACGTCATACCCTACTTCTCACCCCTACTTCTCCCTCCCCCCTACTTCTCCCTCCCCCCCCACCAGGTGAGCATGAGGAAGAGTACGACTATGTCTTTGTTGAAGACGGGGCTGACACGGTGGAGTGGGCAGACTGATGGCCGCATTTAGGACACGGGACGACTTTGAGGACATTTGTTATTATTCTGTTGGGATTTCATTAGTCACTATTCTGATTAGACAGTTGGCATATCGATGTTGTTGTTAGTACTGGTTTAGTGTTTTATGAAGATAGTTTCTTTTATTTATGGAATTTAATTAATGGCAATTCGTTTCCGCGCGAAAAAATTTCTACGGTTTTTTGAACAAGTAGAAAGGCGACTCAACGCTTTGTATTCTCCTCAGCGAGATACGGCTGGTGCACCGTTCCTGATACTAGGGTTCGAGAGCGGGGCGCTACAGCCTTGGATGATGAGTTGCTCGCACAATGTTTGCTGATCTCTATGCCGGATAGCTGGTCAATTACCATAGAGGTGATCTTGGATCAAGAGAAGGTCAACCTCAACTATATTAGTGACCGCATCATTAGCGAAGGTATTCGTAGAAATAAGCGATACGAAACAAGTGGATCAGTTTTAACTGTTTAAAGGTATCGGGAGAGTCAAAAGGGTGAGAACTGTTATGAAATGGATACAAGAACAAGTACAATGAGCAAATTTGATGGCTTGAGGCGTGTATGAACACTATCCGTAAGGAATATTTGTCCACACTAGTTGCTGCAGGGTTATAGGCAAGTTTACTCCTAGGATACAACATCCAACAAGTTTCAATCCTCAGCAATAAGGAAAGAAACCAAATGAACTTTCAAATTGAGAGTTTTTTTTTTGTGTAGGAAGAAGAACTTTGACTGCTAGAATTAATTTGTGATTAAGATATCTTGAAATGTGTTGCAATAGCCTTTTTATAGGCTCTTGAACTTCATTTCAGACGTTTCTAGCTGTTGCATGGTGATTGGACATGTCCCTTGATGCATAAGTTACAACTGTAGATGAAGAGTCACATCTGTTGGGCATATCAATCGATTGATGTGATCGATCTATGTGATATCGGTCGGTCGATGTCATCGATCGATGTCTCACAGAGAGCTCTAACTTTTCATCCAAACTACTTCGATCGATCTATGTATCGGTCGAAGTCACATTGATCGATCTATATGATCGATCTATGTTGGACTGTGTAATTCAACTTCGCACTCAAGTTACAGCGATCGATCGATCGAAGTTATCGATCTATGTGATATCGATCGATCGATGTGTTCGATCTATGTCCGACAGAATACTCAGCTTCATTTCCAGGCCACTTCGATCGATGCATGTCACTTCTATCAATTAGATTGCTCGAAATGTATATCGATCGATCTATGTGGTCCTACGCCAAGTTATTCTTGCTTTTTTAATCTCTAATTCACCACCATTCTTTTTTCCATTGCATTTACAAACTATTATAACAAGAACCGAGACATATCCAAGTCGAGAGGACAGATCATGTCTGGAACTAAAGGTATTATAGACTACCTCGACTTTACAATATATTATTGGAATTATTATTTACCAAACAACTACGACTAAAGAAACGGAATATACATACGTACGCCTTCTTTTTAGGAAAATGCTTTTGGAGGTTTTTGTAGCATACACGTAAGTTTCCACGTATTGTGTTCCCTTCCAATCTCATTCAGTACATATGTATAAACAAAGATCAGTTTTTTTCTTTTCTATTTGATCCGAAGATCAGTAAGTTTAAAACGTTAGAAATTGTTCTCGTATGACGTAAAGCCATTTTATCATACTTCACCACGACTAGTGGGTGATTGATCAATAAAATAAATGAATTATACCTAAAAGAGTCATTTACATAGTTTATGTGACTAAATAGTGGGTTTTGTTACGTTTCAAATTTCCCAAAATGGAAACCTATAGAATGAACGCGTAGGAAGCATAACGTTACATCAGTGTTTAAAATAGAAGCGAAAATGAGATCATGTTTTCTTCATTGTTTGATATTGTTGGAATTAATAGTCAGAATGGAATCCTTTTTCAAAAAAAAAAAAAAAAAGTCGTCTAGAAATTTTAGACAAAATGACTCACTAAATTGGTACGTTTCTTATATTGTGAAGTACTAGTTGATCGACACAGCGTGATGCAATTTTCATTATGGGTGATCGGAAACAAATCTATGTGTTTCTAACATATGGGTATGGTTGCGTACATTCGACTCCTCATACCACGCCATAGACGGAATCCTCCAAAATAATAGAGTAATGTTGTTGTTGTTGTATTTGTTTATATTTAGAGTGAATGACGTAATTATATCTTATTTACTTAATCATGTCATGCTTATCAAATTACTAGCTTTTAGCTGGGTAAACATAAAACTATTAGAATAAAAAATAGTTAATATTAGATCACCATATGATATGTCAAAAAGTACATGTTCAGTTGAATCCTGTCTAAGAAAATCCACTGAATACATACTTTTGGTATGGGTTTATATACGGAACTGAAAATCCAATTCGCTTTATTTCAATAATTTCTACCATACATAACTCGAAGTAAAAAATTTTGGTAAGTATAGATCCGTAATAAAATGTCCCATGGATTTTTGTGGTCTACTTTTAGGGGGTTTATTTATATTAAATTATTAAATCGTAATGATCAATTAGGTTCTCGTACTTGTGAAACCATGTAAATATGCCTAAAATAATAATATCGTAGTCATGTCAATCACTAACATGTGCGTTTTTTAGGTATATAAAAAAGTTAATCGTCTTCTTGTGAGAGAGCAAAAAATTTTGTTCTAGAAAGACAAATCTTAATCCATAAGTTCTAGCAAGAAATACACTCATACACATTGATATTTTAGTAGACTTATATTGTTATTTTTTACATTTGATTTTTTGAGTAAATTAAAAATGAGTGAAAAATATTTTCTTATGTGAAGGCATAAATGAACATACTAACTATGATATGACCCATTACTATTAAGGTTAGGAACCTCTCACTCCAAATTTCTCACCCCACGCTTCACCGCACGACACGTCTGCTGCCATGTGTCATGCGGTAACGCGTGGGGTGAGAAGAAAGTGGATGAGGTGATCTCATCCCTTACTATTAATAGAGAATGACATGTAAAGTGGAACCTCCAGAGATTGCTACCCATTAGTTTTATTACAAGTACACCTCATCTACAGTGTCAAAAGGAGCCTCTCAAGTGTTTTTCCTTTCTCTGTTTATTTATTGTTTTTCTTTCTTTGATTTCATATGGCTCGTCGGTCGCCTTGAATGAAACGCAGTACTTATACTTTCTAAGTTGGTTGAACTTTAACAAGCTTAATGCTTGGTTAAGCTTCTTCCAGAAAGGAAACATAGACACAAAAAAGATACAATGCAAAGTATTATTACAAAGTCATTTTCCCTAATGGTGTATGTTCGATTTTTGGAGGTATTTTCATCATTTCGGTTTGCACAAGCTTATTTTTTGTGTAATGCTAAAATGTGCACTATATGGCCTTTTTATGGTATTTATATCTTTCATATATCTATTAACCATATATTATACAGACTTTGGTTTTTTCAGGATGTTTAAAGTGTGACATTTACTTTGTCATACTATATGGTCTTCTGGGCATACTTATATATATTATTCTTGGACTGCATACTATTAATTTTGGCACATTATTTGTCATATTTTGGTGACAAAAATCGATCATACTTGAAGCAGAGAAAAGACGAATTGGTTTGGATCAAATAGTGGCAACTACTATGCCAATAACTCCTACTATTATCCATTCATTTTTTTGATCATGACATCTGATCTCTCACTCATTTTTAATCAAAAAAAATGCATATATATGGGTATTTGAGGTGGACCAATCATATTTTGACAAAAAGACAAGATTACACTTTGTGGACCAACCGAATTGCGCCAAATCATTAAGATGACTTAAAATGGTCAACATGAAAGCCTATGTGTCTTTAATTTTGCTGAGAGCAGTCAGATTATGGCTAAATTGGTCAGAATTTACCATTCCAATCTGTTACTTTTTTGAGCAAAAATTAGAGAAGAAAAAGTTATCCAAACTATTTGGTTTTTATCCTTATTTCTTGTACACAAAATTGATGAATTCCAACTCATTTTTTGGAAAAGATAATTGGTCAAGAAGCTGAGCGTAGGAGGACAAATCAAAATTCAATGAGTTGCCAAATAAGCAAGGTGGTGAGGTGTACATCCAATCAAATAAAGACAAGTAAGAGTAATAACATGAAGGTGACATAGTGGCATTCAGGCCATCTCCAAGGGGTTGTCTAACACTATAAATAAGAGTGAGATAGAAGAACGAAGAGTGCACCCTGAGCTCTCTTCCTCATCTCTTCTTCTTCTTCTCCATTCTTGCTCTTTATTCTTGCAGCTGAGTTGTGTTTTTAGAGTAGTTATTTTTCTGCAATTACACCTATTGTGTTTATATAAGTTGTATTTGATTACGCATTTTATAATGCTAAATCAATAGGTGGTGAGGTGTTCCATTGTTTGCTGTAGAGGTACTGAAATCAAATCTTGATTAGGGTTGGTGTATAATCGAAGAATAAAGTACTTTTTTAAGGTCAAAGGTGATTTATTTTGATAGTGAAAATCCAAGGAAATGTATTTCTTAGGATTGAAGTATGTCACATTGACGGACACATGAAAAATTTTGGTGTTCTTGTCTTCTTTTGTACTTTATCGTTTTTGACAATTTTAGTACTAATTTCGCACATAAGTTTGAACAAGTCAAACGTCTTTAAAATATTTGGTTTTTAATGAAAATAAAATTCAGGCGATTAGCTTTCATATGCAACAAGAATAATTGAATTTGAACAAAGGAAAGTTAGTCATTCGGTCTTTGTAAAATTATTGCTCTATTATACCAACAGATTGACCAGTTTTCAGAAACGTGTTTGTTTAAGTTAGTCAAACATGTTTTCTAGTCAAAGGATTTTGGAGACTTTAAATAGACATCTTGACTTTTAATTTGACATAAAAATCAAACTTTTTATTGAGTACACAAAATGCTAGAGTATTGTAAAGTTTACCAATTTTATTTATCATTTTATCAAGTCTAAACACTTAAAAGCTTATACTTATTTGAAGGCTCAAACTTCCTTATGTTTTGCTCTTTTTTGGACAGATTGTAGTTAACACGTTGAAATTCATTTTTAAAAGTTTCTATAATTTTTGGAGTTGTATACTGAGAGTTACAAGTTTTCAAAAATAAATACTGATTTTGAAAATTTCAGAATCAGATTAGAAGGATTTTCTAAGAGTTAAAAAATATAGTGTATTTTTTCGATAACCACTATTCACCACCTCTTTAGTGTTGTTTGTCCAAGCATCACGGTCCAACAATATGGCACTTATAAGATTGGTTGCTTTAAAGCATGTATTGAGTGTGAGAAACTTTAAAGTACTTTACCGAAAATGATTTGTACAATAACTTATGGGTTTATGATATGTAAAATATTCAATATAGTACTTATTTTAATCCTCATAACAAGGTTTTTAATACGACGTAATCGATTATTATAAATAATGTCATTATTTTGTATATAAATTATTTCTTTCATAAAGTAAAAAAGTATGAAAAAAAATGATGAACGAAAAATTATATTAAAAATATGTGATAACTTAAAGTTTGAGTTTGTATATAAAAACCTAAAACAAGCATGTGTTGATGTTTGTATCGTTTTCGACGTATGTTGCTTTTGTGCCACAAGAAAAAAGAAAAAGTCAAAGATAATGCTTCGTTTTCGTTCATCCTGAATGTTACATGTGGTCTGTAATCGACACCTTTTCTTAAAGGAGCTTTTTACTTATTAACATTATTATTAATAATTTTTTATCGTGAAAAGGTACTTTCATTTCATGTGAAATTGCGCATAATTAGAAGAAATTTAGTCAAATAATAATTTTTTAGTTATTAACTATACTTAGGAAATTACGTTTTCACCCTTCATAATTTTATGGAATTACATATGCATCATCTCTTGTTTGAAAGTCGACCCCTGCGAACCCTGATGTCGTAAGCTACAATGCAAAACCCATTTCCGGCAACTTTTGGTCAAACTACATAATATTTCTATTAAGCTGTTAAAAATTAAATTTATTGACATATGTATACTCACTTTCATCCTCTTCTTCCTCACCATCTTTCACCATATCCCTCAATCCGATCACCTTCTTTTCTATCTCATTTACCATATGTGTCACACGCGAAATCATAATACTCGAGATGTTACATTTTCATATTCCTTCTCAAAAACTACAACGCTTTCTTACATGACATCCGAATTACGTCAATCTCGAATAATATAAATAAAATTCGATACAACAACAACACATACTCAGCATATTTCAATAATAGAAAAAACTATCGTTAAGGTCTGAGGAGTGTGAGAGGCAGACAAACAATGAGTTCGTTTCCAGCGAGACTCCCGGCTCTATATGTGTAGCGCCCCGCTCCCGAACCCTAGCATCGGGAACAATGCACCCGCCGCTATACAGAATTTCTTTTTTTTTTGTTTAGACGAGTTGTTGGGCCGGCTGATGACTGGCCCGGTCTGCTGGCCATCCGGCCCGGCCCGCTACCAGCCTTCCCTTTTTTTTTTGTTAACTTCATAATTGGGCCAGCTCCCTAAGTAAAACTGGCCCGTTAAGGCAGCCCCTACCCAGCTGTTCAGGGCCTTCGGCCCTTCAGCCCTAAATTCTTTCTTTTTTTTATTTTATAAATCAACCCTCTCCAGCGGCAGCACTGCCAGAGGCGCGTGCAGCCACGCGCGGCCATTTTCGGCGGCGCGTGCGGCGCACCGGCGGCCTCCGGCGACCGTTTTTTCGACCCCCATCCATATTCTCGCCTATTTCCAATCTATGGGATCCTATTCTAAGGCCAAAACAAAATGAAAATCCTCTAATCTTGCAACAGTTTTACTATTTTGATTATCAAAATTTTCCCTAAAATCAAAAACTAAAGCACGCAATACACATCGCATACACGCATCGCATACACGCATACCAGAATTTTCAAATCTTCATGCTTTTCACAGATCAAACAACATGCATTGAAATTCAACAATTAAAACAACAAAACAACACATAAAATATCACTAGAGCATGTTTGAATTTGTACCAATTGAAGGGAGAAAAGGAAACCTACCTCGATTGCAAACAACTACGCGATTATAATACACTGCAAATGGATTGAAACACTTGAGTTCTCCCTTTTTCCCTTCTCCTTTTCCTTCTCTTCCTTTCTTCCTCTTCCTTTCCTTTCTCTATTGTCGGCGGCGCTCTCTGCCCTATTCTTCAATTTACCTTTTTTTTATACTGATAATCTAACCCCCCTGCTGCCCCCCTTTTATTTTTTTGACTTCCGTGAATTGGGGGGGGGCGTTATCTTCCATCAACGCAGCCCCCCCTTTTGTTTTAGATATTTATTTATTTATTTTTCATTATCCTTTTTAAATTTAAATTCAAAAAAATGATTACTAACCTCATTTATCACTTTATTTATCATTATCATTTTTTTCTTCTCTTTTTTTTTTCCGGTTATATCATCCTACCTACCTTACAAAAAGTTTCGTCCTCGAAACCTGCAACTTAATCGTAGAGGCCGAAAAGATTCAACGTACCTTAGTCGAAGAGCTCAGGGTAGCGCTCGCGCATCTGGTCCTCCAGCTCCCAAGTTGCTTCATTCTCTCTGTGGTTGCTCCATTGAACTTTGACGTATGGAATGATTCTTCTCCTCAGTACCTGGTCTTTGCGATCTATGATCCGTATAGGAGTCTCTTCGTACGATGTATCCGGTCTGATCCTTAAAGGCGGTGCATCTAGTACGTGACTCGGGTCTGGGGCGTACTTCCTCAACTGAGAAACATGAAAGACATTGTGTACCTGAGCTAACGCCGGGGGTAACGCCAAACGGTAAGCTAACGGACCAATCCTTTCGAGCACCTCATATGGTCCAATGTACCGAGGCTTCAGCTTACCTTTCAGACCAAACCTCGCAACACCCTTCATAGGCGATACTCTCAAGTAGACCTTTTTTCCAGCATCAAACTTCAACGGACGCCTCTTCGAGTCAGCCCATCTCTTACTTCTATCTTGAGCAATCTTAAGCCTTTCTCGAATCAACTTAACCTTCTCCTTGGTTTGCTCAACCAACTCTGGACCCGTGGTAGTGCGCTCTCCAACTTCATCCCAAAGGATAGGGGATCTGCACTTACGCCCATAAAGCGCCTCAAATGGTGCCATGCCGATGGCGCTATGATGACTGTTGTTGTAAGAGAACTCAATCAACTTGACCATACTATCCCAGTTCCCCTTGAAATCGATGGCGCAGGCCCTCAACATATCCTCTAATTTCTGTATCGTCCTCTCTGATTGTCCATCTGTCTGTGGGTGAAACGCGGTACTCAATCGTAATTCGGTCCCCATTCTCTTTTGACATGCTGACCAGAACTTAGAAGTGAACTTCGAGTCACGGTCAGAGACAATACTGACTGGAACGCCATGTAAACTGATGACGTTGTCGATATAGAGTGTAACCAACCTCTCTAAAGTCACATCATTCGGCACTGGTAGGAAATGAGCGGACTTAGTTAAACGATCTACAATCACCCAGATCATGTCATTACCATTCCTTGTCTTCGGAAGACCCATCACAAAATCCATAGTTACATGCTCCCATTTCCACTCAGAGATCTCTAACGGCATCAACAACCCTCCTGGTCTCTGGTGTTCCGCCTTGACCTGCTGACATACTAAACACCTCTCAACAAACTCGGCTATATGTCTCTTCATCCCGCTCCACCAATAATGCTTCTTCAGGTCATTATACATCTTGGTAGCACCCGGATGAATTGACAACTTTGAGTTATGTGCCTCCTTCAACACCGTTCGTCTGAGATCCTCAACCTCAGGTACGCACAGTCTCCCCTGGAACCATATACTGCCATCACCATGAATCTGGAATCCATCAACCTGACTAGCTGTCATCCTCTCCCGTAGCTCACTCAGTGCTACATCTCCCCTCTACGCCTCTTTGATTTGCTCAATCAAAGATGGAGTAATAATCAACGCCGCTAGAACATTAGCTGTGGAGTCCACAATGTCAAGGTCCAACTCTGCCATATCTCTCTCCAACGGCGTTTGTCTGGCATGGCTAGATTTTCTACTCAGAGCATCTGCGACTCAGTTCGCTTTCCCCGGATGGTAGCTTATAGTCAAGTCGTAGTCCTTTAAAAGCTCCAGCCATCTCCTCTGACGCATGTTCAGTTCCTTCTGGGTGAATAAGTACTTCAAACTCTTATGATCCGTGAATACTTCGCACTTCACTCCATACAGATAATGACGCCAAATCTTAAGTGCAAAAACTACTGCAGCCAACTCCAGGTCATGCGTCGGATAATTCTGCTCGTATGGTTTCAACTGTCTTGAAGCATACGCGATGACCCTCCCATTTTGCATGAGGACACATCCTGCAAGGAAACAGTTAGGCCACCGTTGTAATGCGTATAATTCAACTCTGGAAACATATACATTGCCTAATCCGTTCTTTGATGCATCGCTATATATGACAAACCCTTCTGAGCCTGAGGGTTGAGCAAGAATAGGGGCTGTCGTCAATCGTCTCTTAAGTTCTTCAAAACTCTGCTCGCATTCAGTGGTCCAAACAAACTTTGACTTTTTCTGAGTCAATCTGCTCAAAGGCACTGCTATCGATGAAAATTCTTCAACAAACTTCCGATAGTAGCCGGCCAAGCCCAGAAAACTCCTCACTTCGGTCACATTAGTCGGTCTAGGCCATTCAGTAATGGTCTCAATCTTCTTGGGATCAACAGAAATTCCCTCCTCTGAGACCACGTGGCCCAAGAACGCAACACTCTTCAGCCAGAACTCGCACTTACTAAACTTAGCATATAACTTCTTCTTCCTGAGAATATCCAGAACCTCCCGCAGATGCTTTTCGTGGGATTCCTCATCCGGAGAATAGACTAATATATTATCGATAAAGACCACCACAAACTTATCAAGCTGATCCCTGAACACCGTATTCATCAAATCCATGAAGGCCGCGGGAGCATTAGTGAGACCGAATGGCATCACCAAAAATTCACAGTGTCCATATCTAGTGCGAAAGACAGTCTTTGCTACGTCCTCGGCTTTTATCCTCAATTGATGGTATCCAGATCGAAGATCAATTTTGGAGAATACTTTAGCGCCCTGAAGAATACCAATGTTGCAAAATTAATTGGAGAATTAGTACTATGAATTGTGAGTTGTATTGACTGGTGAGGTACCTTTAACTGATCGAAGAGGTCCTCGATCCGAGGTAGGGGATATTTATTCTTGATAGTGATCTTATTAATCTCCCGATAATCAATGCAAAGCCTCATACTGCCGTCCTTCTTCTTCACAAACAAGACCGGGGCTCCCCAGGGTGAGACGCTGGGTCGGATGAACTTCCGGTCCAGTAACTCCTGCAGCTGCTCTTTCAGTTCCTTCAGTTCAGCCGGAGCCATTCTGTATGGTGCCTTCGATATTGGCTCAGCACCGGGTAGTAAATTAATCTCAAACTCTACCTCCCGACTGGGCGGTAGTCCTGGCAGCTCATCGGGAAATACATCTTTATACTCACCCACCACTGGTATTGATTCTATCGAGGGTAACTCTTTCTCTGCGCCAATAGCATATACAAGAAAACATTGATTACCTTTCCTCAACGCCTTGTGCGCCTGCGCTGCACTCATGTAGATCGTCTTGGGCGCCTTATGTAACTTGTAGTCTCCTTGAAAGATGGTTTCCTGCTTACTCTGTGTTTGCATGCGGACCTGCCTCTGACGACAGTCGATCTTGGCCTCATACTTGGCCAGAAAATCCATGCCTAGAATAACATCAAAATCTTGCATCTGGATCGGGATCAGAGTCGCCATGAACTCCAGCTCATTAATCTCCATCGAACAGTCTCTGTACTGATAGTGCGACACCAACACCTGGTCACCAGCGGTTTGGACACGGTAAGGAATCTCCAGCCGTTCCGGTGGAATATTCAGACTCTTGGCAACCCTTCTGGCGATAAATGAGTGGCTGGCCCCACTATCGAAAAGGACTTAGGCTGGGACCTTGTTAATCAATATCTCACCTAACACGGGCAGGGTTATACAATATAACACATAACCACGAGGCAGAAAGGTATTTAAAGCATATTCGGATTTATAACACTTAATTAAAGTGTACCTGCTACGACATCGCTGGTGTCCTCGACGTCGGCGTGCGACATGACGTGTACTCGGGCATTCGTCTTTGGCCTCCCCTTCTGTTGTGGCTGGCTCTGCTGGGGTGGGGCCTGTCCCTGTGCGGGGCAGTCTCTGGCAAAGTGCCCTGGTGTGCCGCATCTGTAGCAAACATTCTGGGTCCTCCAACACTGACCCGGATGAAATCGCCCACAATGGACACATGGAGCAGTAGGTGCCACTGTCCTAACTGGCTGTGCATCTGACAATGCCGGTCCCTCGATGGCTAGTGGCTGAGTAAACTGTCTCTGTTGCGGTGGTCGAGAAGAGCTCCCCTGCTGCTGGCGACGGGGCACCTTCAACCATCTCCTAGGTCTCCCGGAACGGTACTCCTCCCATGGCCGCTTCGTCCGGTCATCTACCGCACTCTTCCTGAGGTCACCCTCAACATCCCGGCATACCTCCAGCAAATCCTCGAAAGTCCTCGGTCTAGCACAAATGATCAACGACTGAATGCGAGGGCTCAGTCCGGTCTTGAATTTAGACATCTTTGCCCTCTCGTTATCCATAACGGAGGGCATATACCTCCCCAGCGCATGAAATCTCTCCGTATACTGGTCTACGGTCATAGACCCCTGAGTAAGCAGCTGAAACTCAGTCATTCTCCTCTGTATGGCACTCTCCAGAATATAGTGCCTCTCATACTCTTCTCGAAACTGAGTCCAAGTCACCGGAGGGGTCAACCGGCGCTGCACGTTGATCCACCATCCCCTCGCATCACCCTCCAAAAATGAAACGACCACCTCCACCTTCAGGTCATCAGGGACCTGTAATAGTCTCAACTGCTCAGTCATATTCTGGAGCCAAATCTCAGCCTCCTCTGGCCGTGTAGTGCCCCTAAACATCGGTACCCGGGAGTGCTGCATCTCCCTGTAAAAGAAACGAAGTCCCGGGGGTGGTGGTGGTGGGGCTGTTGCTGTTGTTGTTGCTGCTGTTCCTGCTGTTGCTGTAGGTGAGCCATCTGCACCTGCTGCTGAGCCACCAGGGTAGTCAGGGTGGCTAGAGTATCAGCAATAACTTGGGGAATAGCCCCCTGGCCCTGATGGTCATCTCCATCGCGCCTTCTATTTCCTGCTGGCTCACGTCTTGGCGGCATCTTCCTGAAGTTCGAGTTCATAGAGGTACGCAGGTTAGTCACAAATAAAGTAAATAGTTTTTCGCGGGGTAAAGAAGTAATTAATAAGAAAAGCTCTCCATCGGCACACACCTCCCTTAACCCGATCATAACTTAGGTCTACTTCATTTATTAGGGGTGTACTAGTTGTTTTTAGGGAAAGATCATCACTTATGTCTAGGTGATCTAATTAATCCTGCGTTTCCGAGGCGGATCTGAAACCTGTCTCTGATACCACCTGTAGCGTCCCGCTCCCGAACCCTAGCATCGGGAACAGTGCACCCGCCGCTATACAGAATTTCTTTTTTTTTTGTTTAGACGAGTTGTTGGGCCGGCTGATGACTGGCCCGGTCCGCTGGCCATCCGGCCCGGCCCGCTACCAGCCTTCCCTTTTTTTTGTTAACTTCATAATTGGGCCAGCTCCCTAAGTAAAACTGGCCCGTTAAGGCAGCCCCTACCCAGCGGTTCAGGGCCTTCGGCCCTTCAGCCCTAAATTCTTTCTTTTTTTTATAAATCAACCCTCTCCAGCGGCAGCACTGCCAGAGGCGCGTGCAGCCACGCGCAGCCGTTTCCGACGGCGCGTGCGGCGCACCGGCGGCCTCCGGCGACCGTTTTTCGATCCCCATCCATATTCTCGCCTATTTCCAATCTATGAGATCCTATTCTAAGGCCAAAACAAAATGAAAATCCTCTAATCTTGCAACAGTTTTACTATTTTGATTATCAAAATTTTCCCTAAAATCAAAAACTAAAGCACGCAATACACATTGCATACACGCATCGCATACACGCATACCAGAATTTTCAAATCTTCATGCTTTTCACAGATCAAACAACATGCATTGAAATTCAACAATTAAAACAACAAAACAACACATAAAATATCACTAGAGCATGTTTGAATTTGTACCAATTGAAGGGTAAAAAGGAAACCTACCTCGATTGCAAACAACTACGCGATTATAATACACTGCAAATGGATTGAAACACTTGAGTTCTCCCTTTTTCCCTTCTCCTTTTCCTTCTCTTCCTTTCTTCCTCTTCCTTTCCTTTCTCTATTGTCGGCGGCGCTCTCTGCCCTATTCTTCAATTTACCTTTTTTTTATACTGATAATCTAACCCCCCTGCTGCCCCCCTTTTATTTTTTTGACTTCCGTGAATTGGGGGGGGGGGCGTTATCTTCCATCAACGCAGCCCCCCCTTTTGTTTTAGATATTTATTTATTTTTTTTATTATCCTTTTTTAATTTAAATTCAAAAAAATGATTAATAACCTCATTTATCACTTTATTTATCATTATCATTTTTTTCTTCTCTTTTTTTTCCGGTTATATCAATATGTACCTGCATATACACATAGTGAACGAACAAATAATTAAAGACAAAGACAAACATACAAAAAATGCAAAGTCAACCTAACGTTGAGAGAGTATCTAAGCCCCTTTATATTATCTAAGCTGCCTATATATCCTGTCTAAACCTCGCTAACCTTAATCCTCCGTCTCCATGAAATTCTGTCCTGGATCATGTTCTCAGAGAGGTGCAAATCTAGTAGGTCATGTCTAATTCGTTCCTCCCAAGTCAGATTGAGCCTGCCTTTACTTCTTTTCCCATCTACAATGCAGCTTTTAACTGCTCTGACGGACGACATTGCCTGTCTCCATTGGACATGCACAAACCATCTCAGTCTCCTCTCTCTTATATTATCTGCTATACTAGTCACCCCTAGCATTTCCCTAACTACCTCATTTTTGAGCCGGTCTAGCTTTGTATACCCACACATCCACCTCAGCATCTTTATCTCTATCACTTCTATCTTCTGCGATTGTGTCCTCTTCATGGCCCAATAAATAAAGTTCATTAACAATTACTAAAGTCATTCAAATATCATTTCCAAGAATAATTCTCAACAAAGAAAAGTACCTCCTTAATAAACAATGCTATTCCACGGCTAATACTCAAAATAACAACTATGTTAAATTCAATCAAAAAGTGTTGTCTAAAAGTTAAATAACTAATGATAGAGCAACCTATTGTAAACCATCTTCAACGCTCTTTCACCACTTCCACTCGTCAACATCATCAACGTAAATATACTATAAATATTCAGATTTGCAAAAAAAAATAAAAAAATAAATATTAGTGCGAGTAAAACAACGTGGTCAGTAAGTAATCTGACTACTTTTTATGGGATATGTATGCCCGGGAACCAATGTTAAAATTTCAATAACTTTCATATAATAAACATAAAACAAAGCATCAAGTTTTCCATCTTTAAACATTACATACAATACTTTTATTTTTTAACTATTACCTGACTTATACCATTCGTAGAGTACTCTATCTAAAAGAATCTCTTTTAGATAGGCTCATGGATCCCCACGATGAGACGAGGGCATAGAGCTTAACTCCTCCCCCTATGTTCGGACGCTCCAACTACTCCCTTCTAAATTGCCAAACCACATAATATATAACATATACTTTCCTTTATTTGACAAGTCAGGCAACACAAATATAATTCATTTAAGAGCGCAAAAACATCTTTCCTTATGTCATAAATCAAACACCATCAATGGACTTTCATATAAATCATATACTTTACAAGCATAACACACTTCTACATAATCTAATTTAATATCAAAATAGACAATAAAAATATAATTTCGTAAAATGACTTTCGCAAAAACACAAAAAGAAGTTATACCACTTACTTCGAATTGCACACTAATTCCTCTTTTGTTCCGTGTTTGAACCTAAACAATTACCGAATAATTTATCATTTAGCAGTAGAACTGAGCAATTTAATATAACTAAATCTACTAGTCAATCTTTAACTTCCATCCGAGAAACTTAGTACAAATTACAATCTCTTATAAGAAAAAATAATAGTCGTCTCTACATTATATTGCACATCAATTCTGGTGCCACCCTCATGCTACGCTCCACATGATCATGGTTCAAACCTTTATGTTTCCTGATTTTGCTATCCTTTGCATCTTAGTTTTATTCTTTTATCAACAAACAAATCTGCATGCTATCTACAAGCATGTTTGTAGCCTGGTTGACCCTATCCACTCTTTTATTTGTGTCACTACGGTTCAATCATGTACAAGTAACTCTTTTTTTAAAAACAAAAAAATTTCAAACATCTTTCCTTTCTGTACATGTGACAGCGCATAATTAGAGATCTCATATTTTGACTCAATTTCTGTCTTTTCTAATCTCAACAGCGGTTACTCATAACTTCTTTGTCTTTTTATTCTGAAATATGACACACTCCAACCGATGTGTCCCCTTTTTTTTTTGAAACAAAAGGGTATATCTTAGTCTTGAGGTCTCTATCGCTCCATCCCAAAGATGTGTCCCCTTTTCTTCTTCGTTTTAGCTTCCTCTCTATCTATCACCGACTGACCACCGTCGCTGTAAATTACTGCCCATCATCCTTTTTTATTTTTAATTATCTTATTTTCCTGATTCCAATCAACAAGAGGGCAAACAATAACGGATGAGATCAGAGGAGGCCTCATATGAGGTAAAATATGAGGCCTCCAATCACGCGACGCCACGTGTACAAAAGAGTCTTTTTTTTAAAAAAAGAAAAAATTAAACTGCAGACCCTTTTGTACACGTGACGTCGCGTGATTAGATGTCTCATACCAATTGTTTTCCTTTCTAATTACAGTCGATCACCATGTCAAATCTCTTCAACACTGATCACAACAATTATGCCTCCACTACTGTCACCTGACTTCAGTCAACTAACATCAACATTCTCCTTCTTTTAGTTACGATATATGTTGCATATCGTTTATGTTCTATCTATTTTATGATTCTTCCGATATTTCGATACATATTTATACCGATGTACATATAGATGTTATCGACGCCTTATACTTCTCGTATTAGAGTACGACATATGTATTGTGTCGAGACTCTAGTCCCGTGCAAGATGCTATACAATATCATCTTGATTAAATAGAATTGATTTTGGAAAAACACTATTAGAAAACCACCTCAAATAAGGTGTCGTTGTGAATGCATCTTAGATGCTTGAGGTGCCATTCACAACTATGCGTTACATATTTTTTAATTTTTTTCAAAATATATCCTATTTGTGAAAGTTTTTATTAAAATTACAATATTTTTTGAAATTCCCCCAACTATTTATCAATGTATTCTTCCTAAAAACAAACACATGAACATTTATGGATCAAAAGTCCACAACCCATAAAACATGACCACTTCTTTCTTTTTACCTGCTCCAATTTTGTTCATTAATCAATAGTCCTTGAACCCCATCTGCTATTAAGCTTGTTAAGAAAATAAACATGAGGCTGTGTACATCTTTGTGATCTGGGTTTTCTTCAGACTCTACGTAAACATAGAAGTATAATGCATCGAGAACGCCTTTTAAAAAATAAAAAGATGGTTGAGATATGGTTGAAGGTTAGAAAGAAGTAAGCAACCAAATTAGGCCAGGCATGAAAGAAAGCGAGATGATATGGGCATTGGATCTAACGTTTCCTTTCAAAGATTAGCTTATTTGCTAACTGGAAACTTCAATTGAGAATTAGGTACAAATTAAGTGAAGTTTTATTCATAAAACTAACTTAAAAATATTAAAGACATATGCAGGTGGAGCCCAACAGAAGGTGCATTTCCCACGCCAAAAATTCAGTTGAAATTAAGAAGACTAAGAGAAATAAGAAATTTGCTGGAATTAATAGAAAAATAAATTTATTAAATAATGAAAACGATAGTATGTATAATAAAAAATTGCTGCCCTCGTATACCTGGATTAGGATACTTGTCCAGACCTCATGCCAGCTGTTTCGGACCATTTTTTTAGATGCATAATTCTTGTCGGACACTGAGCCAAACAAAATATCAGATCAACAACCACCACCATGTTCAGTGTATACTAATGACAGTAAAAGCTAACGTCAAAATTTAAAAATGGTACGAGAATGTAAACAATACCTCCATCGTAGGAATATAAAGTTTGGTTTCAGATCAACTTCATGAAATTGAGATGCTACATATACGCTATAAGAAAAAATGAAAAAAAAAAAAAGACGTATCCAGGAATAAAGGAAGCTACAAAGATTGTTCAACCACTCACGGAGGAGAGAGCAATTAACTGTACACCCAAAAAAAAATTCAACGTGAGTAGGAACAAAAATGATAAATGCATATTCATACACACGCGTATATGTATATACATATTATGATAAAACTCTATATGTCGATGACACAATTAAATGTTATTACATCATGATAAAACACAGTAGTGGAATAAACAAAAAATTTCAATCCTTAAGATACTAAAAAATGTACTAGACTTTCATTCTTTGATGTAGAAAAATCTTGTCCAAATAAGATGGCTCACTTGGAACTGTATTTATATGTCATCCTTGAATAATTCATACGTCTAAAGTAATGTTTCTTGTTACTTCTACGATTAGTTTATGAGAAATGTGATTATATGCTTTTAGATTTTGGTGAATGATATGTTAAAGACGACCTTGTATTTAAATGACATTCCATTTTATTCAATTTGCATACGAAGCAATAACAGTTTGTACATTACAAAGAAGATCACTATTACTTAATAAAGCCGTGGGGGGGGTGGGGGGGTGGGCAACGCAATCCCATTTAAGCAGAGGATTGAGTGATAGTTCAAGAATGTAATATTGTTTCTCTTTGTGCTAAATGCATAGATAGCCCTATACAGGGCAGATCTTGGAGCAACTAGTAAAATTGATGTTTTGTGACATTGACGTTACGAGCCGCAGAAACAGTCTCTTGCACAAGAAAATACAGGGTAATGCTGTGTACATCAGATCGCGAAGCGATCCAGCCCCTCTCCAGACCTTATGCAAACAAAGGAGCCTAGTGCACCGGGAACGTCCTTTTTTCAGAGATAGACCTATAATATTTCTAAAGTACTATGTCGTCCAAATAGTGATAGATTAGAGTCTGGGTTTGCAATTGGCTTCTTGTGCACGTCCTGACAATATCTTACCAATCTAAGAGTACACCGAGCTTCTGATTTGTATCTCCATAAAATTCTATAGAACTAAAGCGGTAAAGTCTTCGGGAGTCGGAGATTTGCCTTTTGATCCCATAACATACTACGTCGTCAACTTAATAAGTGTAGATCATAATTGTCATGCAAAGTCAACAGAAACATATGAAATATACTATGTAATTGTAATATTTTAAATGAAATTCCGAACGTAAAATAAGAACAATTTAGTTAACACAAATGGAGGTGTTGAAGATGAATGGAAGTAGAATATGAACAGCAAGGTGAGAAGAAGATTCTCGGGACGAAATGTGCCAAAGAGAGAATTGATTCAGCACATGGTGTGGAAGTTAAAGCAGTTACCAGGAAAGATATAAATTGCCACGCTGGATGATCAAGGCAGGATGATTGGAGAAACTGTGGAAAACAGCATAAGCGAAGAAGGTGCAGAGGCAGTGCAAGGAGGAAGAAGAGTGACTTGCACGCAATGTTTAAATTGTGCACAACATACGAAAATGATCTTACTAAATGCTATTTATAATGTTTGTATACAAGTACTTTCTTGTAATTTCTGCTTTAAATTCCTTCCTCTTCATTTAAAATGAGAAGGAGGTGGTTACAGAAGTCAGTTCTTTAATTTTTCTTCTTGGCTAGCTTGTAAGCGAGATTCCAGAAATCTCAAGACGATTGCTGCGTATTCTCCTATGTAATTCATCAAATACGCTACTGTTTCTGTGAGTTTTCAGTATTTAATTGATTCGTTTATTGGTTGATGTTTGATTTCATGATCTTGTTGTTTGATCATAAGATTTTCAAATTTCGTTGTTTGATGACAAAATTTAACATGGTATCAGAGCTCTGATTGATTAACCATCGATTCTTTGTATAAATTCTTGAAGTTCTTGTTGTTAGTTGTATGAATTTCCTGATATAATAGCGTCAAGTTCTTTGAATGCATCCTCGATTGACAATCCCGCATCAAATCCTTTATACATTCATCCTAATGAAAGTCCAGCGGCAGTTCTTGTACTACCGCCTCTTAATGGTCATAATTTTTACTCATGGAGTAGAACATTTAGGATAGCTCTCACCATTAAAAATAAGCTTTGCTTCATAGATGGAAGTATGACGAAACCAGAAGCCAATGATCCCAAGTTCCAGGCGTGGAATCAAACAAATGTGATGGAGCAAGCATGTGTACAGAATTGCGTAATCCCCTCCATAGCACAAAGTATTATCTGGTATGACACCGCTTATGATGTCTGGCATGATTTAACTCTAAGGTACGCAAGTGGAGATCCATTTCGATTATCTGAATTAATGAAAGAATATTATGCGGTTAAGCAAGAAAATATGTCCATTAATGAATACTATACTAAACTCAAATTGGTTTGGGAAGAGATGTTGACATTAAGGCATGTTCCAAGATATGCATGTTCTGGTTATACTTGTGATATCATGGACAAAATGAGTAAATTTGTAGAAAGTGATTGCGTGATTAAGTTTGTTAAGGGACTCAGTAATGAGTATGATGCGGTTAAATCGCAAGTTTTTGTGATGAAGCCTCTGCCAAGCTTATCTGCTGCGTTTTCAATGGCTTTACAATTTGAGAGGAAAGTGACAAGAAGTTATGGACAAGGGCAATTTAATAACAATGCCACGGTACTAATGACGAGTGGTGAAAGCAAATCACAGTACAATAGATGTGTCAGTAGTGATGGTGATAATTCTTTTGAATTTGTAGCAAATATGTATAACACAAAACCTGGTGGTAGAGGATATGAAAGAGGCTATGGGAGAGGCTATGCTGGTTCTAGTCAGAGACCTATATGTACTCATTGTGGTAAGTCAGGACACACTGTGGATAGGTGCTACCAAAAACATGGATTTCCTACGGGTTGGAAACCTAAACCTCAGGTAAATATGGCAGAAATAGAGTCTGGAGGAGTAGGTTCCAGTGTTGTGACGGGCAGTATGACAGACTTATGAATTTACTTGGAGAGAAAGGAGGCGGTTTAGTACCTGGAGGTGTGTCATAGCCCACTGTCATGTCTGCTCAGACCATGATCCAAAATGATAAAGAGTCAGGTACTTGTTCATATAATCAGTTTAATGTATGGATTTTGGATTCAGGTGCCAGCAATCACATAGTATGTTCATTGTCCCTTTTTTGTTCATTTCAGCCCAGCCTAACAATATGTCTGCAACAGCCACACACATAGGTTCAGTACAAATAACTCCATCTCTTATGATTCATAAAGTCCTATATGTTCCATCATTCTCATTTAACCTCTTATCTCTAAGTGAGCTGGTGTCATCAACTGATATTCTTATATCTTTTCACCATAATTCTTGTTCCTTGCAGGACCGATTCTTCAAGAGGATGATTGGTTCAGCTAAACTTGTAAACGGTTTGTACCTGATACAAGGACACAACAATTCTACAGTTGCTGCATGCTTTCATTCTGAGTCTACCTTCTTTCATAATTCATCTTTCAATTGTAATGTTGTTTCTGCTTTTGATAAAAATTATGTGTTGTGGCATGCAAGACTGGGCCATGCCTCTGTACAAAGGATTAAGGAAATAAATAAAAGAAATGCCTATGTTACAGTCTCATCTCATGACTTGAAGTGTGATATATTCCATATGGCCAGAGACAAGCGTTTTCCTTTTCATTGTTCTGATTCTGTTTCTAATGATGTCGTTGATCTTGTGCATATTGATATTTGCGGGCCTTATAAATGTCCTACAATCTATGGGAAACGATTTTTCCTTACCTTAGTAGATGATTTTAGTAGATACACTTGGGCATACCTTCTCAAAGCCAAATCAGAAGCCAACCAAATTATTCAGAGATTCTTTCAGTTTGCCAATACCCAATTTAGCAGAAAGATAGAAGTTATCAGATCTGATAATGCACAAGAATTTGCCCTAAATGCTTTCTTTTCTGAGAATGGAGTCATTCATCAAACCACATGTGTATATTCCCCCCCAGCAAAATGGCACAGTAGAAAAAAAACAGCAACACATCTTGAATGTTGCTAGAGCATTGAGGTTTCAGGCATGCCTCCCTATAGAATTCTGGGGATTTTGTATTCAACACGCAACTTATACCATTAACTTGATCCCAACACCTCTTTTGAGTCATCTCAGCCCTTATGAGAAACTATACAAAATGGCTCCCAATTACAAACAACTCAGGGTTTGGCTGCAAGGCATTGGCCTATAACATCTCACCTAATCGTTCCAAATTTGATTCTAGAACCAGAGAATATATATTCTTAGGTATCCCTCATGCCACTAAGGGATACATTATGCATGATCTCAATAACCAAGAAGTGTTTGTCTCAAGGGATGCTGAATTCTTTGAAACATCCTTTCTATTTTGCCAGAAACAATCCATATCCAGCCAACCATCACAAGACTTCACTCATCAATCCACTCCTCTTTCAATTCAGTGTCTCCTGATTGGGAACTTCCACACTCTCATAGTCAGCCATGTCATCCTCAGAGTCCATCTCACATTCCTGCACACTCTCACTTTGAGTCACATGAACCAACGAATGCCCGTCATAATATATCTGTTTCACCTTAAAACACCAACATTGTTGAACACAACGCTTCTAGTTCATCCTCACCTGAACCTTCCCGTCCCACCAGAGCCAGACAACCCCCTTCGTATCTTCAAGAGTATTACTGTCATCAATTGTCTGGTTTAAACAACATTTCTCCTTTTGTCCAGCTCACTCCCAATCACACTGCACCACATCCTATATCCAACTATCTATCTTTTGATTCACAGTCACCTGCATACAAAGCATATACATTAAACATTAACCTGAACAAGTAACCCACTACTTATCATGAGGCATCAAGCTCTACAGAATGGTAGCAAGCTATGCATCAAGAGCTTAAGGCCTTAGAAGCAACAAACACATGGACCATGGTTAAGCTTCCAGAATGCAAGGTTCCTATAGGATGTAAATGGGTATATAAGATAAAATATAACCCTGATGGATCAATTGAGAGACATAAAGCTAGATTAGTGGCTAAGGGCTACACACAACAACTGGAGATTGATTACATAGACACTTTTTCACCAGTTGCAAAAATGAGCACTGTCAGATTGGTTCTTGCCTTGGCTGCCTCTAAAGGATGGTTCATTCACCAATTGGATGTAAACAATGCATTTTGCCATGGAGACTTAACTGAAGACATTTATATGGACCTACCTCAAGGAGTCATCCCCCAGCTCCTAACCTGGTATGTAAACTCAATAAGTCATTATATGGTCTTAAGCAAGCTAGCAGACAATGGAATGAAAAACTCACAAATGCCCTGATCAGTCATGACTTCATTCAGTCACAGCATGACCAGACTCTCTTTACCAAATCTGCACCTTCATATTTTTTTTGGCACTACTTGTGTATGTTGATGACATAGTGGCTGTTAGTAATGACTTACCAGCAACCCAAGTTGTCAAGAACTACTTACATTCTCAGTTTCAATTCAAAGATCTAGATGACCTTAGATACTTCCTTGGCATCGAAGTAGCTAGGTAACAGGGGGTTGACGCTGTTCCAGAAGAAATATACATTAGAGTTGTTGGACCAGACATGTTTTTTGGAGGCTAAACCTATCACATCTCCTATGGAAAGGAACCCTAAGCTCCAGCACAATGATTCTCCATTGATAGAAGATGTTTCTGGATACAGGAGTTTGATTGGTAAACTGTTATATCTCACCATCACCAGGCCAGACATCACTTTCACTGTGCAGCAACTCAGCCAATTCCTGGACTGTCCTACAGAACTGCATATCGAAACTGCACATAGGTTGTTAAGGTACCTCAAGGGAACCTCTGGCTTCTGTCCGTAAAATTTGTGAAAAGTGCCCGCGCGCGGTTAGGAAGATTGGCCGCAATCGGTGGATCCAGAAAAAAGGGGGCTCTACGATTCCTAAGCCATTCGTTCTTCCCTGATATTTCTTTTCTATTTATATTTATATAGATTCTTTTTTGTTGTTTCTAAAGGAATGTAGGAGCGGGTCGAGTCCGTATCGCCGCGGGGCGGCTCTTTCACAACAAGACCTGGACGATTTCCATATTCGAAGTTGCGATCGGATCGATTCATACAGCTCGCTACCGTCAAGAATTCTTGACTATTGCATGGGAACAGGTTCATCTTCGAAGTATTTTTCCCTTCCAATATTTTTCATCTCTCTCGACCGGTTCAGGTTCAAGGGAGAGCAGGGTGTTCAGAAACCATGCTGTCCATTACTGGTTTCTGTGTATTTCTGGGGAATGCCTTGGTTTCTAGGAAGGCCAAGAAACAAACTACTATGTCAAGATCCTCATCAGAAACTGAGTATAGGGCATTAGCTGCTACCACTTGTGAAGTACAATGGTTAATTTACTTGATGAAAGATTTACAGATAACTCAGTCAGAGCCTGTAGCAATATTTTGTGATAACATGAGTGCCATGTATATTGTAGAAAATCCTGTTTTTCACGAGAGGGCAAAGCACATAGAGATTGATTGTCACTTTGTTAGGCAAAAATTCCAAGAGGGAGTGATTAAGCCCATGCCAATACAAACGGAGTATCAGTTAGCTGATATGTTCACAAAGGCTCTTGATGCATAAAGATTATCCACACTGACTGCCTCACTTGGGATATGCAATATATTTGTGCAGCCAGTGTGGGGGGGGGGTTGAAGATGAATGGAAGGAGCAAGAATATGAACAGCAAGGTGAAAAGAAGATTCTGGGACGAAATGTGCCAAAAAGAGAATTGATTCAGCACGTGGTGTGGAAGTTAAAGCAGTTACCAGAAAAGAAATGGATTGCCACGCTGGATGATCAAGGCAGGATGATTGGAGAAACTGTGGAAAGCATCGTAAGCGAAGAGGGTGCAGAGGCAGTGCAAGGAGGAAGAAGAGTGACTAGCGCGCAATGTTTAGATTGTGCACAAAAGACGAAAATGCCCTTACTAAATGCTGCTTAAAATGTTTGTATACAAGGACTTTCTTGTAATTTCTGCTTTAAATTCCTTCCTCTTCGTTTAAAAGGAGAAGGTGGTTACAGAAGTCAGTTTTCAGTTTTTCTTCTTGGATAGCTTGTAAGAGAGATTCCAGAAATCTCAAGACGATTGATGCGTATTCTCCAATGTAATTCATCAAATACGCTACTGTTTCTGTGAGTTTTCAGTATTCAATTGATTCGTTTATTGGTTGATGTTTGATTTCATGATCTTGTTGTTTGATCATAAGATTTTCAAATTTCCTTGTTTGATGGGGAAATTTAACAGGAGGTTCAATTATCCCATATTGACCTTTCTATAAGTAAGCATAAATGCATTGTATATGGCAGATGGATTCACTAAGTATATATATTATTTTTGTTTCGTATGACGAAGTTCAGTTGCTCGTATTTATTTTATCTCCAAACACAGAAAGAAAACGATGTTGTTTGTGTTTATCTTATCTCCAAACATTTAAAGAAGCCGAGAAAGAATTGAAGACAATGATTTGTATGAAAACGATGGTAGTTAGGCATAATAGTGTATCATAAAATTTCCTCTACCGTAAACTTTATGGATATCAATACATAACTACTAAACAGTTTTATAGTTACATATTAATTAATTGATAAAATGTATAAAAGTAAAATTATTAACACGTCAACCGAGGTGAGAAGCTAAATCCGGATGCAACTTAGCTTGACAAAGAAGAATGCATATGTCACAGTCTTAAATTATATGAACAGTTAATTTCACTTGCGTTGTTAGGATTAGCAAAAAACAATTGATTGATAATGTGCAAATATCCATGAAAACGAGCTAAGATCCTAGAAGTGACTATCAGGTGGTGGGCAGAATGGATGGTAGACAAAAATTTTATGTGAAGAACAAAAAGGGAAGAGCAAAACTATATCCACTGGACATGCGAATTTTGTTGGGTTGTACCTTTTTCCACTGTTTCTGCCGAATGTTAAACAGTCACCTACTGAGAGACACAAGTTTTTGTCGGCCACTGAACCTAACCCTCTATTATAGTTTTCATAAAAAAAAAAAAGAAGAAGTCATATTTGTCATATTTTGGTTCCAGAATCTCCATCCTTTCGGTTTCAAGAATTTTCGCATATGATACAAATTAAGAAATCATTAAACTCTTATATTAACGACACTTTTTACTATACAATCCACATAAAGTGTCTACTGTAAATTGGACAAGCAAACTTCTAGACTATCCGTATCTTGTTTTGAACCCGCGTCTTTCTAATTACAATGTTTAATCCGAATACTAACGAAAGTATGTCCTGAGACTGACGTAACTCTCTATTGCACGTGTCTTTTTTCTTAGCAATGTCATAGGCGAACACAAATATTAATCTACATATAGGGTTGATAACTTATCATTTATTCCGTATAATAAAGATGAAGCAAAAATGATGACAGAGGTACGTTGCAATTTTTCTCATTTAGATTTACCCTTTAGCATTCCAATTGATTTACTCTAGTTGCACCTATGACATAAGTAGGTGCAATTATTTTTTTTTTCATTTGGCTTTACCCAATAGCACTCTAATTGCTTATCAGATTTGAAACAAATCACAATTCGAATGATATGACTAGATCACCGTGTGTCAAAATGTAAACGATTAGCTATTTTTTTTTAACACTGAAACAAAACAACTAACTGTTTATATATTCGCACAGGATGACACAGCAAGATTTGAATTACTCTAATTGATGGGTATAGTTTATTATCCAACTGATTTTTCTTGGGTCACCATCTCTTAGTTTTACTTTTCTTGCCTCTAATTTCTTTATCCGCTTTTGTATTTATACCCCATTTGAAAAAGGAAAAAAAAAGCGAAAGAATGATAATGACTCCAAATAACACCTGTCAAACATAGTTATATCAACTGTTTGAAATTTTAATCATCTGACAAGTTATGACAAGTTAAGAAGTATAAATCGCATATTTAGTTTAAACCATATTCTTTCCATTTTCAAATAAATTTTAGAATATGATTGAATAAAGCAAAATGACTCATTAAATTGACTACGCTTCTTATATTGTGAAGTAGAAGTTGATCGATCCAACTGGATACAATTTTTATTATGGGTCATCGAGATATAACCTCTGTATGTTTCTAACATATGGTTGCGTATATCCGAACTTCTGCCATAGGCGGAATCCTCTAAATCACTAGGATAATGTTGTTGTTCTTGTTTAGTTTAAACGATATCTGAGTCATATATTTTGACTTGCTAAATTACGTGTGAGTTCGACAAAACAACTAGTTAAATTTCTTTAATGGACTGGACCCGGCACAAGTAAGAAGTTTTGGCAGAAAACAAGGGGAAACATCTTTACTGTGGGGAAAGTAAACTAATTAGGGTCCCTTTAGTTCATGATATGTAACGCACCGGCCTGATACTGGACATAGGTATGAGTGCACCCGTCGTAGTCTGCTACGAGAATTACAAAGCGTCAAAGCAGATCAAGTGCATGTCATCCATAACGTAAGATAAATTAGCGAAAACGTCGTAAAATTTAAAACTTCAATAACCATAATATAACCAAATACAATACAGCGGAAAAGAAACGTAGCTGAGGAAATGTCTAAAGTATTCACCAATACAAAACATTAAAGATTAAGTCTTTCATCTTAAAAAAGAGAATTGGTGTAAGCCTGTCCACTCTAGTGACCATCATCCCGATGAGCCCACTCGCTGTTGTCTTCTACAAAAATCATCTCGTACTCTGAGTCACCTGAAAAGCAGATGGAGTATCTATTCTTAGCGAAAACATCGCTAGCAAGTAACCCGTCTATACACCTTATGGGACCACACACTACGAGTCACCAGTACATAAATCAATGCCCAAAATAAGGTGCTAGGGTTAGCAAATAACATATTTATAACAATTCACCCAAGCCAAACAAGTCACATAAATGATACACGAATACGGAACAAACATGTATCTAGCAAAACATACTACATAAACAGATCATATGCGAATGTCATTTCTAGCATGTAAAATCTTATACTTCGTGTCACATGATGCATGTACGTCTATAAAACTACACACTAAACTAAACAAAACCCATACATATGCCTTTTTTCGTAAACATATCATGCGCGTCACTTCACAAAACTTTTCACAATTCTTCTTATCTTATTCTTTGGGTAGCAGAACTTTATACCCTGCGGGTGATCAATCCACAACAAACAGAACTTTATACCACGTGCTGAAAGGTTCACGACCCCATAACATAAACTTTATACCCCGTGCTGATAGGTCCACGACCCTATAACATAACTTTATACCCTGCTGTTGATTCACAGGTCACGCTTTTATACCCTGCTAATGCAGGCGTGGCTTTTATACCCTACGATCAACCAGCAGCCATAGCTTGTCTTTCGAAAACTTTAATATTCTTTTACAAACACGTGTTCCTTCACAAACAAATCTCGTGCTGATATGCAATATGCTCATGTCGTGATGTAGAATGCTCATGTAATATCATATCAAACGTGTAAACATGCACACACATTTTACATATCAAGTACAAGGTCTTGAACCTCAAACTCACCACGCTCGTATCCTTTTCAGGTCCTTTCGTATTACAAATTCACTTTGGATTCATTCTTAATACCCTATTCATTCACACTTAACATTCACAACTCAAGTACACCTCAAATACTCTTGAATTTAATGAGCAAAGGAAGAGAATAAAAGTATCTCACATACATGGAGCGCTTAATATGTCAAAAGAGACTTCCAGTACACTTATAACGCCTTCAGGAGGAGCCTACAGTGGCATGAAGAACCCATACTAGGCGTTCGAAGTATTCTGGAATGTGTTGTGACACATCGAACACCTACATAAGGCATCTTATGTGACACGAAGCGTCTTATGAGGTGTTCCAAGTGTTCTGGAAGGTGCTGTGACACATCGAACGCCTACATAAGGCGCCTTATGTGACATGAAGCGCCTTATGAGGTGATCTAAGTGTTCTGGAATGCACTGGAACACATCGAACGCCTACTTTAGGTGCATAATGTGACATTGAGCGCCTAAAGTGGGTGTTCAAAGCGTTCTGACGGTTCCCAAAACCTGCAATTCTGCAATAACTTTCTCTCTTCATCTTCTCCCTTCACCCCTTCCATCTTAACACCTCAAATTCAACCTTACCATCTGATTCCATCATGCACAATACACAAAACACAGTTCGATCCTTATATTTATCAGTTTGCATCAACCTGAAGCCTTCTAATGTTCATATCTCTGGATGTATCATCAATCTTCTATCCCATACCAAACTTGCAGCAAAAATCATCTAACTCTTCAAACCTACCCGAATTCTTCTCAAACCATCTAAGACAACATTTGGAAAACATGATGACCTATCTCAAAACAATATTTGCACCAAAGATAACACTTTAAGGGCATGTTTATCACAATTAAGTACAACATAGATATTCTCAGAATTGGCCCAAAAAACATGAATTTAATCAACCAACCAACAACAAATAAGTATAGTAGGGCATTTAACATAAACAAATCAAGATTACATATGTGTGATCCAAATTTTCTCATTATAAGAACATAGGACCTGTTGAATCCAAAATTCGCGTAAAGCGTATAGAAAGATTACTTGCCTTGGAATCAAGATAGTCTTACGAGTGTGTGACGGGAATTTCGTGATAGATTGGACCTTCGTTGGGCGCTCTTCCTTCTTCTTTTCTTCTTCTGTCTTCCTCTCCTTCTTTTCTCTCTCTCTTTCCCTCTAGCCGTTTCCCTGTTCTTTTCTTTTGTAACCGCCGTTTTGTGCTAATGGGGAGTTATACTCCTTTGTGTAACTCCCCCAGCATTAAAGTGGGGAGGGGTATTTTAGGTATTTTAGCCTAATTTTCATAATTTCAGCCTTTTGCTTATTTTCTTACCTACAATTCATTTAACTAAGCCTTATAAACCTATACATTTAATGAAATTATATTTTAAGTTGTTTTCTAATTATTAAAAGTCGGCCTTAAAAGTTACAGGGTATGACATTCCACCCCTCTTACAAAAAGTTTCGTCCTCGAAACTTACGTACCTTAATTGAAGAGTTGAGGATACTTCTCCTGCATCTGCTCTTCAAGTTCCCAAGTGGCTTCCCGCTCCATGTGATTACTCTACTGGACCTTCACATTAGGAACCACCTGTTTCCTCAACACTTGTTCCTTCCGGTTCACTATTCTCACCGGAACCTCTTCATATGTAACATCACTATTATGTTCCAAAGGTTCTGCTTCGAGAACATGGCTCGGATCCGTCACATATTTCTTTAACTGTGATACGCGAAAATCATTATGGACTTGCACCAATATCGGAGGTAATGCCAATCTATATGCCAAAGCTCTCACCTTCTCAAGTATCTTGTAAGGACCAATAAAACGAGAGCTTAGCTTGCCTTTCACTCCAAATCTCATAATCTCCTTCGTAGGTGATACTCTCAAATAAACCTTTTCACCTACATTACATTCCAAAGGCCGTCTCTTGGAATCTGCCCAACTTTTGTTGCGGTCCTAAGCCGTCTTGAGTCTATCTCAAATGATTTTCACCTTTTCTAGCATCTTCTCAAGTAACTCAGGTCCAGTGATGGTCCTCACGCTGACTTCATCCCAATAAACGGGTGACATGCACTTCCGTCCATACAATGCTTCAAAAGGAGCCATATCAATTGCACTGTGGTGATTGTTATTATAAGCAAATTCCATTAACTTCACCATTCCATCCCAACTCCCTTTGAAATCTAAAACGCAAGCCCTTAGCATATCTTCTAGGGTCTGAATAGTTCGCTCCGACTGCCCATCGGTTTGAGGATGATACGCTTTACTCAGCCTTAATTCTGTGCCCATGGATTTCTGAAATGCTGTCAAGAACTTGGAAGTAAACCGCGGATCTCGGTCATACACTATACTCACTGGGACACCATGCAAGCTGACAATATTATCGATATATAGATTTACCAACTTATCGAGAGACGATTCATTTGAGATGGGTAGAAAATGTGCAGACTTGGTTAATCGATCTACAATAACCCAAATCATGTCATATCCACTTCCTGTCTTTGGTAAACAGGCTATGAAATCCATCATGACATGTTCTCATTTCTATTCTCGAATCTCCAACGGCATCAGTAATCCACCAGGCCGTTGGTGTTCTGCCTTGACTTGTTGGCAAACTAAACATCTCTCGATAAACTCTGCAATATGTCTTTTCACTCCGGACCACCAATAATATTGTTTGATATCTCTGTACATATTGGTTCTACAATAATGTATCGATAACCTTGAGCTGTGAGCCTCCTGCAGAATTTATTTCCTTAACTCGTATACTTCAGGGACGCACAACCTGCCCCTAAACCATAAGCTCTCATCTTCTCTGGTCTGAAATCCCTCAACTTGACTATGCTTCATCTTCTCAGAAATCTCACCCAGGGCCTTATCATTCTTCTGAGCCTCTTTCACCCGACCAATTAGACTTGGTGTGATGGTCAAAGCCGCCAAAACATTCGCTGCGGACTCCACCAAATCAAAACTAATTTCCTTTATTTATCTTTCCAGTGGTGATTGTCATGCATGGCTGGATTTCTTGCTTAACGTGTCAGCCACTTTGTTAGCCTTTCCCGGGTGGTAATGAATGGTCAAGTCGTAATCTTTTAGCAATTCCAACAATCTCCGATGCCTCATGTTTAATTATTTCAGGGAGAACAAGTACTTTAAGCTCTTATGGTTCATGAATACCTTACACTTTTCCTCATATAAATAATGCCGCCAGATCTTCAAGGCAAACACATGTTGAGAAATATGTTTGGATAATTTTCAAAGTCATGATTTTAAGTGGTGAATACTTAAAATATCATACATGGTGTTATATGTGATTAAAAGTTGAAAAAGTTGACATCGATCTCTTAGGTTGTTACACTTCGATCGATCGATGCACTTTGATCCCTCACATCGATCGATCTATGTAAGTAGTGAAAGTTCAAGACCTTACGGTGAGACATCGATCTCTAAACCTAAGACACATCGATCGATCGATGTACAACGAACCCTCACTTCGATCGATCGATGTAGGTCAAAAACAAATTCTGAAACTTACTGTGATACATCGATCTCTGAAGCTGAGGCACTTCGATCGGTCGATATCTAGGGTTTTTAGAAATATTTTTCTAAAATATGATAAAGTGGTTGTTTTTATTTGTATATAATTTATACATGTTCATTATGTGAATATTATGTGTTTTGGTGATTTTAAATGTATTGTGACTAATGTGCCTTGGAAGTTTCTACTTATCAAAAGGGCAAAATTGGTATTTTGAGTTTTGTAGGAACGTGATATGGTGGATATATATCAAGGATTTATTCTCATCTTATTTATCATGATAATGATGATATTATGACTATTTCTAACCATCGGGGTCATTTCTAGAGTTTTCTCTCACCAGGGGCATTTTGGTCATTTCACCCCTGAGGATATTTTTTGTATTTTCACCTAAAGGAATCTCTTGAGCATATTATTATCTTTATTCTAGAGTTGATTTATTATTATCTTGAAGATTATTGGGTGATTCTTTATCTTATTCTCTCAAATGATGATATTATTGACTATATCGGGATATGTGACGAGTTGTGATGTCACATTCTATTTCTTTCTTGAAGAACCTTTTATATATGTTATGGGAGCATATTTATCATCATTATACAGAGATATCAAAGGTGTTAAAGGTGTGGAAATGATCACTACATACAAGAAAAATAGTTGGAATTTTGGTGTTACATATTGGCATAATCTTGTCAATTATTATTTGGTGATTTCTTCTTCAAAAATCTGAGTTGATATACTTCTATATATGTCCAAAAACATGTATATTCAGGTGGAGGTGATATATTATTCATTTTATGACTTGGTGACAAGTGGACCAACCAAAAAGGAACTAGTTGTCAAAAGTGCCAACTTGGAAAATTCAAAGTAGTAGCCAACGGCTACTAAGGATGTGTGGAGCTAATTTTTGAATTTGAATTCTTCTACATTCACATGCCTATTCTTGTGCAAAGAGTTGAGGCAATCTTGGAGTAGTTGTGCTACTTTATCTTTCTTATGATGTTCATTTTTGCAAAAGATAATCAAGACATGCCAAGTGTATAATTTCGGCCAACAATGTGTCTTCAAGGTGGACCAATTATCTTGTCTCATTTTGCCAAGTGTACAAGGCCAACCAATGATGTGAAGACAACTTGGACTTGATGATGAAGATGGTGACACATCTGCATTCTTATCTCCAAGGCGCAATTCACACTATAAATAGGAGGCAATGGTGAAGAAGATGAAACACACTTGAAGCTCACTTGAAAGCATTTGTTGAATTGTCTAGCTATCATCTTCTTGTTGTTGTTCTTGTTCCATTCTTTGTAGCAAAGGTGTTCTTGTTCTATTTGTTGAGCTACAAGCCTCTTGAGCTTCATTTGTGAGGTTGATTAGCCAATTCTATAAAGTTACATCAAGAGGTGGTAGAGGTGTTGCAACTAAGTGTTGCATGGAAGGTGTTCATCCAAGTCTTGAATAGGGTTGGTGTATAACCCAAGGATCAAGCTTGATTCTTGTTGTAAGTTAATTGATACCATAGTGAAATCCAAGGAAATGTGTTCCTTGGGACTGAAGTAGGTCACATTGACCGAACTAGAATAAATCCTCGGTGTTCTTGTCTTGTTTCTACCTTTCTGTTTTCTACCCGTTTTTACTGCAGTTTTCACACAATTTCTTGTAATTTGAAAAAATAACTAAACACTTTCACAATTCATGATTTTTGGTGGAGTTATACTTCAGACTGTTAGCTTTCATTTGTAACAAGAATCACTTGATTTGAGCAAGGGAAAGTTAGTCTTTCAGTCTTCGCAAGATAACTGCTCTAATCTGGCTGCAATCCTACCATTTTTGAGAAAACTTGAATTCTGTATTAATCAAGAATTGTTTAAGGTCAAGGACTTTTGGAAACATCAACTACACATCCTAAGGAGTGTTTTGACATAAAGATCAACCTTTTTGGTTGAGTATTCAAAGAGAAACATGTTTTTCAATTTCAGCAACACTCTGTCCAATTCTGTCCAAATTGACCATCTGAATCTTTTTATTTGTTTGAAGGGCCAACGATCTTATTTTTGTCTGATTTTTGGACAGAGTCTTGTTAACACATTAAGGTTAAGATCTGAAAATTTTCATAATTTTTGGAGTTGTGTACAAGGATTTTGAATTTTTTAAAAACGGGTCTGAATCTGAGGTAGTCTCAGATTCTGTTTTCAAAGGGACTTTTAATTAAGGGTAGTAGTGTAATTTCCGCTAACCACTATTCACCCCCTCTAGTGGTGTTTATTGCAGGTGTACGGTCCAACAATTGGTATCAGAGCGAGGTCTACATCACTCAAAGAAGCAAGATTCAACACCGTACAAACAACACAAGGCCAAGAAACTATATTTCAAAGTAGCCTGCTAATCTCAAAACGAAGGCACATACAATGGCCATAGTTTCTCACAAAGGTGAGTTGGAAGGTATGTCCGAACAACGTCCTCCTCTTTTCGATAGAAATAATTTCGTTCATTGGTAACTTAGAATGAGGCTATTCTTAATTGCTATATACATCGATTTATGGTCTATAGTTACACAAGAGGTTGAAAAATATAAAAGTGAATGGTCATCAGAAGATAAAAAGAAAATGTCCATGAATGCTAAAGCTATGCAATTACTTTTGAATGGACCTACAACTTCTGAAGCAGGATATGTGTCAAATTGCACAAGGGAACACGACATGTGAAAATCACTTGTATTAAAGCATGAAAGTACAAGCGGTGTAAAAGAATAAAAAATAAACATGCTTATGACTGAATTAGAATCTTTCAAAATGTTGCTGAACGAATCCATAAGATCTATAGATTTGATAATTACTAATATTTTCAATGCCCTTGAAGCTTTAGAAAAATCATTCACCAACAACGAGAAGGTGCAAAAGGTGTTGCGAAGCCTTCCTGCTGAATGGGATCCAAAGGTCACGGCGATTGAAGAAACAAAATCGATCACAAAAATGGACGAATTGATAGGCTCACTAAGAGTATATGAGGTAAAACTAAACCAACGGAAGTCCGAGTCATCTAAATCATCTGGTAAGTCAATAGCTTTCAAATCAACTGAATCATATACAAATAATGATGATAGTAATAGTGATACTGAATTAGACATTGACTTGATTTTGATAGCTAGAAAACTTAGAAAGTTTTTCAAACGTCCTAATAGGAATAGACACTTTCTTCTTCTTCTTCTTTATCTCAACCTAAGAAAAACAACTCTAACAACAACAAATGGTATAATAAAGAGTTAAAGTGCTATGAATGCGGGCAAAAAAGACATATCTCATATGATTGCCCAAAAAAGAAAAATAATAATAACAAGAATAATAAAAAAATCCAAGGACAAGGAGGCACAAACGACTAAGGCAAAGGAGTCCAAGTCAAAGAAAGGCAAACGAGCAATGAAGGCGAGCACATAGAGCGACTCATCCGACTTAGAATCCGACACTGAGGAAGCTCAAGTCTGCTTCGTATCCAACAAGGTAAGTTCTTCTTCTGATGATGATTCTGATAGTGACATGACATTTGATGAAATGTATGAAGAGTTTTGAAGAATACATGCTCACTATAAGAGGCTGTCTAAAGAAAAGAAGAAACTAATTGAAGAAAATGACAAGTTGAAGACATCCAACTTGGAATTTTCCGATCAATTAGAATCTTTTAAACAAGAGTCTACTAATACTCTTGATTCTTTAGAGACTAAAACTGAATCATATAGCAAAAATGAACATACACTAAAAACTGAAAATAGCATGTTGAAATCTAAGGTAGAAAGTTGTGAAAATGAAATAGTACAAATTAAATCTTCCAAACTTACCTTAGAAAAATGTTAGAACAATTTAAATCTGGTGCAAATATGTTAGATACACTTATATCATCACAAAAATATGGAAATGATAAAACTGGATTAGGATATAAAGAAGAAGATGACAAAGTTGATAAAAAGACTAAGTTTGTATCATCAACTACTAAACAACCTTATAAAGCCATAAAAACGACTTTGCCTGCTAAATCTTCTTCTGCTCCTTCTTCTACTTATTCAAAGATAAAAATGCAACATGCACCCACAAACGTACCCACATACAAACATGCAACTAGACAAAACTTTGCATCTAGACAACCTAGAAATTATGCCTATATATATACAAATACAACTAGATATAATAAAATGCATCCAACTTATTATGAACCTAAGTATAGACAACATTCATATAAGTCATATAGAAATGCATATGAACATACATACATAGCACCATGCAAGAAACAAAATCACATGCCTTATACACACTATCAAAATCGGCCATCCTATAATAATTATAAACCAAGGTACAACATTTCTAATAATGCATCTTCATGGAATGTATAAGCTAATTCTCTCATATTTTTCTCATTATAACTATGCTAAAAATGTGCCAAAAAGGTACATCCAAGTTTGGATACCCAAATGGTATACAAACAAGTATGGTGTCCCTAACATTCAAGGACCGAAGTAAATGGTACCTAAAAATTTGTCTCCATTGTAGAAAAATCCCAAGAAATGCAAGAAGGAGGCAAAGTCAAAAAATCTAAAGACTAAATGGTTTTTAGACAGTGGATGTTCAAGGCACATGACGGGCAACCCTAAATGGTGAGGTCCATAACCCTCATACATGCCACGATAATGAGAATGCACATAATTTTATAAAAATGCAAGATCAAGGACCCTTAACATGAAGTAAAACTAAGAAACTAATGCATGAAATGGGGGCCTTCCTATTTAAACATGTGCAAGATGAACCAAGAGAACTTATACATTGGGTTCACCTTATTGAACCTACAACATGATTTGTAAGAAATTTTAGAACTATTGTAAAATATCATTAGTATAGAATGTGTTCTTTATATTTTTTGGATGTTTATGTTGTATTAGTTTAGGCCCATCTCGGATTGTGAGTTTCTGCAGGACCTGTTTTAGTAGAATTGACGTATCTCTCCACCCACAAGGACAAATAAAGAGTTGCAAGATGCGTTGAAAATCTCAGACAAAGATCTACAACGTTCATGTTTTGTACTTTTCCAAAATCGGTCGTCTTGGTATCCAAAAAGAGCATGCAAATGGAAGTACTGTGTCTACCAAATTCTGTGACATACCTTCAGTAATTTGGATGTATCTCCTCAATGGTTGGGCCAAATGTAAAGAATTTTATATGCTTATTTTCTACACTCAATTGGCTACAATTATCTAAGAAAGAGCAAGGCCTAATTCTGATTGGAAAATGTCCAAACATCAGTCACAATCCAGAAAATATTTCAAGTTGAAGACAAATTCTTAAAGTCTTCCATGAATAGTACTTGCGGGACCTACTTTGAAAATCATCATTCAAGACTTGCAAGACTAGTTTTTATGGAGCCTACATGAATAGTTTTTATAAGTGTATATTCTTTTCAATCATTATTTTAATTTGTAAGATAGTTTGTTGTCTTGTGATATTTTTCCCTATAAAAGGCACATAAGAGAAGCTTTGTAATCTCACACCTTCAATGAAAATTTCTTCTTCTTCAAGAGTAATTCTTGTTTGTTTTCTTGGTTCATATTCAAAATCAAGGCTAGAATCTTTCAAGGCTTGAACATCCTTGTGAGAGTTGTCCAATTCCGGGTAGGGAAACATCCAAGAGGGAGGTATCTTGCTTGGGTTATGTAGAACTCATTGGAGGACTTATGTTCAAAAGGTTTTCTTCAACTTATTTGGAAGCAAGGTGAAGCTATATTCATTGTGCCTAAACCATATTGGAGAAGAAGCTTTAGAGTTAAAGAAAGGTCCATTCTTGCACGTATCAAAGTGGTATCAGAGGAAGGTTTTTCTTTAACTCAACTTATCATTTCTTTGTGTCAATTTTTTTTCCTTTCGTTCTTCTCTTCATCCACCATTCAACCATCTTCTTAGAAGGTTAAATTCTATTTGATTTAGTGTCTTTTTCTTGTTTTGAATTGTACAATTCAGAAACAAAAAGAAATCAAAACCAAAACAGTTTATCTGTGTCTTTTCTAGTTCATTGTTTTGTCTATTAAATTCACTTCTTTTTCTATTACATCTTTTTTTCTTTGTTGTTCAGTGTTCAACAAAAAAATGTGTCATCTTTTTGTTTATCAAGTTTCTTTGTTTCTTTCGGTTCAATAAGCAAAAAAAACCCAAAAAAAACCGATATACAAGCTTACCATATCACTTGGTGATATAAGGTTGGATTGGACTCTGGACAATTACCGTAATGCTGGACCTACATGAAATTGGTGATGTAAGGTTGGATTGGACTCTGGACAATTACCGTAACGCTGGACCTACATGAAATTGGTGATATAAGGTTGGATTGGACTCTGAGAACTTACCATAACGCTGGACCTATACAAAATTGGAAAGGACTAAAGACAAACATCTCATAAAACACTTAAAGTTTATTTCTTTATGATGATTTATGGTTTGTTTATTTCAATTGGTTGGATTTCAATTTCTTTATGTTTAGACACTTTCTTGGACTTTAAGTTCTTTGTTTAGAACCTTTTCTGCATTACTTATATTTAGTCTATTGCTTATATATCTACCTTGGTCTATCCTATATTCTTGTTGTTATCGAAGCTCTTAACTTGTTTTAGACTTGGTGTTTGTTTAGTTGTATTGTGTGGTGAGCTTAGTTGCATTTTCTTGTGTTCAATATCTGATTTGGCAGCCTCGACAAGAAAGAAAATCAATTTGTTCATCTTGATCAACTTGACAGCCTATACACATAAAAACATCAACATATCCATCCAAAACAAACATACAAAGCCTTATCAATCAATATTACCAAGATATATACACTTTGATTAGCTTTGAACAAGGAAAAAAAAGAAAGAAAGAAAGAGAAGCTTATTTCAAAGAAAAGTTTGCACAAAATAATCGAAAGTGCAAAAAAAAAGCAAAAGAACTGGTCTTGTTTACTTCATAAACCTAAAGTACCCATTTGTTTTCACTTTTGAACACTTGAGTGCTTCTACTTCATCCATACTTGCATCTAGCTTGCATAAAGCCTAAGATTAAGTTAAGGATTGCCCAGGGCAACCCCTTAGTATTTCTTTGGCTCAGCCTATTACATCAAATTTGATTTCAATTCTCTTTGAATCTTAGTACAGTCCATGTTTGTTGTTTATAACATTGGAATTGTGAATGAATTGGTGGGAGATTTGTGAAGAAAGTTTGTAGGATCTGCAAGGCACCACTAGAAGAGGGGGTTGAATAGTGGGTGCGGAAAATGTGGTTTTTAAAATTAGTTTGAACCAAAAACCCAACTTCTGAAAACAGTTTCTGTTTTCAGGACCAGTTTTAAAACGTTTTTAAAACTAGGTTGCAGGTCTTCCAAAATTCTGAAATTTTGATAGAACTTACCCTCAGATGTTATGAGTGTCTCCTAAAAATTTCAGATTTAAATTCAACCTTTAACCCCTTGAAAATTCGTTGACGGTCAGATTGCGCAAATCTGCCAGAAACGGTACACTGATTTGGAAATTTAATTTCTATTTGTACACAACTCCAAATGATCTGAAATTTTAACCACTAACCTCTTATATGTTATATTTAAATTGGTTGAAACATTTTTGAAATTTTTTTTCGGGAAGTTAGTCAAATACACTCAAAGTCTCAACCTTTGCAAGCCTGAAAACCAGACTGCACTAGTCTCAGATCTTTGGATGTTTGATCGCCTTATACTTGTCCAAAAGGGTTCAAACTTGTGCCAAATTAACTCCAAGACGTGTGGCTATGTTTTTGGAAATTTTCGTAATTTTTGAAAAACGTTTACTATTTTTACGAACGTAAACAAAACAGATAAACAGTGCTGAAATAGAATATAAGTGCAGAAAGTAAACGACACCATGAATTTTATACTGGTTCGGTTATCAACAACCTACTCCAGTCTTCGAGGAACACCTTCCTCGGTTCACACTATTCACACAACACAAATACACCTTACCACAGGGTTGATGGAGTTACACACCAACTCCAACCCTTTACAAACCTTGTACGACGAATACAATTCGCACGAACACCACCACCTTGCAAGATTGAAGATTGATCACACCTTGATCAATCTTTTACAAAGATATGGAATATGTGGTGGTCTATATCAAGCCTATTCAAGATTGAAAGATATGAATACAATAGGCTTTCAAGAAGAAGAAAGAAAGAGAGTGAAGAAGAATAAGGCTAGAACACTTTTGATCTTTTAATTTGCAACACTTGTTCTTGTCTTGTTTTTGATCATCTTCTTTCTTTTTAATCACATTGTGGCCGCCCCTTATGGAGTCCTTCTCCTCTTGAAAATTATCTTCTTAGTCCTTGGGAGAATGTAAGACATCATAGTGACATGGTCTTGCTTACTTGGCATCTTCTCATTGGATGATCATTTAACCTTTGCTTACTTGGCACCTTATGATAGGTTGAATGTTGTCATCATTTGATGACTAGGAAAATATGAGAATAACACTTAAAACATGTGCCAAAATCATCACAAAATAATTTCCATAAAGCTCAAGATTATCACATAAATTGCAAGACAATTTTCTTCCTGCTAAGCCAAGAAATCGCACATAATGTGGTGTTACCATGCTGAATTTTCAGCATGTGACACATGGATATAAAGTTCAAAATATTACCATTTTCTTTGATTTTTCTTTTTAAAATGAATCACCAATTGATGGTAAATATTCTTATCACATGAGAAATGAACTTGGACACCTTTATGCTCAACAATTCGGCCATGACATGTCACACACATGCTGAAAAATTTCAGCATGTGTGATATGTAGAATATCACACTTTATTGAATTTAAATTATATTCAAATTACTTCCTTTTCTTCTCCCAATCAATCACACAATAAAAGATGATAAAATATATAACATTAATATGTAGGAATCGGCTAGCCATGCTAATACATGCTGAAATTTTCAGCATGTGTTATAAGTGAGACAAAGTTTGAATTCTTACCATTTGTAGCTTCTCTCTTTAATTCACCAACATTGTATGATTGATCCTTGACCAATCAATATGCCAACAAGGCTCCAAATAAGCTCCATCTTGGCTGTAATGTGCGTGTACATATGCTGAAAATTATTGTTGCTAACTTTGTAAAATTGTGCACATTTAATAATACACACATGTTATATTCCAATCAGCCCTTAATTTAATTTTCTAGAACACTTTAAGATGTATAACATATGTAAAAAGTGTCTAGATACGTGTCACATGATGTACCAAAAATGTTCCATGTGCTGTGTGCGTAGAAAACCGAATTTTTGATATTTATCAATTACCCGATTTTTCTCTAATTAATTTCCAACTTTTGCACATGTTATACATATTATGTTACACATAATATATATATATAGTATATACTTTAAAACTCAGCACTTGGCTGGTCTAATGTGGCGCCATTCATCATGTGACAAAATTAAAATTGGAATCTTCACATTTTGGCCTTAATGTGGGGTAATTTGTGTGTGTCAACATGAAATGATTTTATAGCTGAAAATATCATCATTAGCACGAAATTTTTGAGCATTTTTGAAGTGTAGGGGCTGGCCATCTATTTACGGCAAGTACGTGACACGTTGGCGAAGTTTCGATATTCGCCCGATACGACAATTTTTGGTTTAGAACCTTTTAACGTGTCATATTTAATTTGTCATCACCATGACTTATATCATATGATATAAGACCTGAATATACTCATAAATATGAGTTAAGTATAGTGGTGTGACGTGTACGTACATAAAATATATAACGTGTCGGTAGTACGTTGGAATACATGTGCATGTGCCTTTTTAAAAAAATCTGAATATATATATATATATATATATATATATATGTATGTATGGCGTGTATATTAATGAGGGGAGGAGAAGAAAACTTCCCTTCCTTAGCCTTGTTGCCTTTGTGCCTTCTCCAAATGTAGCTTCCTTTAATGAACTACTTAGTTTAATTAACTAAGTACTTCACTTAATGAACTAGTTTAGTTCATTAATGGTGGCACCTGAAAATAGTGTAAACACAACAAATATTTGCCATACAAGCTTAACGCTTCATGGCTCGTTAGTACGGCAACATAATATATGAACTATATAAGGCAAGTAATAAGCAATGCACATTTATCTTATGCTCGTATATCATGCACATTTATCTTATGCTTGTTTTTGTCTACATTTAAATCATGTATTTGAAAATCACTCAAACCCCTTTTTCTCTACAATCTCCCCCTTTTGATGATTTTCAAAATAACTTATGCACATGATTTAAATGCTATCGCTCCCCTTCAAACATGCATAAAATCAAAACTTGAATTTTAAATTCCGAGTCGCTCCCCCTTAATTTATGCAATTAGTATCTCTCTCCCCCTTAAATCATGCTATCTCTCCCCCTTTATTTTGAAAAGTTAATCAAAAGATGCCTGTAAAAAAGAAAAAAAAATCATGCATTTCATATAACGTGCGTTCGTAAGGGTTATTTATTCAACCCTTTGAAAATGTTCCTTTTGGTACCCAAATTTGGGCGACATTTCTAGGTCTTCCAAAAGGTGAGAAAGGTGATGAGAACGCAACATAATATATGTTAGGGCCAAATGCGTTTGGCCTTTGGCCAAGAATCCCATCATGCATATAGTATGGTTTCTGTTTTTGATATGCATTTTGGTTTGCATGCACGGGACGTGATCTAGATGCATTTTTGTGATATGAGTGTCTCGTATGCATCACTTGTTTCTTCTCATATCTATATGGCACATAATTATATTTTGCATGATGTGAAGAAGAAGCACGATGAGATGTCATAGGAAAAGGTCTATGCATCTTCTTAGATGCCACATATGTCTTTGATGCATCTATTTTCTTAGATGAAATGAATTTGGTTGGTTTATTTAGTGACTTACTTTTCTCAACGTATCCTAGTCCGGTTTTGTCACTATCATTCTTTTGTGAAGAAATGATGTGATCTAGCATGTTTGTTCCCGTGTCAAATTGTTTCACCTTTTTCTCTACATCCGCATTCCTTGATTTCAAGTTTGAAATCTCGGATTTCAATTTAGTATTCTCGGATGTCAATGATGAAATTTCAGACTTTAATGAATTTATAATGCACGAAAACTCTTCTTTTGAATCGTTTAATTGAGACACAAGATCTTTGTTAGAAGATTCTAACAATTTCTTGTCTTCAATTAACCGTTTCTTTTGTTTTGCAAGAGTTCTAGCAAACTTATGCAATTCAAGATATTCAACATATAAATCATCATAAGATAGTTCAGAATCCGACTCAGAATCAGAATTTACCTCATTTTCAAATAGTGGAGGCATTTGGCTTGACATATCTTTTACCTCGGTGTTATAGCTAGTGGATGCCATCTCACGTAGATTGTTGGATCCTTTTGTTGTGAGTGTTCCTGCGCTCTGATACCAATTGTAGGATCTGCAAGGCACCACTAGAAGGGAGGTTTGAATAGTGGGTGCGGAAAATGTGGTTTTTAAAATTAGTTTGAACCAAAAACCCAACTTCTGAAAACAGTTTCTGTTTTCAGGATCAGTTTTAAAACGTTTTTAAAACTAGGTTGCAGGTCTTCAAAAATTCTGAAATTTTGATAGAACTTACCCTCAGATGTTATGAGTGTCTCCTAAAAATTTCAGATTTAAATTCAACCTTTAACCCCTTGAAAATTCGTTGATGGTAAGATTGCGCAAATCTGCCAGAAACGGTACACTGATTTGAAAATTTAATTCCTATTTGTACACAACTCCAAATGCTCTGAAATTTTAACCACTAACCTCTTATATGTTATATTTAAATGGGTTGAAACAGTTTTTAAAACTTCTTACGGGAAGTTAGTCAAATACACTCAAAGTCTCAACCTTTGCAAGCCTGAAAATCAGACTGCACTAGTCTCAGATCTTTGGATATTTGATCGACTTATACTTGTCCAAAAAGGTTGAAATTTGTGTCAAATTAACCCTAAGACGTGTGGCTATGTTTTTGGAAATTTTCGTATTTTTTGAAAAACGTTTACTATTTTTACGAACGTAAACAAAACGGATAAACAGTGCTGAAACAGAATATAAGTACAGAAAGTAAACGACACCAAGAATTTTATACTGGTTCGGTTATCAACAACCTACTCCAGTCTTCGAGGAACACCTTCCTCGGTTCACACTAATCACACAACACAAATACACCTTACCACAGGGTTGATGGAGTTACACACCAACTCCAACCCTTTACAAACCTTGTACGACGAATACAATTCGCACGAACACCACCACCTTGCAAGATTGAAAATTGATCACACCTTGATCAATCTTTTACAAAGATATGGAATATGTGGTGGTCTATATCAAGCCTATTCAAGATTGAAAAATATGAATACAATAGGCTTTCAAGAAGAAGAAAGAAAGAGAGTGAAGAAGAATAAGGCTAGAACACTTTTGATCTTTTAATTTGCAACACTTGTTCTTGTCTTGTTTTTGCTCATCTTCTTTCTTTTTAATCACATTGTGGCCGCCCCCTATGGAGTCCTTCTCCTCTTGAAAATTATCTTCTTAGTCATTGGAAGAATGTAAGACATCATAGTGACATGGTCTTGCTTACTTGGCATCTTCTCATTGGATGATCATTTAACCTTCGCTTACTTGGCACTTCATGATAGGTTGAATGTTGTCATCATTTGATGACTAGGAAAATATGAGAATAACACTTAAAACATGTGCCAAAATCATCACAAAATAATTTCCATAAAGCTCAAGATTATCACATAAATTGCAAGACAAAATTTTCTTCCTTACTAAGCCAAGAAATCGCCCATAATGTGGTGTTACCATGCTGAATTTTCAGCATGTGACACATGGATATAAAGTTCAAAATATTACCATTTTCTTTGATTTTTCTTTTTAAAATGAATCACCAATTGATGGTAAATATTCTTATCACATGAGAAATGAACTTGGACACCTTTATGCTCAACAATTCGGCCATGACATGTCACACACATGCTGAAAAATTTCAGCATGTGTGATATGTAGAATATCACACTTTATTGAATTTAAATTATATTCAAATTACTTCCTTTTCTTTTCTCAATCAATCACACAATAAAAGATGATAAAATATATAACATTAATATGTAGGAATCGGCTAGCCATGCTAATACATGCTGAAATTTTCAGCATGTGTTATAAGTGAGACAAAGTTTGAATTCTTACCATTTGTATCTTCTCTCTTTAATTCACCAACATTGTATGATTGATCCTTGACCAATCAATATGCCAACAAGGCTCCAAATAAGCTCCATCTTGGCTGTAATGTGCGTGTATGATGTATATACATATGCTGAAAATTATTGTTGCTAACTTTGTAAAATAGTGCACATTTAATAATACACACATGTTATATTCCAATCAGTCCTTAATTTAATTTTCTAGAACACTTTAAGATGTATAACATATGTAAAAAGTGTCTAGATACGTGTCACATGATGTACCAAAAACGTTCCATGTGCTGTGTGCGTAGAAAACCGAATTTTCGATATTTATCGATTACCCGATTTTTCTCTAATTAATTTCCAACTTTTGCACATGTTATACATATTATGTTACACATAATATATATATAGTATATACTTTAAAACTCAGCACTTGGCTGGTCTAAAGTGGCGCCATTCATCATGTGACAAAATTAAAATTGGAATCTTCACATTTTGGCCTTAATGTGGGGTAATTTGTGTGTGCCAACATGAAATAATTTTATAGCTGAAAATATCATCATTAGCACAAAATTTTTGAGCATTTTTGAAGTGTAGGGGCTGGCCATCTATTTACAGCAAGTACGTGACACGTTGGCGAAGTTTCGATATTCGCCCGATACGACAATTTTTGGTTTAGAACCTTTTAACGTGTCGTATTTAATTTGTCATCACCATGACTTATATCATATGATATAAGACCTGAATATACTCATAAATATGAGTTAAGTATAGTGGTGTGACGTGTACGTACATAAAATATATAACGTGTCGGTAGTACGTTGGAATACATGTGCATGTGCCTTTTTAAAAAAATCTGAAAATATATTTATATATATATATACATACATATATATATATATATGTATGTATGGCGTGTATATTAATGAGGGGAGGAGAAGAAAACTTTCCTTCCTTAGCCTTGTTGCCTTTGTGCCTTCTCCAAATGTAGATTCCTTTAATGAACTACTTAGTTTAATTAACTAAGTACTTCACTTAATGAACTAGTTTAGTTCATTAATGGTGGCACCTGAAAATAGTGTAAACACAACAAATGTTTGCCATATGATGTAAGCTTTAACGCTTCATGGCTCGTTAGTACGGCAACATAATATATGAACTATATAAGGCAAGTAATAAGCAATGCACATTTATCTTATGCTCGTATATCATGCACATTTATCTTATGCTCGTTTTTGCGCACATTTAAATCATGTATTTGAAAATCACTCAAACCCCTTTTTCTCTACAAAGTTTACTTTGCATGATTGAAGTTATCAGAATTGATACTCACTTGGAAATTTTGCTTTGAATTGTTCTAGCCTCAGATTCTTTAAGGAGACACAAGATTGTGTGAACTACAAAAAGAGAGGGAGGGGAACAAACACTTGTGTTTTTGTTTTCCACTAACATAATCAAGTTTCTTTTGTCTTTGTGTTAGTTTTCCTTTTTCTTTGTTTTCTTGTTCAATTTCAGGCAATTGTACCATGGATAAGACACCTGAGAGTACCATGGGACTTAACAAAGAAGGGGAAAGTTTGCCCACAAACGTGGACGATTTAGCACAACTAATGCAAAAGATGTTGTGGGAAATGAAATTGATGAGTAGTCGTGTAGAGGTCCTAGAAAAATAGTCACAATCTCATCCAGAAAATCCTTTACTTTAAGGACAAACATCACATGTACCAGAACATAGGTTTGAAAGTCATGGGTCTTTTGCTCCAGAGAGAAGAAAAGGCAGAGGAAGAGGAAGAGGGCTTAATAGGGATTTCATACCTATGAGGACCTTTGATGAAAGAGATGAAGAACCAAACCAAAGGTTTGATGACTACAACATTGAGGAAGAGTACAACCAGTTCTGAAACCGTAGGAATCAAAAGAATAACCCACAAGAAGATGAATTCATCAAAACAAAAGTGAACATCCCCACATTCTATGGAAAGAGTGATGCTGAGGCATATTTTGAATGGGAGAAAAAGGTAGATCTCATATACTATTGTATAAATTATACTAATTTGACTAAAGTGCGCTATACAGCTATAGAGTTTGCAGATTATGCCTTAATTTGGTGGGATCAACTACACAACATAAGGAGAAGAACCAAACAAGCACCAATCTCTACTTGGGAAGAAATGAAAATTGAGATGAGAAAAAAATTCATTCCTTCAGACTATGAAAGAACCATCTACCAAAACTTGCAAAACTCACTTAAGGAAGCCGTAGTGTAGATGAGTATTTCAAAGAATTAGAGATCTTAAGAGCTAACATTGAAGAACCATAGGAAGCTAGCATGGCTAGATTCCTAGCTGGATTGAACAAGGAAATTGCAAACAGAGTTGAACTTACCACATATACTGATATGACTTCCATGGTTCATAAAGCTGTAAAGATTGAGAGTCAACTCAAGGTAAAACCCTTTACATCTAGTTTATCTTTTCGAGCTAATTCTTCATCCTATCCAAGAATGTCGTCTAGGACAAATCAAGTTACAAGTTTAAGGCCAACTGCACCTCAAGGCCGTGGATTCCAAGGCAAGACGAAACCAAATCAAAGACCACCTCAACCACCTCAACAAAACTTGGATAAAGGGAAAAACAAGGTTGAAGGTAACATTTCTAATTCCACTACTAGATTTAGAGACATTCAATGCTTTAAATATTTAGGTAAAGGTCATTTTGCAAATCAATGTCCTAACCCTAAACGTATCATGTTCATTGAAGAGTCTAATGAATATTATTCTGATGATGAGGACATGAAACATGTTAATGTTGAGGAAAATCATGATGAAAATGAGGAAAATGTGAGTGAGGATGAAGAGCTTGCATCAAACGAATTCTTGTTTGTTAGAAGAGCTCTTAATGCACATGTTAAGATTGATGAGCAAGATCAACACAGAGACAACATTTTTCATATCCATTGCATGGTTAAAAAAAAGTTTGTACTTTGATTATTGACTCTGGATCTTGTACTAGTGTGGCAAGTGTTGAACTTGTTAGAAAACTTGATTTGCCATTACTTAACCACCCGCACCCTTATAAACTATCTTGGTTGAATGATTGTGGAGAAGTGAGCGTTAGCAAACAGGTTTTGATCTCATTGTCTATTGGTGGGTATAAAGATGATATCTTATGTGATGTAACTCCTATGCATGCAAGTCATATCCTTTTAGGTAGACCATGGAAAGTTGATAAGAAAGTTACTTATGATGGATACTAGAATAGGTATTCATTCAGGTTTAACAATAAGTTGTTTAAGCTACATGCATTATCCCCACGCAAGGTATTTGAAGATCAAAAGAGAATGTGTAAGAACAGGAATGATCCTAAGGAGAAAGATGCAGAAAAGAAATTTCTGGAGTGTATTAAGAGTTAAAGAAAGAAAAATGAGTCTAAATGCAAAGAGATAGTAAAAATTGATGAAGACAAATCTCAAAAGAAATTTTCTTTCTTTGCCAAACCAAGTGAAGTCTCACATGCCATAAACTCAAACAAAATTGTATATGTTTTGATGTTTAAGGAGTCTCTGTTTTCTATGAGTGACTTACCCTCCACTTTGCCCAGTGGAGTTGTATCTTCGCTTGATGAGTTTTCAGGGCTGTTTCCTGAATAAGAACCAAGAGGAATTGAGCACCAAATAAACTTCATACCTGGTGCTGTCCTGCCTAATAGGCGGGCCTACAGAGCAAACCTTGCTGAAACGAAGGAAATTCAATGGCAAGTAGAAGAACTCTTGACCAAAGGAAAGGTGAGGGAAAGCATGAGTCCTTGTGCTGTTCCTGTGATCGTTGTACCAAAGAAAGATGGTACATGGAGGATGTGTACTGATTGTAGAGCCATCAACAAGATAACTGTAAAATACAGGTACCCCATTCGGAGACTTGATGATATGGTTGATGAATTGCACGGTGCTAAGTATTTTACCAAGATTGATCTTAAAAGTGGTTACTTTCAAGTACGCATTAAAAAAGGTGATGAATGGAAAACTGCATTTAAGACTAAGTTTGGATTGTATGAGTGGTTAGTCATGCTGTTTGGCTTAACTAATGCACCTAATACTTTCATGAGATTAATGAATGAAGTCTTACGTGCATTCATTGGAAAATTTGTTGTTGTGTACTTTGACGATATCTTGATTTACTCTAAGACTTTGCTTGAACACATAGGCCATATAAGAAGCGTTTTTGAAGCATTGAAGAAAGAACAATTATATGCAAATTTCAAGAAATGTTCTTTTTGTATGGAAAAAGTTGTGTTTCTAGGATTTGTGGTTAGTGCAAATGGAATTGAAATGGACCAAGATAAAGTGAACTCAATTTTAGAATGACCAATTCCCACAACTGTTGGAGAGGTGAGAAGCTTTAATGGGTTGGCTAGTTTCTATAGAAGATTTGTTAAGGACTTTTCCACTATTGCTGTAACTTTGAATGAGATTGTTAAAAAAGACGTAGGATTTCAGTGGGGAGAGTCACAACAGAAAGCCTTTGATGAACTTAAAGCAAGGTTAACTTCTGCACCTATTCTAAGACTACCTAGCTTTGATGAAACATTTAACATTGAATGTGATGTTAGTGGTGTTGGTATAGGAGCTTTACTATCTCAGTTTAAACAACCGAATGCTTATTTTAGTGAAAAGCTTAAGGGAGCACAATTGAATTATTCAACCTATGACAAAGAGTTGTAAGCACTGGTTAGATCATTGTAGACTTGGCAACATTATTTGCAACATAAGGAGTTTGTGGTTCATACTGATAATGAAAGTCTTAAGTTCCTTAAAAGCCAAGGACAGTTAAACAAGTGGCATGCGAAATGGGTTGAATTCATTGAACAATTTCCTTATGTGATAAAATATAAGCAAGGAAAAGATAACATTGTAGCTGATGCATTATCTAGGAGATATTCTTTGATTACTACATTATCATCTCATTTTATTGGATTTGAGTGCATCAAGGAATTGTATACATCTGATCCAAACTTTCAGTCAATATTTGATGCATGTGCCGATTCTCCATTTGGTAAGTATTATTTACATGATGGATATTTGTTTAAAGAAAGAAAATTGTGCATACCTAAGTGTTGTGTCAGAGAGATACTTGTCAAAGAAGCACATGGTGGAGGTTTAATGGGCCACTTTGGCATCTTTAAGACATTAGAGATGTTAAAGGAACATTTCTTTTGGCCCCATATGAGAGTTGATGTAGAGAAGGTTTGTGGAAGTTGTATAACTTGCAAGAAAGCTAAATCTACATCACATCAACATGGTTTGTACACCCCATTACCTGTCCCTATGTCACCTTGGATTGATATATCTATGGACTTTGTCTTGGGATTACCTAGATCAAAAAGTGGAAGTGATAGTGTGTTTGTCGTCGTTGACAGATTTTCTAAAATGGCACATTTCATAGCTTGTAAAAAGGTTGATGATGCATCTCACGTTGCAAACTTGTTCTTTCAGGAAGTTGTACGTCTACATGGCATGCCTAGAACCATTATTAGTGATAGAGATGCTAAGTTCTTAAGTCACTTTTGGCGTGTGTTGTGGGGTAAACTTGGAACAAAGCTCTTATTTTCTACTACTACTCACCCCCAAATAGATGGTCAAACTGAAGTTGTGAATAGAACTTTGTCTCAATTATTGCGTGCTATAATTCAGGAGAACCTTAAGAATTGGGAAGATTGCTTGCCATATATTGAATTTGCTTATAATAGAAGTGTTCACAGTGGCACCACTCATTCACCATTTGAAGTTGTATACGGTTTCAATCCTTTGTCTCCACTTGATCTTGTGCCCATTCCTGTTCATGAACGTGCAAGTATTGATGGTAAGAATAAGGCTGAACTGATTAAGAAATTGCATGCTAAGGTTAAGATACAACTTGAAAAGAAAAACAAACAATATGCGAAACAAGTTAACAAAGGACGCAAGGAGGTTTTATTTGAACCAGGTGATCTTGTTTGGCTGCATTTAAGGAAAGAAAGGTTTCCTAGAGAAAGAAAATTTAAACTCATGCCAAGAGGAGATGGCGCTTTCAAAATACTTCAAAAGGTTGGAGATAATGCTTACATTCTTGACCTTCCGGAGAGTAAGTATGGTTCAAATTCTCATACTTTTAACGTTGCTGATCTTACTCCTTTTTGTGATGATTTAGATTCGAGGTCAAATTCTTTTGAAGAGGGGGGAATGATGAGGTCCATAACCCTCATACATGCCAAGATAATGAGAATGCACATAGTTTTACAAAAATGCAAGATCAAGGACCCTTAACAAGAAGTAAAACTAAGAAACTAATGCGTGAAGTGGGGGCCTTCCTATTTAAACATGTGCAAGATGAACCAAGGGAACTTATACATTGGGTTCACCTTATTGAACCTACAACATGATTTGTAAGAAATTTTAGAACCATTGTAAAATATCATTAGTATAGAATGTGTTCTTTATATTTTTTTAAATGTTTATGTTGTATTAGTTTAGACCCATCTCGGATTGTGAGTTTCTGCAGGACCTGTTTTAGTAGAATTGACGTATCTCTCCAACCACAAGGCCAAATTAAGAGTTGCAAGATGCGTTGAAAATCTAAGACAAAGATATACAACTTTCATGTTTTGTACTTTTCCAAAATCGGTCGTCTTGGTATCCAAAAAGAGCATGCAAATGGAAGTACTGTTTCTACTGAATTCTGTGACATACCTTTAGCAATTTGAATGTATCTCCTCAATGGTTGAGCCAAATGCAAAGAAATTTAAATTTTTATTTTCTACACTTAATTGGCTACAATTCTCTAAGAAAGATCAAGGCCTAATTCGGATTGTAAGATGTCCAAAAATCAGTCACAATCCAGAAAAGATTTCAAGTTGAAGACAAATCCTTAAAGTCTTCCATGAATAGTACTTGAGGGACCTACTTTGAAAATCATCATTCAATACTTGCAAGACTAGTTTTTATGGAGCCTACATGAATAGTTTTTAGAAGTGTGTAGTCTTTTCAATCATTATTTCAATTTGTAAGATAGTTTGTTGTCTTGTGATATTTTTGCCTATAAAAGACACATAAGAGAAGCTTTGTAATCTCACACCTTCAATGAAAATTTCTTCTTCTTCAAGAGTAATTCTTGTGTTTTTTCTTGGTTCATATTCAAAATCAAGTCTAGGATCTTTTAAGGCTTGAACATCCTTGTGAGAGTTGTCCAATTCCGGGGAGGGAAACATCCAAGAGGGAGGTATCTTGCTTGGGTTATGTAGAACTCATTGGAGGACTTATGTTCAAAAGGTTTTTTTTCATCTTATTTGGAAGCAAGGTGAAGCTATCTTCATTGTGCCTAAACCATATTTGGAGGAGAAGCTTTAGAGTTAAAGAAAAGTCCATTCTTGCACGTATCAAAGTGGTATCAGAGGAAGGTTTTTCTTTAACTCAACTTATCATTTCTTTGTGTAAATTTTTTTTTCTTTCGTTCTTCTCTTCATCCACCATTCAACCATCTTCTTAGAAGGTTAAATTCTATTTGGTTTAGTGTCTTTTTCTTGTTTTGAATTGTACAATTCAGAAACAAAAAGAAACCAAAACCAAAACAGTTTATCCGTGTCTTTTCTAGTTCATTGTTTTGTCTATTAAATTTACTTCTTTTTCTGTTACATCTTGTTTTCTTTGTTGTTCATTATTCAACAAAAAAAGTTTCATCTTTTTGTTTATCAAGTTTCTTTGTTTCTTTCGGTTCAATAAGTAAAAAACTCAAAAAACCGATATACAAGCTTACCGTATCAATTGGTGATATGAGGTTGGATTGGACTCTGGACAATTACCGTAACGCTGGACCTACATGAAATTGATGATATAAGGTTGGATTGGACTCTGGACAATTACCGTAACACTGGACCTACATCAAATTGGTGATATAAGGTCGGATTGGACTCTGAGAACTTACCATAACGCTGGACCTATACGAAATTGGAAAGGACTAAGGACAAACATCTCATAAAACACTTAAAGATTATTTCTTTATGATGATTTATGGTTTGTTTATTTCAATTGGTTGGATTTCAATTTCTTTATGTTTAGACACTTTCTTGGACTTTAAGTTCTTTGTTTAGAAGCTTTTCTGCATTACTTATATTTAGTCCATTGCTTATATATCTACCTTGGTCTATCCTATATTCTTGTTGTTATCGAAGCTCTTAACTTGTTTTAGACTTTCTGTTTGTTTAGTTGTATTGTGTGGTGAGCTTAGTTGCATTTTCTTGTATTCAATATCTGATTTGGCAGCCTCGACAAGAAAGAAAATCAATTTGTTCATCTTGATCAACTTGACAGCCTATACACATAAAAACATCAACATATCCATCCAAAACAAACACACAAAGCCTTATCAATCAATATTACCAAGATATATACACTTTGATTAGCTTTGAACAAGGAAAAAAAAGAAAGAAAGAAAGAGAAACTTATTTCAAAGAAAATTTTGCACAAAATAATCGAAAGTGCAAAAAAAAAAAGCAAAAGAACTGGTCTTGTTTACTTCATAAACCTAAAGTACCCATTTGTTTTCACTTTTGAACACTTGAGTGCTTCTACTTCATCCATACTTGCATCTAGCTTGCAAAAAGCCTAAGATTAAGTTAAGGATTGCCCAGGGCAACCCCTTAGCATTTCTTTGGCTCAGCCTATTATATCAAATTTGGTTTTAATTCTCTTTGAATCTTAGTACATTCCAAGTTTGTTGTTTATAACATTAGAATTGTGAATGAATTGGTGGGAGATTCGTGAAGAAAGTTTACTTTGCATGATTGAAGTTATCAGAATTGATACTCACTTGACAAGTTTGCTTTGAATTGTTCTAGCCTCAGATTCTTCAAGGAGACACAAGATTGTGTGAACTACAAAAAGAGAGAGGGGAACAAACACTTGTGTTTTTGTTTTCCACTAACATAATCAAGTTTCTTTTGTCTTTGTGTTAATTTTCCTTTTTCTTTGTTTTCTTATTCAATTCAGGCAATTGTACCTAAGACACCTGAGAGTACCATGGGACTTAACAAAGAAGGGGAAAGATTGCCCACAAACGTGGACGATTTAGCACAACTAATGCAAAAGATGTTGTGGGAAATGAAATTGATGAGTAGTCGTGTAGAGGACCTAGAAAAATAGTCACAATCTCATTCAGAAAATCCTTTACTTGAAGGACAAACATCACATGTACCAGAACATAAGCTTGAAAGTCATGGGTCTTTTGCTCTAGAGAGAAGAAAAGGCAGAGGCAGAGGAAGAGGGCTTAACAGGGATTTCATACCTATGAGGACCTTTGATGAAAGATATGAAGAACCAAACCAAAGGTTTGATGACTATAACATTGAGGAAGAGTACAACCAGTTCTGAAACCGTGGGAATCAAAAGAATAAACCACAAGAAGATGAATTCATCAAAACTCACTCAAGGAAGCCGTAGTGTAGATGAGTATTTCAAAGAATTAGAGATCTTAAGAGCTAACATTAAAGAACCAGAGGAAGCTAGCATGGCTAGATTCCTAGCTGGATTGAACAAGGAAATTGCAAACAGAGTTGAACTTACCACATATATTGATATGACTTCCATGGTTCATAAAGCTGAAAAGATTGAGAGTCAACTCAAGGTAAAACCCTTTACATCTAGTTTATATTTTCGAGCTAATTCTTCATCCTATCCAAGAATGTCGTCTAGGACAAATCAAGTTACAAGTTTTAGGCCAACTGCACCTCAAGGCCGTGGGTTACAAAGCAAGACTCAACCAAATCAAAGACTACCTCAACAAAACTTGGTTAAAGGGAAAAACAAGGTTGAAGGTAACATTTCTAATTCCACTAATAGATTTAGAGACATTCAATGCTTTACATATTTAGGTAAAGGTCATTTTGCAAATCAATGTCCTAACCCTAAACGTATCATGTTCATTGAAAAGTCTAATGAATATTATTCTGATGATGAGGAAGTGAAATATGTTAATGTTGAGGAAAATCATGATGAAAATGAGGAAAGTGTGAGTGAGGATGAAGATCTTGCATCAAAAGAATTCTTGGTTGTTAGAAGAGATCTTAATGCACATGTTAAGATTGATGAGCAAGATCAACACAGAGACAACAATTTTCATATCCATTGCATGGTTAAAAAAAAGTTTGTACTTTGATTATTGACTCTGGATCTTGTACTAGTGTGGCAAGTGTTGAACTTGTTAGAAAACTTGATTTGCCATTACTTAACCACCCGCACCCTTATAAACTATCTTGGTTGAATGATTGTGGAGAAGTGAGCGTTAGCAAACAGGTTTTGATCTCATTGTCTATTGGTGGGTATAAAGATGATATCTTATGTGATGTAGCTCCTATGCATGCAAGTCATATCCTTTTAGGTAGACCATGGAAAGTTGATAAGAAAGTTACTTATGATGGATACTAGAATAGGTATTCATTCAGGTTTAACAATAAGTTGTTTAAGCTACATGCATTATCCCCACACAAGGTATTTGAAGATCAAAAGAGAATGTGTAAGAACATGAATGATCCTAAGGAGAAAGATGCAGAAAAGAAATTTCTGGAGTGTATTAAGAGTTAAAGTAAGAAAAATGAGTCTAAAGGCAAAGAGATAGTAAAAATTGATGAAGACAAATCTCAAAAGAAATTTGCTTTCTTTGCCAAACCAAGTGAAGTCTCACATGCCATAAACTCAAACAAAATTGTCTATGTTTTGATGTTTAAGGAGTCTCTGTTTTCTATGAGTGACTTACCCTCCACTTTGCCTAATGGAGTTGTATCTTCGCTTGATGAGTTTTCAGGGCTGTTTCTTGAAGAAGAACCTTCTGGTTTGCCGCCTTTAAGAGGAATTGAGCACCAAATAGATTTTATACCTGGTGCTGTCTTGCCTAATAGGCCAGCCTACAGAGCAAACCTTGCTGAAACGAAGGAAATTCAACGGCAAGTAGAAGAACTCTTGGCCAAAGGAAAGGTGAGGGAAAGCATGAGTCTTTGTGATGTTCCTGTGATCGTTGTACCAAAGAAAGATGGTACATGGAGGATGTGTACTGATTGTAGATCCATCAACAAGATAACTGTAAAATACAGGTACCCCATTCGGAGACTTGATGATATGCTTGATGAATTGCACGGTGCTAAGTATTTTACCAAGATTGATCTTAAAAGTGGTTACTTTCAAGTACGCATTAAAGAAGGCGATGAATGGAAAACTGCATTTAAGACTAAGTTTGGATTGTATGAGTGGTTAGTCATGCCGTTTTGCTTAACTAATGCACCTAATACTTTCATGAGATTAATGAATGAAGTCTTACGTGCATTCATTGGAAAATTTGTTATTGTGTACTTTGACGATATCTTGATTTACTCTAAGACTTTGCTTGAACATATAGGCCATATAAGAAGCGTTTTTGAAGCATTGAAGAAAGAACAATTATATGCAAATTTCAAGAAATGTTCTTTTTGTATGGAAAAAGTTGTGTTTCTAGGATTTGTGGTTAGTGCAAATTGAATTGAAATGGACCAAGATAAAGTGAACTCAATTTTAGAATGACCAATTCCCACAACTGTTGGAGAGGTGAGAAGCTTTAATGGGTTGGCTAGTTTCTATAGAAGATTTGTTAAGGACTTTTCCACTATTGCTGTAACTTTGAATGAGATTGTTAAAAAAGACGTAGGATTTCAGTGGGGAGAGTCACAACAGAAAGCCTTTGATGAACTTAAAGCAAGGTTAACTTCTGCACCTATTCTAAGACTACCTAGCTTTGATGAAACATTTAACATTGAATGTGATGTTAGTGGTGTTGGTATAGGAGCTTTACTATCTCAGTTTAAACAACCGAATGCTTATTTTAGTGAAAAGCTTAAGGGAGCACAATTGAATTATTCAACCTATGACAAAGAGTTGTAAGCACTGGTTAGATCATTGTAGACTTGGCAACATTATTTGCAACATAAGGAGTTTGTGGTTCATACTGATAATGAAAGTCTTAAGTTCCTTAAAAGCCAAGGATAGTTAAACAAGTGGCATGCGAAATGGGTTGAATTCATTGAACAATTTCCTTATGTGATAAAATATAAGCAAGGAAAAGATAACATTGTAGCTGATGCATTATCTAGGAGATATTCTTTGATTACTACATTATCATCTCATTTTATTGGATTTGAGTGCATCAAGGAATTGTATACATCTGATCCAAACTTTCAGTCAATATTTGATGCATGTGCCGATTCTCCATTTGGTAAGTATTATTTACATGATGGATATTTGTTTAAAGAAAGAAAATTGTGCATACCTAAGTGTTGTGTCAGAGAGATACTTGTCAAAGAAGCACATGGTGGAGGTTTAATGGGCCACTTTGGCATCTTTAAGACATTAGAGATGTTAAAGGAACATTTCTTTTGGCCCCATATGAGAGTTGATGTAGAGAAGGTTTGTGGAAGTTGTATAACTTGCAAGAAAGCTAAATCTACATCACATCAACATGGTTTGTACACCCCATTACCTGTCCCTATGTCACCTTGGATTGATATATCTATGGACTTTGTCTTGGGATTACCTAGATCAAAAAGTGGAAGTGATAGTGTGTTTGTCGTCGTTGACAGATTTTCTAAAATGGCACACTTCATAGCTTGTAGAAAGGTTGATGAAGGCTTAATTCGGATTGAAAGATGTCCAAAAATCAGTCACAAACCAGAAAAGATTTCAAGTTGAAGACAAATCCTTAAAGTCTTCCATGAATAGTACTTGAGGGACCTACTTTGAAAATCATCATTCAAGGCTTGCAAGACTAGTTTTTATAGAGCCTACATGAATAGTTTTTAGAAGTGTGTAGTCTTTTCAATCATTATTTCAATTTGTAAGATAGTTTGTTGTCTTGTGATATTTTTGCCTATAAAAGACACATAAGAGAAGCTTTGTAATCTCACACCTTCAATGAAAATTTCTTCTTCTTCAAGAGTAATTATTGTGTGTTTTCTTGGTTCATATTCAAAATCAAGGCTAGAATCTTTCAAGGCTTGAACATCATTGTGAGAGTTGTCCAATTCCGGGGAGGGAAACATTCAAGAAGGAGGTATCTTGCTTGGGTTACGTAGAACTCATTGGAGGACTTATGTTCAAAAGGTTTTCTTCAACTTATTTGGAAGCAAGGTGAAGCTATCTTCATTGTGCCTAAACTATATTTTGAGGAGAAGCTTTGGAGTTAAAGAAAGGTCCATTCTTGCACTTATCACCAAACTATTCACCGAGTTAGAACATATCAAGAATGGAGGAAAAGTAACATTCGGTGACAACAACAAAGGACAAGTTGTTGGAAAAGGAACAATTGGGGACCCTAACATATTTCAAATACGAAATGTATTGTTAGTAAGTAATGTTTCTTATAATTTATTAAGTATTTCTCAACTTATAGATTGTGGATATAATGTTTCTTTTCTTCCCAATTCTTGTGATATAATAAATGAAAAAGGAGAAATTGTATTAAAAGAAAATAGAGATGCTAACATTTACACTCTTACCTTAGATAACATGTTAGATGATAAGGTTAAGTGTTTAATATCACATGACTTAGATGTGAATTTTTGGCATAGAAGATTAGGCCATATAGGAATTTCAACCATTAAGAAATTATCTAAGAAGAATTTAATTAGAGGAATGCCTAAGTTAGACTTCGATAATTTTCAACTATCTGAAACGTGTATTAAAGGAAAACACATTAAAGAAACATTAAAACCGAAACATGAAGTGAGTACCAATCATGTGCTAGAATTGCTTCACTTAGACTTATTTGGTCCAAGTAGGACAAGAAGTCTAGGTGGACACTACTATGCGTGTGTCATAGTAGATGATTACTCACGCTACACATGGACATTGTTCTTCACACACAAAGACGATGCTCCATTGGCAATCGAAACTCTGATTAAGCAACTCGAAAACATTTATGAAGAAAATGTTAAATGAATTAGAAGTGATAGAGGTGGATAATTTAAAAACAAAGATGTAATCAAGTTTTGTGAATTACATGGAATTAAACATGAATTCTCACCACCTAAAACACCACAACTCAATAGAGTTGTTGAACGTAAAAATAGAACGATTCAAGAAGTTGCTAGAACAATGCTATTTGAAAATAAATTACCAAGATATTTATGGGCTGAAGCTGTAAGTTGTGCTTGTTATATAATAAATAGGCTTTCTATTAGAAAGAAATTAAATAAAACACCTTATGAATTGTTAAATATTAGAAAACCTAAAATAGATTATCTTAAAGCTTTTGGTTGTAAATGTTTTGCGTTGAACACTAAGGATAATCTAGACAAGTTTGAATAAAAGTCTATTGAATGCATATTTGTTGGTTATTCAACTAATTCAAGAGCATATAGGTGTATAATCCTGTATCTAGAAAAATAATTGAATCTATACATGTGAAATTAAATGAAAATGCATGCTTGAAGTTAGTGATCAAACTCAACATAAACATGAGAATAATGTTGAAAATATGTTTGATGATGATGTATTACTTGAGCTTGTACTTGATCATCTAGAACCAACTCCCCTTGAACAAGATATGCATAAACCCCTATTTGAAATAAATAAAGAGATTTTGCAATTGGAAGATAATACAACTAACATACAAGATGATTCAATTGTATGCGACAATGTTCACACTAATGAAACATTTGAACAAGATGAGGGTGAACCTAGTCAATCTAGGAATTGGTGGCATCCTAAAAAATTAATTATTGGGGATCCAAGTGTTGGGGTTACAACACGTAGAAATATAATTCAACCTGAAGGACATAGCTTAATCTCACAATTAGAACCTAAGAATGTAAAGGAAGCCTTAGGTGATATATCTTGGATAGATGCCATGCATGAGGAATTGAACTAATTCGCAAAAAACAACATGTGGGACTTAATACTTAAACCTGAAGACATGTCTATAATAGGAAATAAATGGGTCTTTAGGAATAAAATGGATGAACAAGGAAATATTAAAGAAATAAGGCTAGGCTAGTCGCTCAAGGTTATAATCAACAAGAAGGAATAAATTATGAAGAAACCTTTGCACCCGTCGCACGACTAGAAGCAATTAGATTGTTACTTGCTATTGCAAGTCTAAGCAATATTAAACTCTTCCAAATGGATGTCAAGAGTGCGTTCTTGAATGGATACATCCAAGAAGAGGTGTTTGTGAAACAACCCCCCTGGATTCAAAGCTCCAAAGAATCCTAACCATGTATACAAGCTTAAGAAAGCTCTATATGGTTTGAAACAAGCTCCAAGAGCTTGGTATGATATATTTGCAAACTTTCTTATTGCAAATAATTATCAAAGGAGAATCATAGACAACACATTATTCCTAAGAAGAAAAGATAATGACTTATTAATAGTTCAAATATATGTAGACGATATTATTTTTGGTTCAACTAACCCTACCTTGGTAAAAGACTTCGAAGAGTGTATGAAGTTAGAGTTTGAAATGTCAATGATAGGAGAGTTGAATTACTTTTATGAATACAAATTAAACAAACCCCTCAAGGAATCCACATTAGCCAATATAAGTATGTCAATGATATGATTAAGAAGTTTGGCTTTGAAGAGTTGAAACCAACATCTACACCCATGAGTGTTAGCACCAAACTAGATAAGGAAGAAAATGGTAAACCTTTTGATGACACACTTTATAGGCCTATGATTGGATCACTGTTATACTTAACTGCATCAAGACCTGACATCATATTTAGTGTGTGTATGTGTGCTAGGTTTCAAAAAGCAAGCTAGTGTAGCTCTTTTTACCACTGAAGCCGAGTATATAGCTTTAAGTTTATGCACTACCCAAATACTTTGGCTTAAACAACAACTTAGTGATTTTGGCATTAAAATGAATAAGATTCTAATTTTCTGTGATAGCACAAGTGCGATCAATCTTTCACGGAATCCGGTACTTCATTCTAAGGTCAAACACATTGAGGTAAAATATCATTTCCTTCGACATCATGTTCAAAATGAGGATTTAGTTATAAACCATATAAGAACTGATCATTAAATAGCTGACATCTTCACCAAACCCCTTAATCAAGTCAATTTTGAAAACTTACGAGCCAAGTTAGGTATGTGACTTACGATACCATTGCATAATTCTATCTTTTGCATGATTTGCAAAATAAAGGGGGAGATATAATAAGAACATGATTTTAGATAGTAAGTCATGATTTAGTTGGTTGACTAATGTGCTAAGTTTCAATTGGTTTTATTTGGTATAAATTTTGGAGCATAGGTTAAGGGGGAGAGTATAAGTTGAGGGGGAGCACATAAATACATGAGAATTGATGAAAACAATTGGTAATTAGTTGGTAATTGGTTTTTAAAACAATTGGTACAAATTTGGTGAAACAAATTGGTGAGGTATTTGGTAAATTTATGACAAACAATTGGTAAAGAGTTGTGACATTAAAATCATGTTAGGTTATTTTGAAAATCATCCAAAAGGGGGAGAATGTTGAAAAATATGTTTGGATAATTTTCAAAGTCATGATTTTAAGTGGTGAATACTTAAAAATATCATACATGGTGTTATATGTGATTAAAATTTGAAAAAGTTGACATCGATCTCTCAGATTGTTGCACTTCGATCGATCGATGTACTTCGATCCCTTACATCGATCGATCTATGTAAGGCAGTGAAAGTTCAAGACCTTACGGTGAGACATCAATCTCTAAACCTGAGACACATCGATCGATCGATGTACATCGAACCCTCACTTCGATCGATCGATGTAGGTCAGAAACAAATTCTGAAACTTACTGTGAGACATCGATCTCTGAAGCCGAGGAACTTCGATCGGTCGATGTCTAGGGTTTTTAGAAATATTTTTCTAAAATATGATAAAGTGGTTGTTTTCATTTGTATATGATTTATACATATTCATTACGTGAATATTATGTGTTTTGGTGATTTTAAAGGTATTGTGACTAATGTGCCTTGGAAGTTTCTACAACTTAGCACAAAGGGCAAAATTGGTATTTTGAGTTTTGTAGGAACATGATATGGTGGGTATATATCAAGGATTTATTCTCATCTTATTTATCATGACAAAGATGATATTATGACTATTTCTGACCATCGGGGTCATTTCTAGAGTTTTCTCTCACCAAGGGCATTTTGGTCATTTCATCCCCGAGGATATTTTTGGTATTTTCACCTCAAGGAATCTCTTGAGCATATTATTATCTTTATTCTGGAGTTGAGTTATTATTATCTTGAAGATTATTTGGTGATTCTTTATCTTATTCTCTCAAATGATGATATTATTGACTATAGCGGGATATGTGACGAGTTGTGATGTCACATTCTATTTCTTTCTTGAAGAACCTTTTATATATGTTATGGGATCATATTCATCATCATTATACAGAGACATCAAAGGTGTTAAAGGTGTGGAAATGGTCACTACGTACAAGAAGAAATAGTTGGAATTTTGGTGTTACATATTGGCATAATCTTGTCAATTATTATTTGGTGATTTCTTCTTCAAAAATCTGAGTTGATATACTTCTATATATGTCCAAAAACATGTATATTCAGGTGGAGGTGATATATTATTCATCTTATGACTTGGTGACAAGTGGACCAACCAGAAAAGAACTAGTTGGCAAAAGTGCCAACTTGGAAAATTCAAAGTAGTAGCCAACGGCTACTAAGGATGTGTGGAGCTGATTTTTGAGTTTGAATTATTCTACATTCACATGCCTATTCTTGTGCAAAGAGTTGAGGCAATCTTGGAGTAGTTGTGCTACTTTATCTTTCTTATTATCTTCATTTTTGCAAAAGATAATCAAGACATGCCAAGTGTATAATTTCGGCCAACAATGTGTGTTCAAGGTGGACCAATTATGTTGTCACATTTTGCCAAGTGTACAAGGCCAACCAATAAAGTGAAGACAACTTGGACTTGATGATGAAGATTGTGACACATGTGCATTCTTATCTCCAAGGCTCAATTCACACTATAAATAGGAGGCAATAGTGAAGAAGATGAAACACACTTGAAGCTCACCTGAAAGCATTTGTTGAATTATCTAGCTATCATCTTCTTGTTGTTGTTCTTGTTCCATTTTCTATAGCAAAGGTGTTCTTGTTCTATTTTTTGAGCTACAAGCCACTTGAACTTCATTTGTAAGGTTGATTAGCCAATTCTATAAGGCTACATCAACAGGTGGTTGAGGTGTTGCAACTAAGTGTTGCATAAAAGGTGTTCATCCAAGTCTTAATAGGGTTGGTATATAACCCAAGGATCAAGCTTAGTTCTAGTTGTAAGTTGATTCATACCATAGTGAAATCCAAGGAAAAGTGTTCCTTGGGACTGGAGTAGGTCACATTGACTGAACCAGGATAAATCCTCGGTGTTCTTGTCTTGTTTCTACCTTTTTGTTTTCTTCCCGTTTTTACTACAGTTTTCACAAAATTTCTCGTAATTTGAAAAAATAGCTAAACACTTTCACAATTTGTGATTTTTGGTGGAGTTATACTTCAGACTGTTAGCTTTCATTTGCAACAAGAATCACTTGATTTGAGCAAGGGAAAGTTAGTCTTTCAGTCTTTGTAAGATAACTGCTCTAATCTGGCTGCAATCTGACCAGTTTTGAGAAAACTTGAATTCTGTATTAATCTAAGGTCAAATCCTTTTGAAAACATCAACTACACATCTTAAGGAGTGTTTTGACATAAATATCAACCTTTTTGGTTGAGAATTCAAAGAGAAACACGTTTTATAATTTCAGCAACATTCGATCCAATTCTGTCCAGATTGACCATCTAAATCTTTTTATTTGTTTGAAGGGCCAACGATCTTATTTGTCTGATTTTTTGAAAGATTCTTGTTAACACATTGAAGTTAAGATCTGGAAAGTTTCATAATTTTTGGAGTTGTGTACAAGGATTTTTGAATTTTTCAAAAACGGATTCTGAATGTGAGGTAGTCTCAGATTCTGTTTTCAAAGGGGTTTTTAATTAAGGGTAGTAGTATAATTTCCGCTAACCACTATTCACCCCCTCTAGTGGTGTTTATTGTAGGTGCACGATCCAACAACACAACTGCCGCAAGCTCAAGATCGTGCGTCAGATAATTCTGCTCGTAAGGTTTTAATATCTCGAGGCATACATGATGACTCGTTCATGTTACATCAAAACACAACCTACAAGGAAAGTATCAAACTAAATACGATTTGGATGGAAAATCATAACTTATGCTACAATTTACGTGCCTAAACCATTTTTTGACGCATCACTATAGATCACAAACCCGTTAGTACCGGAGGGTTGAGCCAATACTGGAGCTGTGGTTAATCTCTTCTTAATCTCCGTGAAGCTTTTCTCACATTCAGCCGTCCACTCAAACTTGGACTTTTTTTAGTAAGGCGACTGAGAGGCACTGCTATTGTTGAGAATCCCTCGACGAACTTCCTGTAATAACTCGCTAGACCAAAGAAACTTCGCACTTTGGTGACATTAGTGGGTCTAGGCCACTCCGTGATAGCTTCCACCTTCTTCGGATCCACAGCAATCCCCTCCTCTGATATCATGTGACCCAGAAAAGCCACACTCCTTAGCCAGAACTCACACTTGCTAAACTTAGTGTACAGTTGTTTCTGCCTCAAAATGCCTAGAAAGGTTCTCAGATGCTCTGTGTGAGTTTGCTCGTCAGGAGAATACACCAGGTCTATGAATACCACTACAAACCTATCCAACTGTTTTCGAAAGACGGTGTCCATAAGGTCCATAAAGGCTGCAGGGGCATTTGTCAACCCAAATGACATCCCTAAAAACTCATAGTGGCCATATCTGGTGCGGAAGGTTGTCTTTGCGATGTCTTCAGCCTTCACTCGTAACTGATGGTATCCTGATCGAGGTCAATTTTAGAGAAGATCTTGGCACCCTTGAGCTGGTCAGACAAATCCTCAATTTGCGGAAGGGGGTACTCTTGATGGTAATTTTATTCAACTCTCGATAGTCGATACAAAGCCTCATACTACCATCCTTCTTCTTTACAAATAAAACAAGTGCTCCCCAAGGTGACACGCTGGGGCGAATAAACTTCTTGTCCAATAACTTCTGAAGTTGTTCTTTCAGCTCCCTTAATTCTGTGGGAGCCATTCTGTAAGGAGCTTTAGAAATGGGTTCGGCTCTTAGAATCAGATTTATCTCAAACTCGACTTCCTCAGAGTTGGCACTCCTGGCAGTTCTTTCGGGAACATATCCAGAAACTCGTTGACTACTGGGATTTGCTCAATGGATGGTACTTCCTGAGTAACATCTATCGCATACACTAAGAATCCCTCGGCACCATTCCTTAAGGCTCTACAAGCTTGAGCAACTGACATATACGCCTTTCTGGGGACTTTCTTTTGTTCCGCATCTCCTTGAAACATTACCTCTTCCATCTTAGCATTCTTGACTATCACTTGCTTCAAATGACAGTCAATGTTGGTGTGATACTTGACCAACCAGTCCATTCCTAATATAACGTCGAAGTCATACATTTGGATAGAGATCAGTGTGGTAGAGAAAATTTGCCCTTCTAACTCTAACTCGCAATTCCGGTACTGCTAGTGCGAGACCATAATTTGATCTCCGGTCACTTGGACACGGTACGGAGTTTCTAACCACTCTGGTAAATTACCAAGGTGCTTAGTGAATCTCTTTGCCACAAAGGAGTGGCTTGCGCCGCTATCAGAATGCACGTTGGCAGGTATCTTATTTACTAAAACCGCACCTAAGACCATATCAAGTTTTACATAGGGAGTTAAACACGTAGAGACTTAATTCAATCAGAATTTAGACTTAATTTAAATTGTACCTGCTACCACATCAGTGGATTCCTATATGTCAGTGTCCGTCATGAGATGCAAGCGAGCATTCCCTCTCGGCTTAGCCCTCGGCTGCTGAGCTGCTTCTCCTGGAGCATTTTTCTTCATCTCGGAACAATCTCTAATCATATGGCCCACCTATCAACATCAATAACACGCTCCAGCCAACTTCCTGCATTCTCTAACATGGCTCTTGTTGTAGTGTGGGCAAATTCTCACGACCTGCTGGACTATTGGATTTTGCGCTGGAGGTCTCTGAAAATTCTAAACTAGGCCCCTCTTCGAAATCTTGACCCAATGTCCGGGTCTACCACCACTCTAATATCCTTCTTTGGCCTCTTGCCTCTATCAGACGATCTTGCACTAGCTTCTCTTGCCGCTACTCTACGGAAGTCACTCTCGACGCGAAAACACGTGTCCAACATGTCCTTGTAAGTTTTCATCCTCGCGTTCACTATTATCGACTGTATTCTTGAGTCCAAGCCCCTCTCGAACTTCGCCATCTTAAGGTGATTATCAGACATAATCGCAGGGACAAACTTACCCAAAGCATGGAAACGGTCCGCATATTCTGACCCTGTCGTTCGAGCCTGCTCCAATCTGTCAAACGCCCTGATCTTGTCTAGAATTGCCGTCTCTGGTACATAATACTTCAGAAATACATCACAAAATTGTGCCCATGGGATAGATGGAGTCATCCTCAGTACCATACCAGCCCACCATTCACCCGCCTTGCCACACAGAAGAGGTGTCGCCACATCCACCTTGATCTCCTCGGGCACCTGCACTAACCAAAAACATTTCTCCACCTCAACCAACCAATGCTGAGCCTCCTCGGGGTCGGTATATCCCTCAAACTCCAAAACTCTCATCTTCTTCATTTCTCCATAGAAGAACCGGATATTTTGCTATGGTGGTGGAGGAGGTGGAGGCTGCTGCTGCTGAGCAAACCCCTGTGCAATCACCGTCAGTGCATCCGTGAGCATTTGGGGTAGAACCACTTAGGGTGGCTGGTTCTCCTGTCTGTTTCCAGAGTTTCCTGTGTTATCTCTTCTTGGAGGCATTTTCTCTGAAGGGTCAACATTCCATTAGCAATCCGTAGATACAAGATGTTACTGAAAGATTGAATACGTAAGAATGGGTGGGGTATGAAGTAAGAATGTTAATACGAAAATCTGATGATAAACGCGTTCGCACACACCCAACTTTGATCATACTTTGGCTCTAGAAAATCAGCACTTGTACCTAAGGATCAAACTTAAAGAAAAATCACATCTTAAATAGCTAAAAGATCATGAACCTAAGTTTCCGAGATAGATATGAAGCCTAGTCTCTGATAGCACTTGTAGAGTTCCGGCCCGATACTGGACATCGATATCAGTGCATCTGCCGTAGTCTGCTACGAGAACTACGAAGCGTCAAAGAAGATCAAGTACACATCATCCATGATGTAAGATAAATCAGCAGAAACGTCGTAAAATTTAAAACTTCAATAACCATAATATAACCAAATACAATACGACGGAAAAGAAACGTAGCTGAGGAAATGTGTAAAGTATTCACCAATACGAAAACTTAAACATTAAGTCTTTCATCTTAAAAAAGAGAATTGGTGTAAGCCTGTCCACTCTAGTGACCATCATCCCAATGAGCCCACTCGTCATTGTCTTCTACAAAAATCATCTCGTACTCTGGCTCACCTGAAAAGCAGATGGAGTATTTATTCTTAGCGAAAACATCACTAGAAAGTAACCTGTCTATACACCTTACGGGACCACACACGACGAGTCACTAGTATATAAATCAATGCCCAAAATAAGGTACTCGGGTTAACAAATAACATCTTTATACAATTCACCCAAGCCAAATAAGTCACATAAATGATACACGAATACGGAACAATCATGTATCTAGCAAAACATACTACATAAACAGATCATATGCGAATCTCATTTCTTGCATATCAAATTTTATGCTTCGTGTCACATGATGCATGTACGTCTTTAAAACTACACACTACACTAAACAAAACCCATAGCGTGTCATTTCACAAAACTCTTCACAATTCTTCTTATCTTATTTTTCGCGTAGCAGAACTTTATACCCTGTGGGTGATCAATCCACAACAAACAGAACTTTATACCCCGTGCTGAAAGGTCCACAACCCCATAACATAAACTTTATACCCGTGCTGATAGGCCCACGGCCCCATAACATAACTTTATACCATGACGTTGATTCACATGTCACGCGTTTATACCCTGCGACCAACCAGCAGCCATAGCTTGTCTTTCGAAAACTTTAATCTTTTTTACAAACACGTGTTCCTTCGCAAATAAATCTCATGCCAATATGCAATATGCTCATGTCATGATGCAGAATGCTCATGTAACATCATATCAAACGTGTAAACATGCACACACATTTTACGTATCAAGTACAAGGTCCTGAACCTCAAACTCACCACGCTCGTACCCTTTTCAGGTCCTTTCGTATTACAAATTCACTTTGGATTCATTCGTAATACCCTATTCATTCACACTTAACATTCACAACCCAAGTACACCTCAAATACTCTTGAATTTAATGAGCAAAGGAAGAGGATAAAAGTATCTCACATACATGGAGCGCTTAATGTGTCAAAAGGGACTTCCAGTACACCTATAATGCCTTCAGGAGGTGCCTACAGTGGCATGAAGTGCCCATACTAGGTGTTCGAAGTATTCTGGAATGTGCTGTGATACATCGAACACCTACATAAGTCGCCTTATGTGAGATGAAGCATCTTATGAGGTGTTCGAAGTGTTCTGGAAGGTGCTGTGACACATCGAACGCCTACATAAGGCGCCTTATGTGACATGAAGCGCCTTATGAGGTGTTCGAAGTGTTTTGGAATGCACTGGGGCACATCGAACGCCTACTTTAGGTGCCTAATGTGACATTGAGCGCCTAAAGTGGGTGTTCAAAGCGTTCTAACGGTTCCCAAAACCTACAATTTTGTAGTAACTTCCTCTCTTCATCTTCTCCCTTCACCCCTTCCATCTTAACACCTCAAATTCAACCTTACCATCTGATTCCATCTTGCACAACACACAAAAACACAGTTCGATCTTTACATCTATCAGTTTGCATCAACCTTAAGCCTTCCAATGTTCATATCTCCGGATGTATCATCAATCCTCTACACCATACCAAACTTGCATCAAAAATCATCTAACTCTTCAAACCTACCCAAATTCTTCTCAAACCATCTAAGACAACCTTTGGAAAACATGATGACCTATCACAAAACAATATTTGCACCAAAGATAACACTTTAAGGGCATGTTTATCACAATTAAGTACAACATAGATATTCTCAGAATTTGGCCCAAAGAACATGACTTTAATAAACCAACAACAACAAATACGTATAGTAGGGCATTTAAGATAAACAAATCAAGATTACATATGTGTGATTCAAATTTTCTCTTTATAAGAACATAGGGCCTGTTGAATCCAAAATTTTTGTAAAAGGTATAGAAAGATTACTTACCTTGGAATCAAGATAGTATTACAAGCGTGTGGCGGGAATTTCGTGATAAATTGGACCTACGTTGGCCGCTCTTCCTTCTTCTTTCTTCCTCTCCTTGTTTTCTCTCCTTCTTTTCTCCCTCTCTTTCCCTCTAGTCATTTTTCCCTGTTCTTTTCTTTTGTAACCACTGTTTTGTGCTAATGGAGAGTAATACTCCTTTGTTTAACTCCCCAGCATTTAAGTGGGGAAGGGTATTTTAGGTATTTTAGCTTAATTTTCTTAATTTCAGCCTTTTGATTATTTTCTCACCTACAATTATTTAACTAAGCCTCGTAAACCTATACATTTAATGAAATTATATTTTAAGTTGTTTTCTAGTTATTAAAAATCGGACTTAAAATTTACGGGATATGACATGAGAAGATACAAATTTTGAATTATTTATCTTCTATCATCTTTTAATTACTCTTATTTCTTTTCAAAAATATTTTTGTGGTTTGACTTGAACATATTTAAAAAGTCAAACTATTTTTGATAATATTATTATCCTATCCCTAGTTGGTTAAATGGAGTCAACTAGAGAAGTCATATAGGTAATAATTGAAGGAATAGGATGTAAAGTTTGACTACTAATGTATTTCTATTTTTAGAAATATGATAATATTTTTAAAATAAATTAAAATAAAAAATTAAAACAATATTTCTGTAACGAAAAGAGTATTTTTTTTTATTTTCCTGACACTAGATTATTGATACACTTGCTTAACTGATCGCAATGGGGCAAATGGGATTATTTATCCAGGGATCCGTCCATGAATGCCACCTACCTTGATAATCCAGCTAATTCAAATCATTTGTCATAGGTACTAACTGTACGATTGTTTCCGTAGGGGTCAACAAATTTTTTTACAAACCGAACCAAATCATTAAACCAGAATAAAACAAACCAAGAAAAAAACCAAATTGTAAAACTGTCTTAAATCGTGTGTCTTCATTCATTGTTTCTCATCTTTTTCTTTCTTATTTTGGAGATCATTTAAGTGTGTATGAGCTAAATCGAGTAAATTATGAAAATTACACAACACTCTGTTCATCCTTTTCTAGAATGATTGTTACGGACCTAACAAACTTTTCTTGATTTGACTACTAGTACACACAAGAAAATATTTTTAAAACAAACCAAAATAAAAATAATAAAAACATTTATGAGACGAAAATAGTAGTTATCACGTTATTAAATAAGAGGTTCCAATGAATAATTTGTTAAAATAATTTAACGATTTGATTTTAAATAATTTTTATTCAACTAATTAGTTCATCTGTTATGTCGATATTTGTATACCGGAAAGAGTATAAGGTGAGGCGGAGCAGATCTAAGGTTCGACTACCTCATTTGTGTTCCTTAACTATGAGAACGGGATTCTAGCGAAATTTGCACCATCTCCCTCCCTAGGGTTTTTTCAAGAACGAGCCTCAAAATCCCAACCCAAACTCTGAAAATGGAAAATCAAGATCTAGAAAACCTGCTCAAATCCTTTAAGTTAACGGAAGAGGAAGATAACCCGCTTATTGTCTCTGAAGAAGTGGTCTCTGCTGGGTATGAGGAAAACCGAAGAAGTCTGCTCGGGAGACTTATATCTGACCGCGAAATACCTTCTAAGGGGATGCTTCAAGCGCTACAGAAATCGTACAAAACTCAGAAATTCCAGATCTCCAAAATTGAAGGTAATACTTTTCAATTCAAGTTTGAAAGCATAGAAGAATTATCTAGGGTTCTAGCTGAAGGGCCTTGGTGCTTTGATGACCATCTCCTTGTTCTGCGTGAGTGGCAAGAGGACTGGAAAACATGCTCCAAGTTCTTTGATTTCTCTGATTTTTGGATCCATTTAACAAACCTACCATCCCATTTCTTCACCGAACAATTGTGTGCTCGCATTGTTAACGAATGGGAAGGGTGTAAATCGGGTCAGTTGCGTGTTGAAAAAGGATTTGGCTCCAAATTTTTCCGATTTTAGGTCACACTTGATGTTACTAAACCCCTTTGTAGATTTTACTGTGTCAAGTTGTTGGGAAGTAGAATGGAAAGGGGGCTCCTCCAATATGAACGAATCCCAAGTTTGTTTGTGATTTGTGGCCATATCTCACACACACAGCTTCACTGTAAGCAGCGAAGTAGGGAAGCAACTGTTGAAGAACTTAGACGTATGCCGTATGGCAAGTGGTTGAAAGCACGGCGAGGATCTCTGCTGGTGCAGGAGTTTACCCCAACATGTTCTCAGGATGAAACTCCTCTGCTACTGACTTCGGCCTTAGTGGCCCAGCCCCCAAATTCCTCTCAGAAGGTAGAGCCTAATCCGTTGTTTGCTCCAACAATGGCAAAAATTCCTTATCAACAGTTGTTTGATGTCGACATCAGCATTTCAGAAAACGATCTTTGTAACTTGGATGGAATTATGGATGAAGAGGACATGAGCATCCATATCCAGTCCCTTTGGAATGCTCCAATGATGGATGCTAATCAGTCAGTGGAACCTCTCAGGAAAACGAGAAACATAACAATGGGAAGAGAAAGAAGGGTACTTTCAAAAAGTTACGAGGCCAACACAATGCACTGATGGACATTACAAATTCTACCTATATTACTGGAGGTAAAAGAGGGGTGGAGGACAACATCGATGCTCAGGGAGTTAAGAAGATCAAAATGATTTTGGATAACCAATCTCCGGTGGTGTTTGCTGATGAGCAACACCACCAACAAAAATGAGTCTCTTGGCGTGGAACTGCAGGGGCATTGGCCAGCCCTCTGCAGTTCGATCTTTATGTAGCCTTGTTAGGGCTACGCGGCCTTGTATAGTCTTCCTAATAGAAACAAAAAACCAAAAAACACCTTGAACATGTTAAATGTAGATTAGTCTTTGCTAATGCTTTTTTTGTCGATGCTGTTGGCCTTAGTGGCGGTTTGGCACTATTTTGGACATCTAATGTGAGGTCTCCTTGACTAGCTACTCAAAGGGCCATATTGATGCCCACATCAACATGCCTTCACATCCCCCATGGCGCCTCACTGGGTTCTATGGCAATCCGGTTAAGGAAGATCGTCACCACTCGTGGATGCTTTTGCGCAAGTTAAAACATGTCTCCTCAGACTCTTGGTTGGTGATCGGCGACTTTAACGAAATTCTCTTTCACCACGAAAAGGAGGGTGAATTGGATAGAAGCGCAAGTGCAATGGCTGCTTTCCAAGATACGCTATCTGATTGCCAGTTAATTGATTTAGGATATAACGGTCCTAAATTTACTTGGAGAAATGGAAGATCTGTTGGTTCGATTAGGCTTCGTCTTGATCGTGCTCTTGCTACTACTACCTGGACTGATTGCTTCCCGCGGCATCGTGTTTTCCATCTTGCTTCTGCACACTCTGATCATTTGCCACTTTTAATTAAAGATTGTTCCAGTTACTCCGAGCAGTGCCTTAAGTGGGGGCATATTTCTAGGTTCGAACCACACTGGCTCTGGGATGACGATTTCGAGCAAATTCTGAAGGAAGCGTGGTCCAAGACGCGGGGAATTTATGACGCTAGTTCCTTTGCGCAATCACTCTCTGAAACAAAGGAATGGTTGACTGTCTGGAGTAGGAAGAAGCATGGATCTCTCCCAAAGAAAATCAAATCCCTCAAAGATAAACTTCTCCACATTCAAAATTCTTCTTCTTACTCCCCGGAGTCTGAACGTGTAGCGACCCGTCCCGAGGTTAGTTTTTGAAACGACTCACTCGCCGTATCTCACTAAGGAGAATACAAGGCGTCGATATACTTCAATTACACGTTATCACAATAACGTAAATCGATGTCAGCGGAAGTCATAACTAAGAATCCTCAATAAAATAATCTTCATCATTAATACAATGTCTAAGAGTTTCTAAATGAATACAATAGTCAAATGTATGTAAACATTAGTCTCGAAAATATATAAACCTCGAAAATCGAAACAACTGTCTCAACCAACCCTCAAAAGTCTTTTCTGAATATATTAGCCTCGAAATCTCCCATCTCGATCATCTACTGTATTCCAACTCCTGGGTAAGTGTATCCTAACTTCTCATGCCTGCAAAACTGGTGAGTGGTGGTGTGAGCCAAAATCAACGGGCTCAGTAAGCAACCTATCTATATCCATTATGGAAATCATACATACAGAGACAATTACAAATAACATTTACAAATCAACATACATGTCAATCGAGTAAATAAACTGTGGAAAGTAAGTCACTCCACATAATAATGCACAACTTCATGATGCATGCCCTCTCTACGTGTCACACGCAACAAAAGTCATGTCACGCACGATGCTCATATCTCTACCGTGCAATGGATGAACCTCGAGGTGATCCTACCACACGCCTCGTCAGGCCACACGCCCCATCGGACCACACGCCTCATAGGGCCACACGTCCCGTAGGACCACACGCCTCATAGGGCCACACGTCTCGTAGGACCACACGCCTCATAGGGCCACACGTCCCATAGGACCACACGCCTCATAGGGCCACACGCTCCGTAACGTGGAGTCAGCGAACACACGCTCCGTAACGTGGAGTTAGCGAACACACGCTCCGTAACGTGGAGTCAGCGCCCCAAAGAGATGCAATGCTAATGCACATACCATGAATGTTGCACACACATAATCCACAATCCGGCGTATACATGCTCCTATATATACTCGCGCTCATACACGTGCATATATACTTGCATGTCTACCCCACACATCCATATACACATGCAATACGCATTGAGATTGTACAACCATACATACACCCAGTTCATTTTTACATACCTATCTCACATATACATACAACTCGCATATAGAAAAAGTCCAATTACAGATAAGCAGCAAACAACACACTGATGCACGATAAGCATAACAAGCACAAATAGACCACGTACCTCTGATGCATAACAACATAACAAGCACAGATAGACCATTTACCTCGAATCTGGTACTCACTTCCTTCTCTTCTAGGCTTGAATCTAAACAATTGTAGCATAAAAATCAATACCTAATACAAAATGAACAACTGTATAATATAAATATTTCGGCCAACATAGTTTCCTTGCTGATATATATTTTGAATACCAAAGAATAATATAACTAAATATATGTGTTTCTATCCAAACCCAGTTGCGAAACTGTACATGTATATCTATATGTATATTTAATATATATAATCCAGAAGTATCTTATTCAGAAAATTGTTCTCACAATTTGTTGTTTTCTTTTAAGCTTATAAATTCTTTAAAAAAATAAAATAACAATATATCCAAATTCCCCAAAACAGTCTCCATAGCATTTTGTACCTAATTACAGTAGTAGCTGTGTATATATTTGACTTCTTTCAAAAAGGTTACTAAATTCGGTATATGTTAAATACATTCTTGTATATATATTCAAATGCAACCCTCTGACGAAAAACAGAACCTAACTTTTTTTTTCAAATTTGTCAACCCCTTACGAAAGTTTTATATATATATATATATATATATATATATATATATATATATATATATATATATATATATATGTATGTATGTATATATATATCACTGATATATGTATATGTATATATATACATATAACAGTTTACCGCAAATATATGCATAATTCAAATAACAATATACCTAATACATACATAAAATTATATGAAGACAGTAAATAACGATAAATATATAATAGAAGAAATAACACAAAATATACATATTTATACTTGCACGTAATACCAAAAACAACAACTAGGTAGATGTTTATAGATCAAATGAACAGTATACATTTACGAATACTTAATTAATTAAAAAAACTGTAAACAATTATATATAATTATGGGAATAGCACAATATATATGTAAATATTTATACAAACTCCAGAACTTGCGATTATATATACATATACCCCAATTAACAATCTAAATATAAGTATGTATAGATATACTTAATTTTCTAACAAGTATATATTTATACGTTTGAAACAGTATATATATATATATATGTATGTATGTATGTATATTTGTACAATTGATATATATTCATATACACATATTTATAACAACCAAATATACCAATATATGATCCAGGTTGTAAAAGAAAATAAGACCGATTGAGAAAAAAAATACATAGAAAGTACAGATGGATACTTACATCGCTTGAGTTATACTATACCGTAGTTGAAATTGTGGTTAGATTTGGACAAAATCTTCTTCTTCTATTTTTTTCCCTCCTCCTTTCTCCTCTCTTTTCTTCTCTCTTTTCTCTCATAACTCACGGTAGTACTTTTTTTTTCTGTGAATAAGTGGCTGTGGGTAATGGGGAAGGGATCAGTTGTCTACTAAATATCATAGGGGTTATAGGAATAGGAGTTATGGTACATTTAATGTGATGGGGGTTATAGAAAGATCAAAAGGATAATGGGGAGAATGGGGAAGTTAATGGAAATATTTTTTTATTACTTTTGTTTTCCTCCACCCGGTTGCACATTGTTCATATATTTATTTTTTTCTTTTTTACGGGGTGTAACAGAACGAAAGCTCATGAAACAACTTGAGGAGGTGTTAACAATGCAGGAAGACTATTGGAAGCAACGTGGAAGGGCAGATTGGTTGCTTTATGCTGACAAGAATACATCCTATTTCCATCACAAAGCATCCTCAATGAAAGAACGCAACAGGATTTGCTCGCTAGTTAACGAACATGGGACTGCTGTTTCCACTGATGATGGTATATGCTCTATTGCCTTCAACTACTTCAGTAGCCTTTTTTCATCTAATTCTCCCAACGTTTCCCAAATGCATTGTTTGCATTTTAACACACTGAGCCCCTCCCAGAAAATTAACCTTCAAAGACCATTCTCTGTTGATGAGCTTTTGATTGCCCTGAAACAACTTCCTGGCCGTAAATCCCCGGGCCTAGATGGTTTACAAACAATTTTTATACATCAGCATTGGGAGACTCTTGGTGGGGATATTACAAAAACTGTACTTGGCTGCCTTAATGACTCTGCCCCGATAGATGCAATCAACGGAACGTATATCGTTTTAATCCCAAAATGCAAATCCCCAGTCCTCATCTCAGAATTCCGTCCCATTAGCTTAAGCAACTCAATTTACAAACTGCTTTCTAGAATGATTGTAAACAGGTTGAAACGTGTTATTATCTCTCTTATCTCCCCTCAATAGAGTGCATTTATCAGCGGCAGATTGATAACCGATAATGCCATCGCAGCTTTTGAATCTTTTCACTCTATGAAGCTTAACCAGCCAGGTTGTGATAATCATTTGGCTATTAAGCTGGACATGGCTAAAGCCTTCGATAGGGTTGAATGGTTATATTTGGAAACAGTAATGAGGCAAATGGATTTCCCGGAATCAATCATCCAATTAATCATGAGGCGCGTTAGTTCCGTTTCATACCAAGTTCTGATTAATGGCAGTCCAACGCCTTCCTTTAAGCCAACACGTGGAATCCGTCAAGGTGACCCATTATCACCCTTTCTTTTTCTCATTTGTGCTGAGGGGTTGACGGCGATGCTCTCGAACGCAATATCTCAGGGCTCCATTTCTGGAATGCGATTTGGAAATTCCGGCCCTCAGTTGACACACCTTCTTTTTGCGGATGACTGCCTTATTTTCCTTGAAGCAAAGTAGGTTTTTTGTCAAAACCTCCTGGCTATTCTTGGCTCATACGAAAAGGCTTCTGGACAATAAGTAAACATGGCTAAGTCATCTCTCCATTTCAGCAAGAGCATCACTGAACTGAGACAGGCTGAATTCACTTCCTTCATGGGCATTCAAAAGGGGGACGGGAATGGGAAGTACCTCGGCCTTCCCTATATGACGGGATTATCAAAAAAGGCTATCTTTTCGTATGTCCGCGATAAGGTATGGAAGAAATTGAGTGGTTGGAAAGAGCGTTATCTCTCTTCTGCTGGTAAGGAGATTCTGATTAAATCTGTAATACAGGCTATCCCCACTTATGTTATGCAATGCTTTGAACTCCCAAAGACTCTCATTAAAGATATTGAAGTAATGATCCGAAATTTTTTCTGGAGCCCCGGAAATAAGGAACAATCTATTCATTGGAAGGCTTGGTCCAAGTGTTGCCAAGCAAAATCTATGGGCGGCTTGGGTTTTCGCGATTTGGAGACTTTCAATCTGGCGATGTTGGTTAAGCAAGCTTGGCGGCTTCTTCGTCATCGGGACTCGTTCATAGCGCAGTTGCTATGTGCCAAATATCATCCCAACGTGCCTTTTCTTGATGCGCCCATCTCTGCGCGTGTCTCTTATCTTTGAAGAAGCATCTGTAAAGGCAAGGACTTACTGCTAATTGGGTTGAGATGGCATGTTGGTACGGGAAACTCTATTCGTGTTTATCATGATCCATGGATTCCGATGGAACCGTCATTCCAGCCTACTTTCTGGGCGTCAAGCCTGGCCCCAGACACATTGGTGTCGGACCTCATCGAAGCTGACGGTTTTACCGGGCGTTGGAATGTACCACTTATTCGACAACATTTCCTTGATTTTGAGGCTCAAAATTTCCTGAGCATTCCGTTAGTGGGGCAAAGGACTTCTGACCACCTGTTTTGGCACTTTCATCCCAAAGGAATTTATACTGTCAAGTGCGGTTACTATGTCGCCATGCGCAGGAACAAGGTATTCAATCGGCTCCAAGCTCCTCAGCAATGCCCTCACTCCTAAATCAAACATTAGCTCGCATTTGGTCTATCCCAATCCTCCCTCGAATAAAACACTTTATGTGGAGAGCTTTGCATGATTCCCTCCCTACCTGCTCTAATCTGAATAAGTGTCGCCTATCAGACGCCGTCTGCTTGGTCTGCGGTCTTGCTGACGAAACTTTAAATCATCTATTTCACCACTGTACCATCCCTAGCGCTGTTGCTGCCCTTGGCTCCCATTTCGCTAAGTGGCTTGGAGCCCCTGCTACAAACCTCCTTGATTTGCTTTGTCAGATTTCTAATTCAGAGGGTTCTGTTGGGCTTGCAAACTTTGCCTACCTTCTCTGGCAAATTTGGAAAAGTAGATGTTCCGTGATTTTTGAACATTCTAACATCCGCGTAACTTCGCTTGTTGCTAGGGCCGAATCTATTGCTGAAGAGTGCATGGTGGCATTTGGACTTCGGGATCGGGAATCTGTTGTTCGACGGTACAACATTAAGTGGCACCCCCCTGACATTGGCTCTGTCAAGATCAATGTGGATTGTTCCATCCGTAATGGTGTTTCCGCGTTAGGTGGTCTTGTTCGTGATTGTAGTGGTTGCATTTTGGATGCCTTTGCTCAGCCAGCCCACGTTGCCTCAGATATCGAGTTTTTGGAGTTACTTGCGGTTCACGAAGGCCTTGTTCATGCCTTCAATCGTGGCTACGCTGTTTTGATCATTGAGTGCGATTGTCTTGCCGCTGTACAGCGCATATCTAACCAAGACGATGACTTATCACCTCATGGTTCTCTAGCTATCAAGGTTAGATTGCTATCTTGTTGTTTTACATCTGTTAATTTTGTTCACTTCCGCTGTGAGGGTAATGTTCCCGCACATCTACTTGCTCGTCTTGGTCTAGACTTGGATTCTAAGCTTGAGTGGACTGAAAGCTTCCCTCAACATGTAATTGCCGCTTCTTCGGCTGATTTGCTTTAAATCAAAAATCTTCTTATTGTCAAAAAAAAAACTATGAGAACGGATTTTTTTTAAGATATGACTATATAACTTCTGATGTGCATCACTAACACAGTTCAAGTGGATCAACATTATTCTTAAGAAAAACACGCTACACATAACAAGCAGAAGATACCTTCTAAGGTAATAAAATATAATCTGAAAAAAAAAAGAGAAAATCTCACTTATTAGCATAAGGTTTGGCCCATTACTCAGTTAGTAGCCTAACGTTCATGAAACTCACTTAATAACAACTCTTTTGCCGAAATGACTCACTTGTAGCCAGGTGACCGTTGACCAGCCGTTGACTTTCTCAGACCAACCAGAAGCTGACACGTGGCAACCTTTTTTAATTAAAAAAAAATTGTATTTTTGAATAAATTGATTTAAAATGAATTTAAAAATTCTAAAAAATTGTAAAAATTAATTAAAAAACATTTTAAATATCAAAAAATTAGAAAAAAAAATATAAAAATAATAAAAAATTACCCACAACACTCCAGCACTCCACCCACCTACCCTCCCACGCCACACCACCCCCACCCCCCCACACCCCCTGCCAAAAATTTTTTTAATTTTTTTTTCAAACTCACTCATAACGCTCCGACCACCCCCGCGTCCCCTCCCCCACCCCCTCCTCTCGCGAAATGTTTTTTTTAAAATTTTTTCTAACTCATCCATAACATCCTAACCACCCCTGCGTCCCCTCTCCCACCCCCGCGCACACACCAAAAAAATTTTAAAAGTTTTTCAACTCACCCTCAAAGCTCCGACCATCCCCCAGAACCCAAAACATACAGATTTTGTTTCTCGATAATCCATAACGAAAATTGCGTCAACCCGTGTCAGTCAACTACTACTTCACAATATAAGAAACGCAATTAATTAGTGAGTCATTTTGTTTTAAATATTACTACTACAATAAAAGGTAGCAAGTGTATTTGATGAAGTGCAGTGACTAATCATGGAGCATATTATATTAGTACAAAATGCGGTATGAGTTTTTACTAGCCAATGAGGCTTTATTTCAGCAAACTAAATCAATCAATTTTCGTGGCTATTTCGGGTTCTGGGGGATGGTCGGATGAGGCTTTATTTCGGGTTCTGGGGGATGGTCGGAACTTCGTGGGTGAGTTGAAAAAATTTTAAAATTTTTTTGAGGTGTGCGCGGGGGTGGGAGAGGAGACGCAGGGGTGGTTAGGATGTTAGGATGAGTTAGAAAAAATTTTAAAAAAAAAATTCGCGAGAGGAGGGGGTGGGGGAGGGGACGCGGGGGTGGTCGGAGCGTTATGAGTGAGTTTGAAAAAATTAAAAAAATTTTTGGCCGGGGGGTGGGGGGTGGGTGGGGGGCGTGGGTGGGGGTGGGGGTGGGAGTGGTGTGGCGTGGGGGGGTAGGTGGGTGGAGTGCTGGAGTGTTGTGGGTAATTTTTTATTATTTTTATATTTCTTTCCTAATTTTTTGATATTCAAAATGTTTTTTAATTAATTTTTACAATTTTTTAGAATTTTTAAATTCATTTTAAATCAATTTATTCAAAAATACAATTTTATTTTTTTTAATTAAAAAGGGTTGCCACGTGTCAGCGTCTGGTTGGTCTGAGAAAGTCAACGGCTGGTCAACGGTTAGTCAACGGTTGGTCAACGGTCACCTGGCTACAAGTGAGACATTTCGGCAAAAAAGTTGTTATTAAGTGAGTTTCATGAAGGTTAGGCTGCTAACTGAGTAATGGGCCAAACCTTAGGCTAATAAGTGAGATTTTCTCAAAAAAAAATTCCATCAGCTTGTCATTGTACCCTTTAACAATAAGCAGAAGACACCTACAGAAGTAGAGAAATTCCAGCTTATCTTTGTACTTTGAGGAGATGGTCTTCTAAGCTAGATCTAACACATGTTAAAGATCTCGTGAAGTTAGGGGCCTTAAACAAACCGAACTATTCACAAACAGTTCGAAGTTGGTTTGTATTTATTTCGAGTTTGTTTATTAATTTTAATTAAACGAGACAAGTTTAAGGACATAATTAGATTTATTTATTAAACAAACTGAACTGTTTGGCTTGTTTAAAGAGATAAAGGTTTTGAGCCGAAATCGAACAAATTTTTGAGCTCATTAAACCAAACAAACTGAGCCAAACTATTTGTTCACCTAAACAAATCCAAACTCAAAAACTCATTATTCACCTTGGTTCGGCACATTTCTAGCCTACTCGAAGCGTTGTGCAAGTTAATTATTTGTTCTTAATAAAAAGTCGTGACATGTATGGATGTCTTATAGGTTATGGGGCAATATCATGAATTGTTTGAATATCTGCAGAATCTATAGCTCAACTGAAGCTTTCACCCCTTACTTGTATACGGACCAAACATGACCTAATGTGGTAATACAAAGTCCCTTTCTTTTACCACCACCGACACAACAACAGCATTACCTATTGCCTTGAAGGCTCTTGTCTATAGCAGGGTATGAGGGGTCGGGTGTACGCAACCATATCCATGTGTTAGAAACACACAGAGGTTGTTTACTGATGACCCAGAATGAAAATTGCGTGTTGATCCACTGCTATTTTACTATATAAGAAGCGCAGCCAACTTATTGAGTGATTTTGCTTTTACCACCAAAACCAGAAAAATTAAAAAGATGATTGATATCCTACAACCAAAATTTTATTTAATTGCATCAACCAATTGTGCTACTACTATTCAACTACATTGGATCATCTTTTTTTAGATGAAAGTCTCAACTTACGGGGAACTTTCATCATCTGCAGTGAATTCAGGAGTAAACCCCTGTCATACTCCAGTCTTTAACTCTTCAAGAGGGAATGGGATTCTCTAACCCCCTTTTTCCTTATCTTCCTTGTGACCGACTGACACGTGTCAGTCAGGGGTGGTAAGGCTAGATGCTTGTGACCCGCATGTGAGGCGGTTAGGGATCCTATCCCCAAGAGAGGCAACTGACTTGAACAACGCATATGCGTCGCTATAAATGGCTATCGAATTTGAAAGTACAGCTATAGAAATCATGAGAATTGACAGCATCTTTTCCTTCTTTGTAGCTATGGCATGAGAATCCATAGACAATGAGAAGCACAAGTTACGCAAACTATGTGACCTCTAAAACATGAAACGATTGAGGTGATCTTCCGTCTGCTATAGACGAAAATATTTTGAGCCATGTTTTTTAACCATCTTGATAGAGCAATATATATTAAAATGACAGATTTTGTGGCGAAGCTCTTATAAAAATGGCGGATCAGGTTCAATTGAGATTAACCTGCTCTGATACATGCAATATAGAAAAACTTTGTATTTTTCGTATATATTTTTCAATGAGTAATATACATCTTTACATGCTATCTTATAGGTCTCTCACACACCTATTTAAAGAAACTATCAATTATAATACAATCAAATCAAATCAATCAAATAAACCAAATCTCCTTCATTCTACACAAATCCCTTCATTCATGGGACTATCTAATTATGGACTGTCAACATATTTCTAAAAAGGTTGAACCTCAACCAGTAAGGGTCCCTGACACACTCAGTCCCAAAGATAGTGTAGGGATGTAAATCAGGTGTCCAACAGCCCGCTATCATGAGCTTCATGAGCTTGAGCTTCATGAGCTTGAGCTTCATGAGCTTGGTCATATACACAGTAGTCTGCATTAGGAGCCCCCAGCACTGCAGGCAAGCCTACAGGCCAAGAAGCTCCCACACAATGCACTTGCTGGAAAGGGGTTCTCTTGCCTTTGGCAAGAATTGAACCCCAGACCTTCCTTTTGAGAACTCCTACCCGGAAACAGTTGGACTATGTCCTGGAGACCATATTTCTAATTTGTATGCCTTGGTGTTTGTTCTTTTCTTTGACAATTGCATAATAATCCTTTTCCAATGAGGTGTAAATTATACTAAGATTTGATGAGGATGAAATATATTACGAGCGTTAAGTAAATTTTAAGACACGGCGAATTTTGTTACCTTTATTTTCATATAATCACACACGCATCTGATTGGCTTTCAGTCTTTCGATCTTAAAATTTGCATAAATTTTAGAACATATAATCAGACCTGCAAACTTTTAGGCAATTATGTAGGAGTTAACTGTTAAAACGGGTTAAATACCTGGACTTGAAGGTGGTGGGCCTTAAACCAAGGGCCTTTTGTGAAAAATATGTTCCTCATGGGCTTAGGCTGGATCCCGTGGGACTGCTGGGCATTTTACCCGTCCATCCAATTATGGTAAGTAGATAGTTCACAAGCTCACGATGAAAATCGACTACCTTTTAGCCATTTTTGCAAGGACATGGAATACATTAACACAATCCGTATAATCATATGATGAAACAATAAACCATTAAAAGACGTTTCCAGTGTACTACATTTCGTGTTTGTGCAGAGTCCGAGGAAATTCGCGATCTGATTTATGCAGGTTTATCCTATACTTTATGTAAGAGGCTGTTTCCGCGAATCGAACCCGTAATTTCAAAGTCACAAAGCAACAATCTTATCAGTTGCTCCAAGACCTGTCCTCGAAATAATAAGCCACTATGAAAGGCATTATCGTGCATAAAAAGAATAAATAAGTATTAGAAAAAATGATATGTATTTGTAGAGATTTTAATGTAATAACGTATACTATATCGGCTAGAGCCACTTCAACCCAAACTTTGGCCTCGCTAAACCATTCAGCTTACTTTTTCCACGAATTTCATCTAAAACATTTTATTGAGACTTCCTCAGATTTTGCCTTTTCAAAAAGGCTGGTAAGAAGTAAGAAACATCAAGCCACTAACGGCTATATTATATTTACAATTATTTCTTTAATTCATTGAACTAGTAGATGTATATAATGTATTTGTATAAATACATGTCTCTCTTTTCTGTATTTTCTGCATTGTGCCATTGCACTATTCATCTCTTCAGTCATGTCTCCGAGATTCTTGTATTTATCTAAGTTGTTTATTCTTGACAGTGTTGTTTCTTTGTTGCCGCTGTCAATATCTTTATTCTGAAGTCGTTATTGTGCTTAGCACAGCTTGGCACATTCATTTGCCTTTGCCTTCACCTCATCTTCTCAGCTCGGCATCTCGTCATTGCTGTTTACCTTTAGTGCCTTCACTTCGTCACCTCGTCTTTACATTCTTTTCTTCAGCTCAGCCACTTTATCACCTTGGCCCTTCTCATTTTAGCTCACCTCGGCACTTCTTATTTTGGATTGGTACTACATCTTGATTCTAACACTTCTTCACCTTGGCGATTTATCATATTACCTCGTCATTCACCTCAGTACTTTATCACATCACCTCGGCATTGTCTCGTTTTATCTCGGGTCTGCATATTTTAGCTCAGCACTTCATCTCCTTAGCTCGAACACTTTACTTCTGTCCTCACTTCAGCTGGACACCTCGGCTCAACACTCTTTTATTTCTGCCTTACTTTAGCTAAGTACCTTAGCTCGGCTAGTCACTTCGCTTATTTCTGCATACGATTCTTCTAACCGACTATGACGGAAGAGATTTCAGGACAATATGTAATTGGAATTATTTACTCAATACTATCGATTTATTTTGGCGTTACACCCTATAACAAAACAAGCAAAATTTGAGTATCGGTTACATGCGTCATGCTTGATCGATCAGTTATGAAAAGATCAGTTTTACCTGATGCACTAAATGTTCTTAAATACTGCAAATATCTAACTTAAATTAAAAGAAAAGCAACTTAATTTTGTTTCAAGATAAATAATCCTCAGAGATTTTAGATAGGGTTTCCTTCCCAGTTTCTTAAAGTACTACAGTTAACTTATGTAACGGTTAATTGAAACCATACCTCAAACAAAATGGTAATAAGAAGATCGAAGATTATTGCTCATAAGATAAAATATAGGCCAACATAGAAACATGAAATAAGAGAAAATTTAACGGATTAATAATATTGCAGATTCACCAGATGAGCTGACGGTTCACAAAAGCCCAACTGGAATACTTCAAAAAATTGTCATTTTCATTCGGTCAAGCGGTAGAAAACAGAAAACTCGTTGAGGGAAAAACAGATGGAGAAAAATAGAGTGGAGAGGAAAGAAACAACAAGAAACCCTCTATATAGATCGCAAATGTATGACTAAGCCGAAACCCTGTTTAGTATTCTAGATGTAACATGGGATACTATAGACATTTGGATATGTAGCATTCTCTATATATAATACAATTGAATTATTACATGGGTCATGAATATATTATCTACACATATATGTGCGTGTGTGTATATGTATGTATCTATACATACATATATATATATATATATATATATATATATATATATGTATATGTATATGTATATGTATATGTATATGTATATGTATATGCATGTATACACATACATATATATACATATTTTATATATTTATATAAAATGAATATCCAGTTCAATAAGTATTCAGTGATAGAAAATGAATAAAATATAGAACAACCAAACGAGATCAGCGAAACACAAATGCCGAGATGTGATAGAAATCACTATCCTTAAAAATAATTTCGCCTCCACCGGTTGAGCAAGGTGAACTACAAACAAATGCATCCCAGGATTTAACGGCTTTCCTTGTTCGTTTGCTCTACGAAAAAGGGATTAAACTTGTAAAGAGAAGTGTTTGAATGTAGAGGAGAGGAGAAGAGTAAGAATGCTGAAAACTACACAATATTTGCAAAGTTGTAGTATCTCATTTAAAATATCCAAGCCCGTTATTTATAGGCATAGGGTTAGATGAAAACACACTTGGAAAACCTATATCAGCAGTTTATTATACCTCTAAGTTAGTTCAATAACATTCACAAATGAAGGAAGATGATCTTTGGATCAAAAGATGCAATTCAAAGTGAAGCGTTCTGTCTTTTGGTACATCGATTGATGTCATCGATCTGTAGGACTTGCAAGGCACTACTAGAAGGGAAGTTGAATAGTGGGTGCGGAAAATTTGGTTTTTTTAAAATTGTTTTAATCCAAAAACCCAATTTCTGAAAACAGTTTCTGTTTTTAGTACCTGTTTTGTGACGTTTGAAACACTAGGTTATAGGTCTTCAAAAATTCTGAAATTTTTAGATATTGTAGTCTTAGATGTTTGAGTATCTGCTAAAAATTTTAGATCAAAATTCAACCTTTAACCCTTTTAAAAATTGTTGGTGGTCAGATTGCGCAAATCTGCCACAAACGGTAGTCTGATTTAAAAAATTTAGTCCGATTAAACCGTAGCTCCAAATGGTCTGAAAATTTAATGACAAACTCCTTTCTATATGTATTTAATTGGGTTGAAACAGTTTTGAAAATTTCCTTTGGGAAGTAAGTCAAATACGTTCAAAGTCCCAACCTTTCCAAGTCTGAAAATCAGACTGCAGTAGTCTCAGAACTATTGACGTTTGAATGACTTATACTTGTCCAAATGAGTTGAAACTTGCGCCAATGAAACTTAAAACGCGTGGATATGTTTTTGAAAAGTTTCGCGATTTTTGAAATTCGTTTGATATTTTTAAGATCGTGATGGAAATGATGCACTGTGCTGGAAACTAAAAGTAAGTGCTGAAAAGTAAAGAACACAAGGAATTTTATACTGGTTCGGTTAAATCAACCTACTCCAGTCTCCGAAGACACTTTCCTCGGTTATCACTAATAAAAAACAAACAACACCTTACCACACAGGGTTGATGGAGTTACACACCAACTCTAACTCTTTATAAACTTTGTAAACGATTACAAATGATCACGAACACCACCACCAAGTGGATGCAAGATTGATCACACCTTGATCAATCGTTCACAACAATATAATGTATATGGTGGTATATATGAAGCCTATTCAATATGTATGAATATGAATACAATAGGCTTTAAGAGAGAAGAAAGAAAGATGTGTAGAAAAAAAGTGTAGAAACGTTTTTGCTCTCTTGGACTTGTAAGACTATTCTTATCTTTTGTTTGTTCTTCTTCTCTCCCTTTTAATCAAATGTGGCCGCCCCCTATGTCTCTTTCTTCCCCTTGGAAATTATCTTTTAAGTCCTTGGAAGAATATCTTGCATCATTGTGACATTCACTTGCTTACTTGGCAACTCCTCACAGGATGATCATTATAGCCTTGCTTACTTGGCACTCATTGATTGGATAAAATTTGTCATCATTTGATGACTGTATAAATCTGAAAATATCACTTAAAAGACATGTGCCAATTAGTCATCAAATGTTGTCATAAGTCTCATAATAAGTTCCATAAATTTTGCAAGACAAAATAATCATCATTAAGCTCATAAATTTCGGCCATATGATTCTTTCACATGCTGAAATTTCAGCATATGTGATATTCACACAATATTCAAAGCATTGCCATGTTGGTATTAGATTAATTCCTTGAAAATAAAGAATCAAATATGTTGAATTCCAAGACCAAAATTTTGGCCAACTCACTTTAACACATGCTGAAATTTTCAGCATGTGCACTATCCAAGACACATTCAAATTGTTGTCATATTATCATCCAATCAATCTATTTGAATTAAAGAAGTAAATAAGTCACCATTAAGCCTAAGAAATCCGGCCATTATAGCACACACATGCTGAATTTTCAGCATGTGTCATATATGTGACATAGTTTGAAATATTACCTTGTGTAGCTCCCTCTTTTATGTCACCAACCTTGTATACTTCATTCTTGGCCAATCAAGATGCCAACTAGGCTCCACATATGCTCCATTAAGCTGATCTAGGCGTGTGATGTAGCTTGTACATGTGTTGAATTTTATTTTTGCAAACTTTGTAAAATAATGCACAATAATTATACACATATGGTGTAAAATAGTGCCCTAAATTGATTTTTCTAGAACACTTTAGAATGTATAGAGTATGTAAAAAGTGCCTAGATTCATGTTATATGTCATGCCAAAAATGTTCCATGTGTCGTGTTCATAGAAAACCGAATTTTTGACTTTTGTCGATTACGCGATTTTTCTCCGATTGAATCCAAACTTTTTGCACATGTTATATATATTATGTTACACATAATATACATAGAATAACTTGAAAATTCAGCTATAATGGCTGAAGTAAGTGGCGCCCCATGTGCTTAAAATGTTGAATTTGAAATCTCCACAATTTGACCTTAATTGGGGGTGATTTGTGTGTGCCAATATGGAATGATTTCATGGATGAATATAACATGTAGATCACAAAATTTCTGGTCATTTTTGAAGTGTAGGGGCTGGCCATCTATATATGGCAAGTACGTGACACGTTGGCGAAGTTTCGGTATTCATCCGATACGACAATTTTTGGTTTAGAGCCTTGTAACGTGTCGTAATAATTTTGTCATCACCATGACTTATACCATATGATATAGGACCTGAATATACTCATAGATATGAGGTAAATATAGTGGTATAACGTTAACATATGTTCGTAAAATATATAACGTGTCTGTAGTACGTTGGAATATATGTGTATAGTGCCTTTTGAAAAAATTTGAATATAAAGGCGTGTATAAGGAGAGGAGAAAACTTTCCATTCTTCAATTTGTTGTCTTTGTGCCTTCTCCAAATATATCATCATTTAATGAACTACTTAGTTCATTTAACTAAGTGCTTCACTTAGTGAACTAGTTTAGTTCATTAATGATGGCACTTGAAAATAGTTCAAACAAAACAAATGTTCGCCATTTGATGTAAGCTTTAAAGATTCATGGCTTGTCAGTACGGCAACATTATATATGAACTATATAAGGCAGTTTCATGCAAAAACATGTAAGTCATAAAATGTGTCATGCATTTCTTTAGTGCACGTTATTTAAATCATGCATTTTATAATCACTCAAACCCCTTTTTCTCAACAATCTCCCCCTTTTGATGATTTACAAAATAATCCTAGTACATGATCTAAATTTTGTCGCTCCCCCTCCAATTGTGCACAAATTCAAATTTCGAACTTTCTCCCTCTTGATTTGTGCAATCACTCTTAATCAAATCTCAATCAGTCTCTCTCACCCCCTGAAATTATGCACTCTCTCCCTCTTTATTTTGGAAATACAATCAAAAGAGTATGTAAGTATGGAGACAGCAATTTCAAAAAAAATCATGCATTTCAAATAATAAGTGCGTTCTTAAGGGTTATTTATTCAACCCTTTGAGAATGTCCTTTTTGGTACCCAAATTTGGGTGACATTTCTAGGTCTTCCAAAAGGTGAGAAAGGTGATGAAGACGCAACATAATATACGTTAGGGGCAAATTCGTTTGGCCTTTGGCCAAGAATGCCATCATGCACATAGTATGATGTTTGTTTTTGATAAACATTTTTGTTTGCATGTACGGGTCGTAATCTAGATGCATTTTTGGTAAATGAATTCCGTGTATGCATTAATGGTTCCTGTTCATACGCAAAATTATATCTTGTATGATATGAAGATAAAGCACGATGAGATGTCATAGGGGAAGGTCTATGCGTCTTTTTACATGCCACATATGTCTTAGATACATCTATTTTCTTATATGGAATAAATTTGGTTGGTTTGTTTAGTGACTCATTTTTCTCAATGTATCCTAGTCCAGTTTCGTCACTATCATGCTTTTGTAAAGAAATGAGGCGATCTAGCATGTTTGTTCCCGTGTCAAATTGTTTCACCATTTTCTCTAAATCCGCATTCCTTGATTTCAAGTTTGAAATCTCGGATTTCATTTCATTATTATGTATAGTTGATGATGAGATCTCTGATTTTAATGCATTGATGATGCATGACGACTCTTCTTTTGAATCGTTTAATTGAGAAACAATGTCCGTGTTAGAAGATTCTAGCAACTTCTTGTTTTCAATTAATCATTTCTTTTCTTTTGCAAGAGTCTTTGAGAACTTATGCAACTATAAATATTGACTACATAAATCGTCGTAAGAACGTTCAGAGTCAGAATTAGAGTCAGAAGATACCTCACTTGATGCCTTAGATGTAAAGCATACTTGTGCCTTTTGTTCTTCCGTATCGTCAGTCTCAGAGTCAGATGTGTCACTCCAAGTGGAGGCTTTCAAGACTCTTCTCCTTTGTTTAAGTTTTGAGATGAGTCTAGTTTTGATCCGATCCTTGTCAAGGTGTTTGTTCGTTTGTTTGTCCTTGTTAGGGCAATCATATGACAAGCGTCCAAGCTTCCCACATTCATAACACTTTATTTCTTCATTATTTTTATTTCTATGGTTCTTAGATGAAGTAGGATTGTGTTTGTTTTTAATTGATTTTCTCAAGATCTTTCTTAATCTTTTAGCCATCGTGATTAAATCCTTGTCATCAGAATCTGTGTCACTATCATCTACGACGTATTCATTTGATTTAAATGCTATAGCCTTATCATTTTTAGAAATAGACTCGAAATTTCTTAAAGTGGGTTTGTTTTCATATACCTTTAAAGATCCGATTAGTTCCTCCATTTTTATTAATTTGGTTTCCTTACTTTCCTCTATTGCTGTGACTTTAGGGTCTCATTCGGATGGAAGACTTCGTAGTACCTTTTGGACCTTTCCTGCATAGAGAAATCTTTGTCAAGAGACTCAAGAGAATTATAGATGTTAGTCAATCGTAAATCCATCTCAACAATAGACTCATTTTGTAATAATTTAAAAGCCTCAAGTGTGGGCATAAGCATATCAATCTTGGACTCCTTTACTTGGCTAGTCCCTTCATGTTTCATTTCAAGAATTCTCCACATCTTTTGAGCATTAGAACAATTAGACACAACACTAGACTCACTTTTACTTAGACCGTTTAAGAGTAGTTGCATGGCTTTAGCATTCATACTTAGTCTCTTTTTATCATCACTAGTGTATTCTTGTTTTGGTTTTACAACCTCTAGTGTGACACCACCTATAGTAGATAATTTAATGGGAACAAATGGACCGTCTTCTATAATACACCATAGATCAATATCAACAGCCATAAGAAAGAGTTTCATTCTAAGTTTCCATTGGATAAAGGACTCACCATCAAAAAGAGGAGGTCTTACGTTTGACATTCCTTCTTGCACAGTTTTGTAGCTAGTGGTTGCCATTTTACTCAGATCGTTGGATCTCCTTGTTGTGAGTGTGCCTGCACTCTGATACTACTTGTAGGACCTGCAAGGCACCACTAGAAGGGGGGTTGAATAGTGGGTGCGGAAAATTTGTTTTTTTTAAAAAATCGTTTTAATCCAAAAATCAAATTTCTAGAAATAGTTTCTGTTTTCAGGACCTGTTTTGTGACGTTTGAAAAACTAGGTTACGGGTCTTCAAAAATTTTGAAATTTGTGAAGATTGTAGTCTCAGATGTTTTGAGTATCTCCTAAAAATTTCAGATCAAAATTCAACCTTTAACCCTTTTAAAAATCGTAGGTGGTCAGATTGTACAAATCTACCAGAACAGTAGTCTGATTTAAAAAATTTATTCCGATTAAACCGTAGCTCCAAATGGTCTGAAAATTTAATGACAAACTCCTTTCTATATGTATTTAATTGGGTTGAAACAGTTTTGAAAAATTCCTTTTGGGAAGTAAGTCAAATACATTCAAAATCTCAACCTTTGCAAGTCTGAAAATCAGACTGCACTAGTCTCAGAACTATTGACGTTTGAATGACTTATACTTGTCCAAATAAGCTGAAACTTGCTCCCAATGAAACTTAAAACGTGTCGATATGTTTTTGGAAAGTTTCATAATTTTTGAAATTCGTTTGATATTTTTAAGATCGCGATGAATATGATGCACTGTGCTGGAAACTGAAAGTAAGTGCTGAAAAGTAAATAACACAAGGAATTTTATACTGGTTCGGTTAAATCAACCTACTCCAGTCTTCGAGGACACCTTCCTCGGTTATCAATAATCACAAAAACAACAAACAACACCTTACCACACAGGGTTGATGGAGTTACACACCAACTCCAACCCTTTACAAACCTTGTAAGCGATTACAAATGGTCACGAACACCACCACCGAGCGGATGCAAGATTGATCACACCTTGATCAATCTTTCACAATAATATAGCGTGTATGGTGGTATATATAAAGCCTATTCAATATGTATGAATATGAATACAATAGGCTTTAAGAGAGAAGAAAGAAAGAAGTGTAGAAGAAAAGTGTAGAAGCGTTTTTGCTCTCTTGGACTTGTAAGACTTTTCTTATCTTTTGTTCGCTCTTCTTCTCTCCCTTTTAATCAAATGTGGCCGCACCCTATGTCTCTTTCTTCCCCTTGGAAATTATCTTTTAAGTCCTTGGAAGAATATCTTGCATCATTGTGACATTCACTTGCTTACTTGGCAACTCCTCATTGGATGATCATTATAGCCTTGCTTACTTAGCATCATTGATTGGATGAAAGTTGTCATCATTTGATGACTGTATAAATCTGAAAATATCACTTGAGGAGCACTTTCCCCTTTCCGATCACTCGGGTCGCTCATGCATCCCCTAGAAAGACTTGGTCTCCACTGTTTATCTCTTGATAATCAAGAAATAGATCTCTGTTGGTTGCAATATGTCTGGTGGCTCCAATATCCACCACTCATTCTGTCGCACCTCCGACAAGGTTTACCTCATCGACGATGACTGTAGCAATTGTTTCATCCTCCATCAAAGCTACGTTTGAATCTCCTTCCAGAAGATTGGCCTAGTTACTTGATTGTCCTTTCTGTTTGTTGCAGAAGAACACTTTGTGACTCGGCTTTCCACATACCCAACAAGCGCCCTTTGGTTTTGCTTTATATTGTCCCTGCAATTTGGCTTTGCCTTTAAGCTTGTTGGATTGAAATCTTGGCCTCTTAGCAACATGTCCGATGACGTTGGCTTTGGCTTCTCCTTCATCACCACTTGCATCTTCAAGCCTGTTGTTTTCCTCTATATGGATGTGTTTGATTACACTATCCATAGAGAGCTTGGTGTCATCGTGCTTGCCTCTCTTCTAGTATTTGTTCCAATAAGAAGCAAGCTAGCCTATTAGAGCAGCAGCCTGGAAGGTTTCATCAGTCTTTATTCCTTCCTGTTCAATATTGTCCACTAGCTGTTAAAACTGATGAATCTGATCATTGATGGATATGTGGTCAACCATCTGAAACTTGAGAAATTCGCTGACCACATACTTCCTTTTTTCCGGCATCTTCAGAACCATATTTGTTCTGAAGAGCTTTCCAAATTTCCTTTGCTGATTGAAATTTGACATAAATATCAAACAGCGTATTTGAGAGAAAATGAAGAATATGTCCTCTACAAGTGACATTGTCTGTATCGTACTTGAGCGTTTCTCCATCTTCCGTAGGTTTCTCCTTTGTCAGAATGTAGGAGACAGACAACATCTCAAGAAAGAAGAGAACTTTTGCAGACCACCTCTTGAAGAACTTTCCATCTAAAGGTTCTAGTCTAAACATATCCTGAACAGCGGGTTGTCTGGTTGCCATTGCAGTAAAATTGCTTTTAAGATTGTTAGAAAAATGAATAAGATATAGAACAACCAAACGAGATCAGCGAAACAAAAATGCCGAGACGTGATAGAAATCACTGTCCTTAAAAGCAATTTCGCCTCCACCAGTTGAGTAAGGTGAACTACAAACGAATGCTTCCCAGGATTTAACAGATTCCCTTGTTCGTTTGCTCTACGATAAAGGGATTGAACTTGCAAAGAGAATTGTTTGAATGTAGAGGAGGGGAAGAGAGTAAGATTGCTGAAAACTACACAATTTTTGCAAAGTTGTAGTATCTCATTTAAAATAGCCAAGCCCTTTATGTATAGGTATATGGTTATATGAAAACACACTTGGAAAACCTATTTCAGCAGTTTACTATACCTCCAAGTTAGTTGAATAACGTTCACAAATGAAGGGAGATGATTCTTGGATCAAAAGATGCAATTCAAAGTGAAGAGTTCTGTCTTTTGGTACATCAATCGATGTTGGACATAAACTTCCAGCTTTGCTTCCTGACCACATATATCGATCGATGTGATCGATCGATGTCATCGATCTATGTTGGACAGAAAGTTCCAACTTTGCACCATACTACATCGATCGATCGATGTTCAACAGAACACTCAACTTCATTTCAGCTTTCAATTGTTTCGATCCAACTCACACATGGATCGATCCAAGTGATATTTTTCAAGTTGAAAGTATTCAAATCATCAATCAAACTCCCAAACAACAACACACATGTTTTTATATAAGTTTGGAGGACATTTTAAAAGTACTTTAACGTACTTTTTCAACATTCGGTAGTTACTTCGAAGCAGTTTCAAGCTTATAAAATAACTACATCAAGATCTCACAAACCAAAGTGCAGCCAGAACTTACAATCTGTGATTAAGCAAGCCAGCAAGAATCAGAAACTGAAACCACATGGAATACAAAATCGTCTCCCTTCATTTGTGAGCGTCATTCTCATAGTTCATGAATAAACTACATCAATAACTAAGTTATTTAGGGTTTCATTACTCTCAATCTTTAATTCCTCTCTCTATGTAATATATACACACACGCAAGCACATGCCAACAGAAAGCAAAACCGATGACATAGAACTTATGACAAACAGGAAAAGAGGACGAAATATTTAATGTAGGATTTAGGTGGTATTCGGTTCGCACTTGAGTATCAGAATCAGAATCGAAATGTGTGTGACAGTGTATGGGTTTTGAGTATATGAGTTTAGCGTAAAAGTCATAGTTGTTTGATATTGAAGTGGGAATGTGTATGATTGACATTGATGGTGTTTGGAACATATCAGAATTGAAATGGGCATCGAAGGTGGGCAACAGGAAAATTGGCCAGAAAAATTTGATCGACCGGAGTAGTGACCGGCTGGCGGCATACCGGTTCAAAACCCATACCTTCATTTTCCCATATTGATAGACAAGTGAGTTAGTATATAAAAAAAACGATATCCATTACCAAATATTCAGATATCAATGCAAACTCATACCCCATTTCTTCCAAACAAACAACCTTTATGGTTTGGATTCCTCCAAATCCATATCCTTAATGAAGAAACTCCCAACTAAACACCTCCTTAATCGTTAGACTATGGCTTCACACCATCTATTTTCAACGTATTATTTATTTAACAGAAAATTGGAATTGTCCCGCTCGTGATCTTTATGTATTTACAGCATTTACGTGCAAAACGCGTATCTATTTTCTGCCTAAGACTATGAGAAAGCAACTTATTAGTTTTTATTCGGTATAAGATATAGTGCAGTCCCAGTGACCTCTCAACTAAAAAATCTTTATAGTTGGTAGCCCAACGTCTCTGGATTGCGTTCAAACTTATTCCAACATCAATTGCTTCTTCTCCAAAAAATTATTTGTTGTAAGTGTCATTTTCATTGAGTTAAAGAAGTGTGCTTTGATAGATTAATGGTTAATTTGGTTATGCGAAAATGAAATTTGACAGTTGGAATACTAGAAAAAGACGTGACGATGCTGTTAGGCATTGAATTGGTTGCTTTCGCCGACTTGTGTTTTGTTTACTTATATCGTCAAAAATGACTTTGTTTGCTTTCTAAATGTATTAATCTTAAATGAGTCTCGTGATATTATTGAGAATGTTGTCCGACCTCGTCTACTTTCAAAAAAAAATATATACGGGTTATATAAAAATAGGTACCAATACACATTGCCTTGAGGTTTTTTGTGGATATGAATCTCGCCTTATGTAAGTCTAAGTTTCAACATAGTATCAGAGCATATTTAAAATGTAGACTCATACCTTATCTGGCCATGATTGAAGATATATTGTCTTCCCTCACGCAAGTCCAGATGTTCATGTCTGGCTTGTGGTTTGTCCTTGCAAGACCTATGGTTGGCCATCTATTGTCTCCCCTCACTGAAGTCCAGATGTTCGTGCTTGGCTTATGGTTTGTCATTGACACGCCCGTGGTTGGCCATCTATTGCCTCCCCTCACGCAAGTCTAGATGTTCATGCCTAGCTTGTGGTTTGTGATTGAAGGTGGGTTCTAAGGCGCGTGTCAAGCCACATTGCTATGTGAGGTCAGATATTGAGAATATTGTTGTCCCACATCGTCCATTTTGAGAAAAATATATGGATTATATGAGAATGAGATACCACCACACATTGCCTATATCCACTCAAAACTTTAAGCCAATGTGTGGTCGTACCTCATTCTCATACAACCAATATATTTTTTATCAAAGTAGGTGATGTGGGATAACAATATTCTCAATAGATAAAAAGGGCATTCCCGGTGTTCTAGGTTCTCGCGTTTGTGTAGGGCCCAAAGAGAGACCGGATCGACTCGCGATGTGATGTATGCAATCTTACCCCTGTGTTGGAAATATAGGATGAGAATATGAGAATCACAAGAAAACAGAGCCGAGATGTGACAAACTAGTCACTGTCCTTAAAGCAATTTTGCTCCTACCAAAGAGCAAGGTAGTCTTCAAGCAAATGCTTCCCAGATATAACGGCTATCTTTCTTCCCTTTGCTCTAGAGCAGAAAGACTGAACTTGTTTGTTGAAGGTAGTGAAAGAGAAGAAGAAGATGAAGTAAATGCTGAGAGATTTTTCTTAGTTTTGCAAAAGTGAATTGTATATTATGAAGATACCAAGATCTACTATATATAGAGCTTGGGTATGTTTAAAACCTCTTTTGAAACATGTTCAGACTCATTTCAACTTCCAAGAGCCGTTGATTACCATTCATAGGCGAAGAGAGATGATCCTTGGATCAAAAGCTGCAACTTCTAGTGAAAAGTTCTGTCCGTTGGTACATCGATCGGTCACATCGATTGATCGATGTCACCCTCGATCGATCGATGTGATCGATCGAAGTCGGACAGAGACTTACACTTTTCATTCTGTCCTAAATCGATCGATCACATCGATCGATCGATGTCACATAGATCGATCGATGTGATCGATCTATGTTAGACAGAATGCTTCCAGAGCTGCAACGTACCACATCGATCGATCGATGTCTCCAACATTGATCGATCCAAGACCTCCAGAAGCTTCAAACTCTCAAACAACCTCATATACTCTTTATATAAGTTTTGGAGCATTAAGAAGAGTACTTTAACGTACTTTTCCAACACCTTGTACTTTGTATAAGATACTGTTTCTGTGGCTTGAACCTAATAAACTTAATGTCACAAAACAACAACCTTACCAATTACTTTAATGTCCGCCCTCAATATTCTCAATAGATATTGCTTCAATCTGAGCTGTATAATTTTTTTTTCCCCTTAAAGTTGTTAATACATTGTAAACGGTTTTTTTCCTCTTCGTGAGTGTGTTAAGGAAAAATGGGTCTTTTATAGGAAGCATTTTCTTTAGTGAGAGTTGTATATTAATCCTTTTCCGATGAAGCGTGAATTATCTTGTATGAAGTTTGAAGGGAATATTGAAATTTACTACGGATCCTAAACAAGGGGAAAGGTAACTAAAAAAAGAAGATGAATGATATGGCCTTAGGCATGCTTGATTTTCTAAACTGTGACTAATTGTAACATTCAATTTTATACGTTTATTACAGATATGTTGTTCCGAATAGAATGTACTGATGATAACACTATACAAGATATGTGGTGGTTATATTGTATATTTTATATTGCTGTAGGTATATATATAACATGAGGGTCTCACTGGAAGCAAACTCTCTATCTTTGTGATAAAGGTATTGTTTGCATGACTCTCACCTTCTTCAGACCCTAGCGATAGCTTTTGTTGTCATTGGGAGATATTAGGTATGTGTGTTGTTTATATTGGTAGGCCAAACTCTCAATCTTTTAAGATAGAGTATTGTTGCATGCCTCTCACTTTCTCCAGATCCTAACGATAGCTTGTGCTATCCTTGGGGGGATATTTAGGTATGTGTTGGTCCTAACGATAGCTTTTTGATGTCGTTGGGAGTATTAGTTATGTTTATATTGGTAGGCCAAACTTAAAAGTGTCATTTATCTGCAGACTAGGTAGATTTGCTATCCAAAAAATTTATGGTCGTGGACCAGGTGGTCCTGGTTGTGGGCTAAGGATCTCTGCAGAATCTACATGCCATGGACCATTTTTGGATTTGGTTCGCAATTCAGATTCGCTTGTAGTTTGCAAGATGGCGATAGGTCAAATTCCTCCTGCCCTGGTACAGGATTTGTTTTTCTCTACCAACTTTTTTCCCTTTAAGTCAACTGGATAATTTAGTCATTTTCTTATATCCTTGAATTATCTGATTTAAATTGATGAACCAAAAGCTGTTGCATAAGCTTTCGGCAGTCTAAAAATTGATTGAATTAGCTAGGAGCATGGTAATAAGCTACGGCATAACAATGAACAATGATGAACAAGAAAGATTTTGAGGCACAGCAGGGATATATCTAGTATAAAAAAAATTTATTTAATGTATAAATGTGGAGGCTTTTAGGAAGTAATTGTATCCGAATAGTATATTATTCGTATGTATGTTTGAATATTGGTATTCGCAGAGTAAGACTTTAATCTTTGATTTCAGTTCTAGATGTGTTGCATTGGTTTGGACAGTTTTTATAGACACCAAATATTGTTCTTCTTAATTAGAAAGTCACCAAAAAAAAAAAGCGAATACTTGATTTACGTTCTTTACTAATCACTTAGAGTTAAAAAGAAGAGACCTTTATAGTTGCATACTCAACCCTTTGCGCGAAAACGAAAGTAAATGTGAGTGACTGTTGTGTGATTTTTTTCATTTTTCCAATAATTCAAATTTGAAGCATTTGGACATTACCTATTAACAAACTTTAGAAGTTATTCATCGACTATACTATTTGATTTATATCTTTATAAATCAATACGAATGTAGATATAATACTAGCATAATAACATAGATATAAGTGTGCCATTGATATTCTTAAAGATATGTACGAACAAAACAAATTACAAAGGATTGGGGAGAGTAAACAAGGAAAAGTATCCCTCATGTCATAACGCATTTGGTATTCGAGGTGAGACATGCAGTAGAACGACAACGGTTTGAACCTCGATAGCGCACACTGTGAGCGTTTCAATGTCTATGAGTCAATACTGACCAAAAGACCATAGTATCTACTATTCAATTGGACAACATGTTGGTCCAGTTTAGTTTACATTAAAAAAATTGTATGAGATTTGTTGATGCTGATTTACTTCTATTCTAGTCTCCTGAAGATGGAACGGTGGAGATCTAGGAATTTGACCTTTTTAACATTAAAAGAGAAAGTAGCCATGGATTGGGGTGGGGGGAGTGGGGAAGTAGCTGGCAGTGTGGTGGCAGAAACGAACGTGGGGTGAGTGTAGTTGAGCCATAAATGCTGCTGAGTCCGGCGGTGGTCTCTCTCTCTTAGAAGTTTGTATCTATTGATGAGTGTTTTGATGCTCATGATACTGCCTACTAATAGCATCTTAGACCTCAAAATTTAGGGGACCACATGCCTTTCCTTACCTTTTGGGTTGCTGTTCACGAGGGAACCCTACATTTTTTCTAGATGAGATCTTCACCCCACTTTTCTTCACTCTACTTATGACCGCACGACACGTGGCATCAGGTTGGGGTGATGAGCCTAGAGACGGTGACTCTCATCTAGCCTCACCACCCACCCTTGTTACCACGTGTCGTGTGGTGACGCGTACGGTGAGAAAAAGTGGGTGAGGGGATCCTATCCCCCCACTTTTCTTCCCTACAACACCGCCCCACCTAGTCAAAAAGGCCAAAAAGAACATTGTCCGCCACCCCTTCAGCTTTCACAGGGACAAAGCTGTGCATTTCTCCGAATGAGATCTGCGTAAACCAATCTTTTACATTTACGTTTCCTGTTATCATCTTGTTATCATCTGTCACTTGATGAATCCGTCATCAGTCCTTCTGTGATGAACAGATCTATCGTATATTTCTCAAGTTCAGATCTACTAACTCAACACCTGCCGCCACGTCAGTTTTTTTAAAGAAATATATTTTTTCTAAAATATCGACGTGACATCTTTGATGGGCAGTCATAGAGACTGTTAAGGAACGTTGAGTCAGCTGATTGATCCGTATTTCTCGTATTCGGTGGGTAAAATAGTTTGGTCAAATTTTGAGTCAGACTATTTAAAAATTATAAAATTTAATAATATAAAAAATATATGAATCATGTATTTAGTTGAAAAGAACCAAATCTAAAAAAATCTTTGTTACATATAAAACAAGTCTGATGTTTCGTCCATCTAGTCATTAAATGGACGAGAGAGTTTTTTTTTTTTTTTTGGTCTAACGATGCCGAAAGTCATGGTGTATAATACAAGAGTACAAATAATATAATTCGTTATGTGTCAATCTGTTACACTAACTTGAGATTTTTTTTACCACGAAAATAATTTAATAGCATATTAGTAGCTGATTAAAGCTATACTAACTTTCGAGTGGAGAAAAAGAAGACGACCAGAGAAGGAAAAAGGAAAACCAATTTATTGCAGAGAAGTGTTTGATAAACTTCAACCGTTTTAAGAAGACGACATCAACTATTTATCATGGGAAAAAAATTATACAGAATAGAAATTACTAGTATAAAGAAAAATGAACCCACATTATTTGACCTTCCTATCGGATTTGTAAAGATATAAAGAAAAATCATAATTAAGGGTAGGAAGAGTTTTCACCATGCAGGGAACCGACGTACTAATAAAAGAAGTAGAGCCTGCTCTTTCTCAAAATAAAGACAAAGGAGAATGCTCACAAATTTTACAATGGTCAATGACCAAGTATGATTAGTTGATCGTTGACCAATGAAATGTGCTTAGAAAATTTATGGGCCCTTTGTCTTGACCAATCAGTCCCTGCTTCCATATAAATAAAACTTATTTGTCATTATTTTATTGGACCACTAGTTGATCAATGACCACAATAAAATTTAGGGAGAATGCTATAGCGTGGGATCTACTGCGTCAACTTGCTGAGCCAAGACGCAATTGTCTTTCCTTAAAAAAAAACGGAATTGTCTTTAATTTAAAAATATATAAAATTTTTTTACGTCTAAGATGAAAAATTGATTTGTCTTGTGCTTGTTTGCAAGGAGCGTTGTTTGAAAATCTTGTCTACCAATACTAAGCCAAATATGAAAGAGGTCGAAATAAGCATCAATATAGGTTATGCATGTATTATGTATATAAATGTATACATTATATATACGTTATATATATATACATCATATAAAATGTATATATATATATACATTATATACATACAGACATATATTATATATAATTCAATACACATATATACATATATATATATATATATATATAATATTGTATACATTATACATATGTGTGTGTGTGTGCATATATGCACAACATACGCATAGGGCTGTTGAACGAACAGAGCAGTTCGCAAATTGTTCAGTTCAGTTCGTGTTCGGTCGGTAATTATTTGTTCACGAGTCGAATTCGAACAGGTATTCCGGTTCGTTAGATAAACGAGTCAAACTGTTCGGCCCGTTTAAACATTATAAGGTTATCGAGCCGAACTCGAACCAATTTTAAAGTTTGTTTAGCTAAGTGAACCGAGCCAAACAGTTCGTTTAGCCAAACGAATTCGAATTTAAAAACCTAGTATTCGGCTCAGCTCGGTTCGTTAACACCCCTATATATGCATATGTATACACACACATATATATGTGTGTATATACATATACATATGCATATATCATATATAATGTATATATATGGGGGTAAAATAATGTATTAGCTCATATAAAAATTGTAGGTTGTTCTTTTTTTTTTTTTTTTTGCTTTCTTAAAGCTAAAGACTGTATCTGTATCGAGAAAGAAAAACACATAGACAAATTATTCGACTTGTTGCACTGTTAATAACGAGAAGTGTTCTCACATCGACCAGCAACAGTCAACGTTATTAGGTCCCCACCACTATCGCAGCTCAGCTAGTTTGCCTTGACCAGTCTCTTGTCAGCGCAGTTCATGAGACGTAGGTCATAACTTATTCACTCAACTCGCCATGCAGGTGCTAACCTCTGTACCAATCGCCTTCGCTCGGTCACACCGAACCATTCGGACAAGACTTAGCATCTACACCAGTTCGGCAAAAGCTGTGACCTTAACTGCGGATGGTGTCACAGCATTTCCACATCGTAGGTGGCTTTCAGTCCTCCAGCTCGGCTCAATTGCTCACTGCGAGTTAGCTTAGACTATACGTCGCAACGCAGCTCGGTCATGTTGCCGAAGTCACAGGCCTCAGCTCAATTTGGTCCAAGACGCCAGAATAGTCACCTGCCAATAAACATGCTTAGCCATCAAACATTACACATGACACACATGTGAAAACTACAGACGAGGCAGCTAGGGGGCAACGTGTCATCGCCCCATAGATCTACATCATGCACTATTGCCCTAATGCAAAAAAGGAAGGAACCCTCGACAGAAAAAGGGGATTGATCAGTGATCAACGGAAAAGACCAAGCTTATAGCTAAAACACTACGGAAAAGCCACCAATCCTATAGGGTAAAACCTCAAGTCATGTTCTTCTGCCATATCTTTAGCCGACCACCATGTCGATACTCGTTACTGACTTGAGCGGAGGATTTTCTCAATGCAGTAGCTCCAGGACCTCTAACGCTGTTGTATCATACAGGTTTCTGGAAAGTATCTCTAGCGACTGCTACGCTCTACGAAGTGTTACTGCGTTATCGTTCGTATCATTTCTGATTCTGATTGAAAATTTGACTTTGTCAACTTACAGTAAAAATATATTTGTTAAAGTTGATTGTCTTATCATGCTTTACGAAATAAACTTTGTTAAAGTTGATTTTATCCTAACATAAGTTATAGCAACCGTAAGTTTATTCAAGACCACCTTCAACATTCGTTTTTGTGTGCTTCGATAGGAATCACGTTATAAATTCACAAACCTCGAAGAGTTGACTAAGCGGTCATCACAAATTATACCACTTAACAAATTTGACGAAATAAAGAAGCACTAAGTCGCATGTTCTAAAACGTGACAAAAGTGATTCCTCAATTTTTTTTAAAAAAAATATAGGCAAAAGGGATCTTACCTTAAAGAAAAGAAGGTGAATGCCTAATCTAAAATTTTTGTCTATTTTTAACCATTCCCTTTATCGAATTTCATTTTTTGGTTATTAAAGCTTCATGAAACTCTTCTTTCATTTAAGATTGATGAATTGTATTACATAATCTCACAGTTATAAGTTTGACAAATTACTTTTGTGATGTAGATGCTCTTTAAACTCGCATGGAAATTTATATATTAACCAGTATCAACTACTCATCATCATGGATTAATCATTAGTGACGAAATCGGATCTTCACCAAAGATCAAGTTGATCCAAGCGATAACGTCCTTAGCACTTCGGAGAGACGTAGTTGGTGGCCAGAGATAACGTTCTCAGAAACCTGCATGGGATAAACGATGTTAGAGGCCCCAGAGCTATTGTTCTGGTAAAACCCCCGATGCTCAAGTCAGTAATACGGGTGTATACATAGTAATCGATTGAAGATAACGTAGGATAACATGTTTGAGGTTATTGCGTGATGGTGGTGTTTGGCTGTGAGTTGAGTCTTTCTGTTCACTCATTCATTGATCGATTCATTTCCCATTGGGGATTGCTTTCCTTTTATGAGTTGAGACGAGTAGTGCATGTCGAGGGATGTAAGGTGATGTCACGTAGTGTCCCGTGGATGGCCTCGTCTATATGGTTGCCACGTGTAGCGGTGCATGGCTAAGACTGCTTGCTGCTAGGCGTCTGCTCTGGCATTCATTACCGAGCTGATGTGTGCCTCCTTGGCCGTGCGGCTAAGCGTAAGGTAAGGTGAGGAGGTATAGTCTGAACTGACCTCGTGGGGTGCAGCTGAGCTGAGGGTGAACATGTTGCCCTTTACCGCTTGCCGAGCGAGCTGCACACTAGTGGTAGGGTACAGTAATGTTGACTGTTACTGGTCGAGGTGAAAATACTTGTCGCTATTACCGGTGAGTTTTTGATCTTCGATTAGTTAATATAAACTAAATCAAATGAAGTAACTATTATCTCTAATTCCTAGTTTTGAGCATTAGTCCCTCTGATAAACCCAATTAGATCGTCTGTTAGTCAACAGCGGTCAACGGTTCAACTTCCGTAGCTCACACTTAGAAGTACTGCGTTCAGCAGTTCAGTACCAAGCATAGCTGTTCAGCCTCGGCTGCACCTCAGCAGGGCATCATGACGCCCTATAACATCGAAGAATATGCCAAGGTTTGCACCTCGGCAACAACTTCAGTTTATGTTCAAATGCTGCACTTCGGACCACCTCAGCGGGATAAGGCCAAGTCATGCACTTCGGCAAAGCCTAATCATGCACTTCGGCAAAGTTCAGCTGTGTACCACAGCAAAAGAGCCAAGCACGATATACTTCGTGGGACCTTAAACAGAGGCGCAATTCAAATATAACGACTACATCTGGTTAATCTTCCTGAACACGCCAAGGTCACAATGGCCGGTATTAGTCACATCAGTCAGACTATGATCACATCAGCAGACCTACGGCCTATAGGCTTTTGCCCCAAGCAAACGTCCTCTCCACAATCCACTATCTACTATCAGAAGCCAAAGGCGGGAAAGTCTATAAAAGCCAACCAAGACAAGAAGGGACCGATCTCAATCCGGAATTCATACATTCATACTCAAAAGCAAATCCATACTCTTTGCTCCTCGGCACATACTGTGAGAAACTCCTAACTCACCCTTTGAATTATAAATCTCAGTGAGATATGGCCCAAACTGACTTGAGCGTCGGAGGGTTTTTCCGGGGCCAACCCCCGGGACCTCTGACCTGTGCTTCTGTTGCAGGATATTTGGCACTATTCCAGCTACGCATTCTCAATCCCAGTTAACAATTCTTCACGTTAACTGACGAAGCTAATTTGAGGTCGTCTAGACCCTTGGTGAAGATCCGGCTTCATCATTTGGCGCTAGAAGGAGGGCCCCTTAGTCCCTTAACCCAGAAAACAGCTACTCAAAGCTTTTCTAACGATTACTCAGAGCCTTTCTAATTGCCCTTGGAAGCTATTGAGAGAAAGATGAGTAAAAAAGATAGTCAAGGGTCCAAGCAACCTATGACATCCAGGAGGAGCCAAAGGTCTTCTCAGCAACAAACTGATCAATGCTCTACGGAGCCGGGAGAATCCTCAACTCCCATTGCCTTCACATATGAAGAGCACAGGCGAGCCATTCGCTATGTGGCTCAGAACCCAGAGGTCTTCCAAGCAGTAGTGAGGGAGATGAAGGGGAAGGCCTCTGCAACAAAGTCCAGTGGGTCCCATTCCAATAACTCTCACCCACTGGAGCACATGGAGTATTCTCCCACCGGCCTGGTTATTGTCCCAGGCGACAGGCTGAGTTTATGGGCGAGCAAGACGGCCAGAACAAAAGTCTAGCCACCAGAGCTTAAAGTGTAATCAAAAAGTTTCCCTGCCTTTCAAGCATGGCAGAAAAGTTGACAATAAGGGCAAAGCACCGTTGCAGGAAAGGTGCTCTGTCAAGATTCGGTTAGGAGGCCGAGGAAGAAAGGAAAGAAACCTCTGCTGGCTTCAAAAGCCCATGTTCTTTCCTACATGAGGAGAAAATCACTGGCAAAAGAACCCCAGCCCCTGGCTGGACCAATCCACAAAAGAAACCATCGACTGTACTGCCTTTATCATCATGATATTGGCCATGATACAGAAGATTGTAGGCAGCTCGGGCAAGAGATTGGGCGTCTTATTGAGCTGGGTCACCTGCAACGTTTTTATAATCCGAGGTCTAGGCTCCACAACAGGCTAGACTTTGGTGGACCCCTCCAGATGAAAGTTGTAAACCTGGGCCTCATCAAGGTTTTCTAAGTGATGAGGATTCAGATCCTGATGAAAGGGGGTTACGGGTTCCTGAGCACATAAGGCTGATATAACAGCAACCATACCTGATCCAATCGAATCATGGTTTATCTCTTCTGGGGTTCATCCCGTATCTTATGGCTCAGCCTTATGTTATCCGAGGATCAATTTCTTATATTCAACTGGATATTCTTATTTGGCATTCAGCCAGGAAAAGTTAAGTCACCTTATGGTGCGCGAAGCAATAATTTATGCCTATCTATCACCCACGGCGAAAGTGGGGGCATATATATCTTTACCCCAGCAGGTCTGGGAGGTTGAGCAGGTCTCAACATTATCTTTACCCCAGCAGGTCTGGGAGGTTGAGCAGGTCTCAACATTATCTTTACCCAGCAGGTCTGGGGTTGAGCAGGTCTCAACAGGATGGGACAGGTTTCCCGATATTCTTACCCCAGCAGGTCTGGGAGGTTGAGCAGTCTCAACATTATCTTTACCCCAGCAGGTCTGGGAGGTTGAGCAGGTCTCAATAGGATGGGACAGGTTTCCCGATATTCTTACCCAGCAGCTCTGGGAGGTTGAGCAGGTCTCAACATTATCTTACCCCACCAGGTCTGGGAGGTTGAGCATGTCTCAACATTATCTTTACCCCAGCAGGTCTGGGAGGTGAGTAGGTCTCAACATTATCTTTACCCCAGCAGGTTGGAAGGTTGAGCAGGTCTCAACAGGATGGGACATGTTTCCCGATATTCTTACCCCAACAGGTCTAGGACGTTGAGCAGGTCTCAACATTATCTTTACCCCAGCAGTTCTGGGAGGTTGAGCAGGTCTCAACATTATCTTTACCCAGCAGGTCTGGGAGGTTGAGCAGGTCTCAACAGGATAAGACAGGTTTCCCGATATTCTTACCCCAGCAGGTCTGGAAGGTTGAGCAGGTCTCAACATTATCTTTGCCCCAGCAGGTCTGGGAGGTTGAGCATGTCTCAACATTATCTCTACCTCAGCAGGACTGAGAGGTTGAGCATGTCTCAACAACGGGATAAGTTCCCTATATCTTCACCTCAGCAGGACTGAGAGGTTGAGCAGGTCTCAACAACGGGATAAGTTCCATACATCTTCACCTCAGCAGGACTGAGAGGTTGAGCAGGTCTCAAACAACGGGATAAGTTCCCTATATTTTCACCTCAGTAGGTCTGAGAGGTTGAGCAGTCTCAATAACGGATAAGTTCCCTACATCTTCACCTCAGCAGGACTGAGAGTTTGAGCAGGTCTCAAACACGGGATAAGTTTCCTACATCTTCACCTCAGCAGGACTGAGAGGTTGAGCAGGTCTCAAACAATGGGATAAGTTCCCATATTTTCACCTCAGCAGGTCTGAGAGGTTGAGTAGGTCTCAACAACGAGATAAGTTCCCTATATTTTCACCTCAGCAAACTGAGGGATTCAGCAAGTCTCAACAATGAGACAAGTTTGCCTATATTGTAGCTCAGCAAAGCTAAAAAGGTTGATGAAAAGGGGACAGTTTTTCCCATGTCTTAAAATTCATCAAGACCCAGCAGAGCTGAAGTGCCAAGTACGAAAGCTGAAGCTTATTACTTCGGAAAAACAGCATACAAAAGATACTCTTTTGGCAAAACTGAAGACAAATACTTGCAAACTATAAAAATAGAGCAAGTAAAACTCTGCAGAGCCAATATTTACTATTGTGTTGAAGCAAACAAAACTTCACATGCTGAAGACAAAGGCAGTTAAAGAAACTGGAAGAAAATGAAGAGCAAAAGTTGGAGAAAAATGGATTTTCATTGAAATACAAAATCTATTACAACTACAGAAAAAATCCTATTCTACTTTACAACTTCTTCATCTTCTCTAGATCAATTCCACTTCGGGACTAAGCACTTCGGTTTTCAACTACAGCTTCAGTCTTTGGACTATGGAGGTCAGCAAGCTCAGGATGCTCCTTATCCAGATCTGGACAGACTCCTTGACAAGCATCAATCACACAAATCCCTCTTCTTCCAGTGAAGCAAGAAACAATTGCGATTACATTCTTCGCAGGTCCATCTTCAAAGATATGATGGCAGCAGAGTTTTGCTCTGCCATGTAACCATAGAGCGGGATGCTTGTTTTGCAGAAGGGACTGATTTATTTGACCTATCCATGTTTGAAGTACAACAAAATGAATCCTTTGCTGGAAAGGGATATGTTAAAGGAGGACCCGTACCAAGAGATGGCAGGGTACTAAAACGAAGGATATGCAGTAACCAAAGAGGATCCGCCAGTAAGGCATGATCTCCTTGAAGGACGGTTGTCCCCATCAGAGCCAAATTTTTCATAGAAGGATTGGACTCACGGTCATCCTCCAGATCCTCTGAGTAAGAGGGAGTATACATGTTTTGGAATGTTTACATAAAAAAGAAGGGTTGATTGAAAGGAAGAACACTGTAGAAGACAAGGATAGGCTTCAAAGACGAGGAAGATGAGTGGAGAATGCAGAATGAATGGAAGAAATCGTCTCTATTTATAAGTGAGAGAAGGCGAAAAGTTGCTCCTTTTCGTTTGAAATTCAAAAAGGCAGAGGTACATGCATTTTCCTCCCTCGGGGAATGGAATCGCCGAAAAAATAATGATAAGGCATCGGAATTAGCGCTTACATCAAAGACGGAATTATTACACAAGAAAAAGGATATCCGCGTAATTAATGAGGGATTGCCACATCTCAGAGCAAGATTTGTCTGCCCTCGCAGTTCAGTTCAGCTCAACCACACAAAATCTGGAGGCAAATGATAACCCTAATTAATCGTCTGTTAGTCAAACAGTCAACGGTCAACTCCCGTAGCTCAGCACTTAGAAGTACTGCAGTTCAGCGTTCAGTACCGGCATAGCTGTTCAGCCTCGGCTGCACCTCAGCAGGGCATCATGACGCCCTTATAACATCGAAGAATATGCCAAGGTTTGCACCTCGGCAACAACTTCAGTTTATGTTCAAATGCTGCACTTCAGACCACCTCAGCGGGATAAGGCCAAGTCATGCACTTTGGCAAAGCCTAATCATGCACTTCGGCAAAGTTCAGCTGTGTAACAGGCAAAAGAACCAAGCACGATATTACTTCGTGGGACCCTTAAACAGACGCAATTCAAATATACGACTACATCTGGTTAATCTTCCTGAACGCCAAGGTCACAATGGCCGGTATTAGTCATATCAGTCAGACTATGATCACATCAGCAGACCTACGGCGATATAGGCTTTCGCCCCAAGCAAACGTCCTCTCCACAATCCACTATCTACTATCAGAAGCCAAAGGCGGGAAATGTCTATAAAAGCGAGCCAACCAAGACGAAGAAGGGAACCCAGGATCTCAATCCGGAATTCATACATTCATACTCAAAAGCAAATCCATACTCTTTGCTCTTCGGCACATACTGTGAAAAACTCCTAACTCACCCTTTGAATTATAAAGCTCAGTGAAATATGGTCCAAACTGACTGAGCGTCGGAGGGTTTTTCCCGGGCCAACCCCCCGGGACCTTGACCTGTGCTTCTTTGTGCAGGATATTTGGCGCTATTCCAGCTACACATTCTCAATCCCAGTTAACAATTTTCACGTTAACTGACAAAGCTAATTTGAGGTCGTCTAGAACCCTTGGTGAAGATCCGGCTTCATCACCCTCCAAACTTGATGATTATATCCTATTTATTTTTATTTTCACATGTAGAAGTGGTGTCAACGTAGGGTAAATTCGCTTAAGTTCTTCCCAGGAAGAAAAAAAACCAAGAAAACCTAAAAAAGTTAAAGCTAAATAGTGAAATTTAAAGAGCAAAAGTTGATGACGTCAGAAGTTTCGACAGTCATACGTAGCAGGAACTTATAAACTTTCTGACGTGGATGCAAAGGGAGGCCTACGAGAACATCCATTTTACAAAATAAAAGGCTCGAAAACGATAAAATTTAAATAATAAAATTAATAATTACAGGAAAATTGCTGAGTCAGAAAAGGCTGAGAATTAAATCTATAGGACACATCTCACTTAGCATTCGGGTTGGTACTCGAGTGAAATATTCTATTTAAGATACTGGTTTGAATCTTGTCACCTGTAATATAGATTTTGGTTTTTAATATCAACTTCTTATATCAGAGTAGTATAGATACGAATACTTAAAGTCTTTAGTCTTTTACGTGAAAAACCTTTGAATGACTTGATTTACACATTTTAAGAAGTTTTTTGGGACTATAACAATGAGTCTATTGGATGTCCATAATTGGGCCATTGCATGAAATTATAAAATGCATGTCACAATAATTGCTGCATGTCACGTGGGAGGTGTGCTTTTCAATAATAAAAAGTTATGGTATTATGTCTTGTACTTAATGTATGTTTCCTCTGACCATGGATTGATTAGTCAATGATATATAACTAAACCTTTGATGAGTTAAGTGTCCCATCAACATGATAGTGGTGTAATTTAGTCTTTCGGGACAACTTTTTCGTATACCGACCTACGTTTTTGTCTAAAATTAGACGATATCACTAGTCTTTCCTTTTCGAGTGTTACTAAAGTTTGATAGAAAAAGCAAGAACAATACAAATAATTGAGAATTATTCTAAGAACTAACTAAAATAACCTTTAGCTATCATTACCGACAAATTTGAAATAGTTAATAAATACTAGAAATTCTAATAGTTTTCCTAGCAATAAATATAAAATGGGAAAATAAGGGGAGCCGCATGGTTTAAGCACAACTATTACCATTTCTTGTTATTCTCCCGTTGTATTTCTGCATCTCATCAGCTATGAAATAATTATACGATAGCTAATAGTTATGTATGGACTATCATAGTTATTCATTATGGTTGTTGTCACGATCCGAGTCTCAAGACAAGGACATTAACTGGTCATAACTCAAAATCTATAAAGTGTAAAATCAGGATGCAATTAATACGCTACCATAAATACGAAAACTATATCATAATCAACATTCCACTTTCAACAACAAATAAATTCTAAAGTGAAATCATGTAATGTCATCTATAATTCATACTTAAATTGAATACTCCCAATACAAAAAAATTGTCAAATCCCAAGTTCAATCATCCCAACAAACATACAATAATAATATTTGCAGTAGCTATTGACTCTGCTTGATCAACACCTGTTCATTCAACTGAAAATATAAGAACTGAAAATGACAAACGTCAACTTGCTCAGTAAGGATTATCGTCGTATAAACAACAAAGAGCATTCTTATCTTCTTCTTAGTAACTCGGGACAAGACACTAAAAATGTCCTAATAATCATTCCTAAGTTCATATTATAATTCTTCGGAAACTAAGTTATTTCCTATGATAACATATCATATGTCATTAGAATCATACATCATGTCATAGATTCATTCTTACCTTTTACACAACATCACATGAATAGCTTTCAATCGTTGTGTATATCATCACATGACTTGCTTCAATCATATATCTTTCATCGCATGACATACTTCATTGGTTTAATATCTATCATCACACAAAACGCTTCGCGTGATTATCTTCATCAAGTTCTGTGCTTCACCACTGATTATCTATCATCACATGTGCTTCGTATATTGTGTATTATGCAATCATAAAAATTCAATAAATCACATGGATCAATAATCACAAGTCATGTGTTGGTTCGTGACCATAAAATTATGCAATCATAAAAATTCAATAAATAATCATGAATACAAGGTATCCAAGCAAATCATATAGTTAATAAATCACATGGATCATACTTAACATCTATCATACCAATCTTGCGTCAACAATGTGCCTAAAGATTGACACTTGTCATCTATATGAAAGTGATAGATCCTTGCAACAAGTTTGTGTAACATCTTTTGAATAATCTTAAACGGAGTTCTAAAACTCTAGATATGTTGCAAGCAAGTTCATGTGATATATCGTATACAAACACTGACCAGTGTACTTTTTTTAGGCCCCGAATAAGATCGTTTTTACACAAGATTCTCATCTAAACGTACATGAATCAAGCTTAAGGTCCCAACTAGCTTTCAAATAGGTTATTACTCATTCTTAACATGTCTAAACATCGTTGTTTATCATTTACATAAATTATCCATCAATCCAATGCCATAAGCATATCAATTAAAGTCCATATAAAGAAAACCCTTACGCCTTTATACTTGAGAGTAAAAAATTTTGCGAAAATTCTCCTAGACGACAACCTTCTTAATGTAATGACCGTAACCTTCAGTTCAATGAGAATCTCTATCATTAATTCTTCATTAAGTACTCCAGTTCATCATCAATTTTCTCAAATTCAATTCAAGAACTGTAACATTGAAATAAATTAATTCTTAATCAAAATAGTCAAAGTTACATTCGGAAAAAATTTCTTGATTCCATGATTCTGAATCTGCTATTGATTCAAAATTCGTCCTACTGTTGATCGCTTTAGATGATCTTGCGATGTGAGAGATTCTTAGTAAAGAGACTGACAGCCCTATTTTTTTTATTTTATTTCTTTTTCCACTTAGATAAACCTCTTTAATCAAGTGCCAAAAGACCAAAATACCCTCGTAATTAGAAATATTTCAGGACTTTCTTATGGTGATTGCAATGGTCAGTGAATATTAAAGTAAGAATAATAACACAGAAAATTAATTACTTAATTATTCTTGTTATCTTAAAAGAACAAAAATGAAAAAGCAATTTTCCAAAATGATATCAGTTATAGGGTTAAGTCCTACACGATTTCTTGTTATCTTAAAAGAACGAATGAAAAAGTGATTTTCTAATAAAGATGTTATTTACAGGGCTAATTCTACACAAGATAAAAGAAGAGTGAAAAATTATCGCCATAAATTAAGTCAATACAAATTTGTAAGTATAATTAAAAATATATTTTTAATCTAGTTCCGGAATTTTGTGTGCCAACATATTTCAAATTTTCGAGTAAGAATGATCTAATGGAAAAAACCCATAATTTTTTGCATTTGACGTCATGATCAGTTCAAGTTTACCTGCACGTACTCAGTTCTTAAGTTTAAGTCCGATACTTAATAAAATCTGAAATTCTCATGAAATGAATTTGAACATCTGAATCTATGTTTTTGTCTTTAGACACACATATAGCATGAGATCAACTCTAAGTCTATAAATGTTTAATGGTAATAGTCGATTAGCAACTAATAACTATCACAAAAATTGATTCTTATTTAATATGCCTTTAATAGGACGAAAACAATAAGATAGCATTAACTCTAATAAGAGCCATGTGGTTAAATTAAATAAGGGCATTTTTGGTGCATAAGCTCCCGCGTTTGTACAAAAACCTTATCTTACACTTCGCGATCTGATATACACAGTTTTATCCTACATTTCACTTCCCTGTACACTTTCCAACCCTTAAATAAGTGTTCGGAAAATACACCCTTTCTATTATATAGACCACTATTGAGAATATGCATTTGGTAGGTTTTGCTTCGTTATATATATGATTTCTGAAATACATGTCTTAAAATTTTATATTAGCCCACGAATGCATATTAGCAAAGAATAAGCATATCTACATACTTGGTTGATGATTTTGACCGTTACTATATGTGACTCTTCTACGATTTTCTTTTCACATGCATCTTTCTTAGAATAGTCGATCATAAAAAATACATTAGTAGCTTACTTTTGATGAGATCTAATGATGAACTTAGGAGCTTCTCCTTAGGCCTCATTCTTCCAGTTGAAATCCTGATAACATGTGTGTGACAAGTTAAGTTGGGACTATCAAAATCATACAATAGTTTTTAAAGTATAGACGAATAAACAGACAACACATGAAAGTCTTCCATGCACACACAATATATACATACATACATACTGTAGCGCCCCGCTCCCGAACCCTAACATCGAAAAAGTGCACCGCCGTAGTCTACTAAGAGAACTACAAAGCGTCGATACACTTCATTTACACGTCATCATATAACGTAAATCGATGTCAGCGGACGTCATAACTAAGAATCCCCGATAAAATAATCTTCATCATTAATACAATGTCTAAGAATTCTAAATCACTACAATAGTCAAATGTATGTAAACACTCCCGAAAAATATAAACCTCGAATATCGAAACAACTGTCTCAGCCAACCCTCGTCTGAATATCCTTAGTCTCGAAATCTCCCGTCTCGATCTTCACGGTATACTAACTCCTGTGTAAACGTACCCAACTTCTCCTACCTGCAAAACTGGTGAGTGGTGGTGTGAGCCAAATCAACGGGCTCAGTAAGCAACCTATCTATACCCATTATGAAAATCATACATACAGAGACAATTACAGATAACATTTACAAATCAACATACATGTCAATCGAGTAAATAACTGCGGAAAGTAAGCCACTCCACATAATAATGCGCAACTTCATGATGCATGCCTTCTCTATGTGTCACACGCAACAAAAGTCATGTCACGCACGATGCTCATATCTCTACCGTGCAATGCATGAACCTCGAGGTGATCCTACCACACGCCTCGTCAGGCCACACGCCCGTCGGGCACACGCCTCATAGGGCCACACGTCCGTAGGACCACACGCCTCATAGGGCCACACGTCCCGTAGGACCACACGCCTCATAGGGCCACACGCTCCGTAACGTGGAGTCAGCGAACACACGCTCCGTAACGTGGAGTCAGCGCCACGCTCCGTAACGTGGAGTCAGCGCACACGCTCCGTAACGTGGAGTCAGCGCCCCGAAGGGATGCAATGCAATGCACGTGCCATGAATGCTTCACACACAATCTCGTGTATACATGCTCCTATATATACCCGCCCCATACACGTGCATAAATACGTGCATGTATACCCTCACACATCCATATACATATATACAACGAACAGTACACTAATGCATAATAAACATTATTGCATAGATAGATCACTTACCGCTAATGCATGACAATATAGCGAGCACAAATAGATCACTTACCTCTGATGCATGACAGTATAACGAACACAGATAGACCACTTACCTCCTATAAGTAGTTTATTCTCCAACATATACATATACATTTAATCCTGCAAATGAAACAAACAAATATATAACATATATAATTACGGCCAACGAGTTTATTCACCAATACAATATAAATAAAATATAACTTATATCTTTTCGGTCAAAATAGTTTGTTCACCATTATAATATAAGTAAGTATACATCTACCTTTTCGGTCCAAGTAATTCCTTTGATAATATATGTTAATAACTAAATATATAAAAGTATATATAATTCTATCCAAATAATTTATATAATAATATTTTTTTTGAAAATACTATAAACAAATAATAATTTTATTCAAAAACAGCTTATAATATATATATTATTAAATCCAAAAATAATATGAATAAATACATAAATCTATCCAAAAACAGTTTATCTAATATATATATTTTAAAATCCGAAAATAAGATATGTAAATGTATAATTCTATTAAAAAACAGTTTATATATTTTATTTATTTTTAAATCCGAAAATATATAAATACATATATAATTCTATCCAAAAATGGTATATATTTATATACATTTTTAAATCCGAAAATAATATAAATAATTATACAATTCTATCTGAAAACAATTTATATATTTATTAGTATTTTTAAATCCGAAAATACTGTAAATAAATAAACAAACAATGAAAATATAAGTGTATAATTTCTGGAAACAGTAATTAAATACATCTAACTTTTGCTGAAAATAAAACAGTTTACATATACACATATTACTATATTTTAAAACAGTTTATTATATACATTTAAAACCAAAACAGTTTTTCTGAGATTATATGTATATACATTGAATATAAAAACAGTATATATATGCATATTTATAATTTCGGAAACAGTAAATAATTATATATATGTAATATAATTCCTAAAATATAGCATTATATATGTGCATGTAGGAAATTTTAGGAAACAATAATTAATGTATGTAATTCAGAAAAAAACATTTTGAATATATATATATATATATATAGAAACAATTTATAATATATATATCATTTATTACGTAAAATAGATATATAAATCCATGTATTCTATATAGAAACAGGTTATAATTATATTTATATTTCAATACAAAAATACATATATAACTCCACATATTTGATATAAAAACAGTTTTTCAATATATATATATGATTAATTACGAAAATATATTTATATGCATGTAATTGGTGTAAAAAACAGTTTTTCATATTTACATTTAATTAAATACGAAATTACATATTTAAATCCATATAATTTATATATGAAAACAGTTTTCAATATTTATGTATAAATAAATCCGAAATTATACATATAAATCCCCATAATTTTATACAAAAACAGTTTAATTTTTAAATAATTAATTTTATACGAAAATAATATATAAACTCATATTTTTATAAAAGCATTACACAACCTATACATATATATACACACACACACACATATATACAAATGTATATATTTTCCACACAGTTATTATATATAACATATATATTCACCCGTATATATACCCATATACACACCTATATACACGTTGATATATATATATATATATATATATATATATATATATATTTCATACGTGTCATATATTTTTTTATATACACACATCTATAACAATCAAACATACCAATATATGATCCAATTTGTATATGAAAAATAAGGCAAATTTCAAAAAAAACATAGAAGACACAAGAGGGTACTTACATTGCTTGAATTATACCATACCGTAGTTGAAACCCGGTTGGATTGGACCAAACTTTCTTCTTCTCATTCTTTTTTTTTCTTTCTTCTCTTTTTTCCTCCCTCTCTTCTCTCCTTATCTCGGTTCCAGCAATTTTCTTTACCCCCAAAGTGTGCAGCCGTGTGTGGAGTGAAAATGAGAGGAGGTTGTGTTTATGTAAATGGTAGTAATGGAGAAAGATAAGAGTATTAATGGATTAATTGTTTGGGGGTTATAAGAAGGTTAAAGGGTGGGGGCATTTATGGGCATTTAGGTTTTTTTTAACATGTAACATATGTAACATACATTTATATTATATCTATTTTTTTCTGTTGCGGGTACAACACATACTCCCCGCGGTACAACATACTCCCCCTCTTACAAAAAGTTTCGTCCTCGAAACTTGCATACTTTAACCAAAAAGATGATGATACTTCTTCCGCGCTTCCTCTTCGAGCTCCTATTCTATTATGGTACTCAGATAACAACATCAGTCCTCCAGTTGCTGATATTCTGTTTTCACCTGCTGACATTGGTCGTGGGGTCGGTATTATCCAGACCAAACTCCTTCATTTTTCAGATATCAATATCTCTGCATACGGACTAAGTTTCCAAAATCATTTCTTTTATACCTACAAGGTAGTTCCTAAGTTCATTGTAATCTACTTATTGAAATCATAACTTAATCTTTCTATAATTCTAAAAATCAAACCTAAGGCATTGTCATCACCCTGAGTGATTGCATAACCCAATCGTCAGTCTATATGAAACTTATATATGCTACCATCAGCAACCCTTTATATATTACTTAGGTGTACTACAATCTTAACTTAATAAGCTTATTCACGAACTAATCTCCTAAATAGTTTTTACTTTCAGAACATGTGTGTCATAGTATGATTCAATTTACTTATTTTTAGCACCACACAAGATGATCTCGTACTTAGAGCTTTCAACCCCTAACTTAATTTCTCCATAGTTGCAACCAGAAAATTTCACCAAATCATCATACATATCTAAGCCTACTTGTCTCTATAGATCATTTTTTTTTTCCTAGCAGTGACATTATCAACTTATCGTATGATTTAATACTTAATCATAGTTTATCTATATTCGTTCTATATTATAAGATTCAACTTAAGTGGTTAATAACTTAAGCATCTTAGGGCATTCAAATGCGCCATACTTTCGCATGCCACACTGGTCTACTGTACATCATTAATTGGTTATTTCAACCGCTTATTTCAGCCCTGACTGATGTTCATGCTCATGTTATTTCAATTCAAGCCTAGTAGATCCAACAATAATTCACATCAATTTTTCTTAACAACACTGGTATCATCAACTGATCTTAGTAATTCTAAGGTTTACATCTTAACCACCTTCTAAACCTTTGCAAACAATATCATTTATTAATATTATTTGCTTACGTCTTGTCTAGTCTACTCCTCATTTGCATCGACATATTGATTTCTGATCTTAGGTCACGTACTGCAACTATAATTTCGAATCAAACTTATTTGTGCTAGGTTCATCCGAATAGCTTGTTGTTGCTAAGTATTAATACCTAACGGAAACATTCCTAACGATAACTCATTTCGTGTGCTAGCTATGATCATTGCCTATTTGGGACTGGCAGCCAATATCCTTACGAAGGCCAATATGTGAGTCTTGCTTCCTTAACTTGTATCCATGGATTTTGTGAGCCCCCCATGGGTGGTTATATTAATTTATTAATGATTAGACTTAGTGCGTTTTTTTCTTTTAGGTTTGCTGTCCCGGGGAAGGCTCTTTGTGGGTCAGAGGAACGTATTAAGGTAAAACTGTATCTCCTAGGTGAATTTATCTTACCGGTAGATAGACATACAAATTATCAACCTTAGTGACTATGACTATATCTTAGACCCCATACTCGGACATAAAAATCAAGCTATTAGATATAGACATAACGTTGCTCTAGATGTACGTATTCCTTAACCGATCATCCTTCAAATCTAAGGTCATCACTTATTTTCTAAGATCACTGCTTAGGTCTATGATGTCACTTATGTCTATGATCTTAACTTATCAAAATCATCACTTACATTCAGATGGTCGCTTATGTCTAAGATCACCTCTTATTTCCAATTCATAATTAGTATATAATCAGCGTTTATGACTAAAATTAATGCTTAAGTCGAATATTAACTCTTAATCAAGATCGTTGCTTATGTCTAAAATCGTGACTTACGAGTAGGATCATCACTTAATTTCTAAGGCCACGTTTTATTTCCAATAACATGCCCAATATATAATCATTGCTTACAACTAAAAAAATCGGTACTTATGTCCAGTATCACTCTTAATCAAATCGTCACTTATGTCTAAGATCGTATCACTTATGTCTAAGATCGTGCCTTAAGAGCAAAATCGTAACCTAATTTTCTAAGATCATAGCCTAAATCAATGCTTCCGCCGTGGATCTGGAGCCATGCTCTGATACCACCTGTAGCGTCCCGCTCCCGAACCCTAACATCGGAAACATGCACCCGCCGTAGTCTACTAAGAGAACTACAAAGCGTCGATACACTTCATTTACACGTCATCACAATAACGTAAATCGATGTCAGCGGACGTCATAACTAAGAATCCCCGATAAAATAATCTTCATCATTAATACAATGTCTAAGAATTTCTAAATCACTACAATAGTCAAATGTATGTAAACACTAATCCCGAAAATACATAAACCTCGAATATCGAAACAACTGTCTCAGCCAACCCTCGTCTGAATATCCTTAGTCTCGAAATCTCCTGTCTCGATCTTCACGGTATACTAACTCCTGTGTAAACGTACCCAACTTCTCCTACCTGCAAAACTGGTGAATGGTGGTGTGAGCCAAATCAACGGCTCAGTAAGCAACCTATCTATACCCATTATGAAAATCATACATACAGAGACAATTACAGATAACATTTACAAATCAACATACATGTCAATCGAGTAAATAACTGCGGAAAGTAAGCCACTCCACATAATAATGCGCAACTTCATGATGCATGCCTTCTCTATGTGTCACACGCAACAAAAGTCATGTCACGCACGATGCTCATATCTCTACCGTGCAATGCATGAACCTCGAGGTGATCCTACCACACGCCTCGTCAGGCCACACGCCCCGTCGGGCCACACGCCTCATAGGACCACACGTCCCGTAGGACCACACGCCTCATAGGGCCACACGTCCCGTAGGACCACACGCCTCATAGGGCCACACGTCCCGTAGGACCACACGCCTCATAGGGCCACACGCTCCGTAACGTGGAGTCAGCGAACACACGCTCCGTAACGTGGAGTCAGCGCACACGCTCCGTAACGTAGTCAGCGCACACGCTCCGTAACGTGGAGTCAACGCCCCGAAGGGATGCAATGCAATGCACGTGCCATGAATGCTTCACACACAATCTCGTGTATACATGCTCCTATATATACCCGCGCCCATACACGTGCATAAATACGTGCATGTATACCCTCACACATCCATATACATATATACAACGAACAGTACACTAATGCATAATAAACATTATTGCGTAGATAGATCACTTACCGCTAATGCATGACAATATAGCGAGCACAAATAGATCACTTACCTCTGATGCATGACAGTATAACGAACACAGATAGACCACTTATCTCCTATAAGTAGTTTATTCTCCAACATATACATATACATTTAAT
>AP025053.1:24568218-24677340 GCA_036186865.1 Eustoma russellianum | reverse complement strand
GCTTCTCTTTTAGATTTCTTTTTTTATTTTTTCGTCTTTATAATGTAAATTTTTATTTCTAAATGAATAATTTTTTTCCAATCATCGTTTTCTTTTTTCTTAATTCATACACGTGTTTAATCCTCGACGAATCTGCGATGACACAGCGACGAATCGGAATAAAATACGAACGAAAAATAAAACAAAACATTTGCGACGACTAATTCATCGACTAAACACCGACAATATACCGACAAAACTTAATACAACACCGAGATCCTACTAACCGACGAATTTATTTCCTTGTTTATCTGTGTTTATGTTTCTGGAATTTTAGCGACGATATAGCGACGAAACGCTACAAACTAAATAGCGACGAACAAAAGACACAGAGTAGCGACGAACCACCGACAAAACACCGACGAAATTGTAACGAAAGGATTAACCTGACTACCTTTTTGTTAGCGACAATGTATTTCATTGTAGTTTCGTCGCAATTAATGACGAAACTGTTTTTATCACTGTTGCGTCGCAAATTAACGACGAAAGACCGACGTACCTCGTTTTGTCGATGATGTTTTCGTCGGTAATCGAAATTATTTTTGTGGTGACTCGCTTGTATTATTCGGAAAATCACACAAAACCGAACAACGTTTTTCTTGGCACCAATACTATGGACGGCCGACGCTATATATAGATACAACTTGACTAAACAAAACCAAACCCTACTTGGACTAGATAAACATCAATAAGGAAATATATTAAAACTTAAACTCCGACACTTTAGGAGATTCATAATCCTAGTACATTAAGAAAATTATCCAACATTCTCCCCCTTAATATCCGAATGTACCCTCGAAATTTCTTCAATGCCAAGCAAGCTTCGCATCTCCTTGAATTTCGTCTGTGCCAACGGTTTTGTCAAGATGTCCACCCTTTGCTCATCGCCTCTAACATACTCCATCTCGATCAATCCATCATCAACACACTCTCGAATGAAGTGATATTGTGTATGTATATGCTTACTCCTTCCATGAAACACGGGGTTCTTCGTAAGTGCAATGACCGACTTATTATCAACGCGTATGACAACCTTCTCTTACTTCCAACTCGTTATTTCACATAACAACTCTTGAAGTCACAAAGCTTAGCATGTCATGGCTGTGGCGGCCATGAACTCGGCCTCACAAGATGATAATGCAACGGTCCTTTGCTCCTGAGAACACCAAGTAATCGGAGAATCATTAAAGTAGAAAATATGTCCCATAGTGCTTTTCCCATCATCTTGACCTATATCGTGACTGCTATCATTATACCCAACAAGTCTCTTGAAGCTTCCTCGCCTAAACACTATCCCAAGTGTAGTGGTTCCTTTCAAGTACCTTAGGATATGTTTGACAGCGGTTTTGTGGCACTCCCTCGGGCCTTGCATATAGTGACTCACAACTCCTGCGAAGTAGGCAAGATTTGGTCTTGTGTGCAACAAGTATCGAAGGCATCCAACCAATCTTCGGTAGTGAGTAGCGTCCACTACGGCTTCACCTTCGGCCTTGGTGAGCTTTGTGCCGGGATCCATAGGAATATGTGATGCATTACAAACAAGCAAACCTTCTTCCTTTAGTATCTTCAATGCATAACCTTCTTGCTTCAAAGTGATGCCATCATTTACTCGGAGCACCTCAATGCCGAGGTAATACGTTAGATGGCCTAGATCGGCCATCTCGAACTTTGTCGCCATGTCTTTCTTGAATTCCTTGATAAGAACTATGCTTGTCCCCGTCACAAATAAATCATCAACATATCGGCCACTATAAGCAACCTTTGTCCCTTGTTTTCTTATAGACCAATTTTTCTTTGGTGCATTAAACAAAGTTCAAGCCATTCAAGATCTCATCTAGCTTCGTATTCCAACACCTTGGTGCTTGACGCAATCCGTACAAAGGCTTTGAAAGCTTATAGACTTTATCTTCCTCTCCCCTCCTTTCGAAGCCTTCGGGTTGCGTCACATACACTTGTTTCTTCAACTCGCCGTGCAAGAATGCCGTCTTTACATCAAGATGATGAATCTCCCAACCATAAGATGCGGCCAAAACAACAAGTAACCGGATTGTCTCAATACGTGTCACGGGCGCAAAAAATTCACCATAGTCAGTACCAAATCTCTGAACGTACCCCTTTGCAACTAGACAAGCCTTATACTTGTTTATAATACCATCAGCATGTTTCGTGATTTTGAATACCCATTTCAACCCTATTGGTTTAACACCTTCGGGTTTATCAACTAGCACCCAAGTCTCATTTTTATTGATGGAATCAATCTCATTCTTCATGGCAACCATCCATTCTTTCGAGTCTTTTGCTTCAACAGAATTTCTTAGCTCGTTGTCAACCATTAACAGCAGATCATCATCATCCACATATGAATCAAGAACATAATCATCGAGATACTTAGGTTGAGTCTTACCTCGGCTTGACTTTCATAGCATCAGAGACGGACCAGTTTCTTCCGGATCGGACGTAATAGGCTCGGATGCTTTTCTCGGCTGTGTTATGTCCGCATGCTGAGTAGCGGACGCTTGCGGGGTCAGGCTCAGTACATTCGGCCTCGGCGTGGCCGAATGTATGGTGGCCGTGAGCGGCTGACTCATCTCGGGGGCGGTAGAGATATGCATTGGTCCATTGCCATCGTCAAGTGTCTTATGTCATATTACTTGAAACATACCCGGTGGTTTTGTTGTCTCGTGAGCTTGTTCATTCCACTTCCAACCAACACTTTCATCAAAAATCACATCGCGGCTAACGTGAATCTTTCTAAGCTTGGGATCATAGAGGCGGTACCCCTTGGTACCCTCTTCGATTCCAAGATGGACCAATAGCCAAGCCCTATCTTCCAACTTCTTCAAATGGAGTGAATCAAACTTCGCATAAGCAAGGCATCCAAAAACTCTTATATGATGTAGTCTCGGTTTTTCTCCCTTATACATTACATATGGTGTCTTATTCTGTAAAGCTCTCGTAGGAAGACGATTAATCAAATACGTCGATTGTCGAACCGCTTCTCCCCACATATAATTCGACATACTCATAGCCTTCAAGACACTTCTTGTCATCTCCACTAATGTCCGATTGCGGTGTTCTATGATTCCATTTTGTTGTGGCGAATATAGAATCGTCAAATGCCGTACTATTCCTTTCTCTTCACAGAAACTGTTGAACTCAATAGAGGTGAACTCCTCTCCTCTATTGGAACGGAACATTTTTATTTCCTTTGAAGTTAACTTTTCGGCCATTACTTTGAACTTCTTGAAGACTTCAAATGCTTCACTCTTTTCTTTCAACAGATAAAACCACATATATCGAAAGTAATCATCAATAAGCACAAACACATACCTATTGCCGCCAAGTGAGATGGGTGTGATAGGGCTGAGCAAGTTTCCATGCACAAGCCCCAAGGGGGCAGCCGCACGATACCTAGCTTTTGGAGGAAAGGGTGATCTTGATTGCTTGCCAACAAGACACGATTCACATATTCGATTCTCTTGATCAATGTAAGGTAGTCCGCGTACAATCTTTCCTCTTCATATTCTTCAAGGTTTCGAAATTATCATGACCAAGGCGTGCATGCCACTTCCATTCTTCTTCATCAATCTTACTTTGAAGATATATTGGAATACCTGGTTGAATGTTGATCTTGTATAGCCGATTCATACTCTTCGGCACCCTCATCAGCAATCGACCCTCTTTATTAAATTAAGACAAGAATTCTCCTTTCAAGCTCACTTCACATCTGGCTTCGGTTGTTTGCCCGAGACTTATTATGTTGCTCCACAATTTCGGTATAAAGTAGATTCCACTGAGCAAATGTTGCTCCCCCGTTGTCCTTGAAGAATTATTGATCCTTTTCCTTTAATCTCAACACAAGAGCCATCTCCAAATCTTAACTTTCTTATTACGTTTTCATTGATTTTGGAGAAGTACGATCTATTTCCCGACATGTGATTGCTCGCACCGTTGTCAAGATACCAAACATGATCTTCCAAAGGTTGTGACGCCAACCTACTTGGAATCAAGTTCATTTCATTTAAATTAATCTCTTGAGGGTGGTGAGTCACGTCCTCATGCACAAAGACCGTTTCATCTATGTCATGTCCGTCGGCCATAAGAGCCTCACGCGCCCTTGCTTTCTTTTTGGCGCACTTGCTTGCGAAGTGTCCCGGTTTATCGCACCAAAAGCATATTAATCTCGAACGGTCCTTCTTCGAACCACCTCTACCCCGTTCGCGGCTGTTGGAGGCCGAGAAGGGGCTGTTAGGAGGCCGATCGGATGTGTTGACCCTGCCACGGCCTCGGCCCCTTCCCTTGGACCCGTGGCCTCGCCCCCTCTGTGCACCGAAATCTCTCGCTTGTTCATCGGAAGAGGATGAATATAGAAAAGTGTTATTTGAATTGACATTAGCACTCTCCTCACTGACTCATTCTTCGTACGCTTTCAAGCGACCAACAACATCTTCGAAATCGATCTTGTTCAAATTCAACACTTGTCCCAATGATGCAACAATGTGTATGTACTTCGATCCCGGTAACACATTAAGGGATTGCTTGACAATTTTGGAGTCATCTAGGGGCTGTCTAAGGGAGGTCGATCTTGAGGAGATCTCGGCCAATTTTCCGGCAAATGCATCAATAGTATCCGCTTCTCCCATCTTAAGCCTATCAAATTCGGTGGTTAGTATCTGTAGGCGTGCCTCCTTGACTCTGTCGGCTCCTAGGTGTCTTGTCTTTATGGTCTTCCAAATTCCTTTCGATGTTTCTTGATGGCCAACTTGTAGAATCATGTTCTCGGGGATGGCTTGAAACAAAAGGGCAATTGCTATATCATTCTTCTCAGCATGATCTAAACCTGGATCTATCGTATCCACACTTTGTGAACTCTTAGAACAATTTTCATTTGCATATCCCACACGGTGTAATTAGTCAGAGAGAGCATCGGACATTGTACAACCACTACTCTCACCAGTTTCGCTCATAGTAATGCGTTTTTGATTCTCGGCCAAAGCACCCTGTGGCTTCCTTGAGGTCTTGGTCGATGTGCCTGCTCGGCCTCCTTAAAATCTCGGGCGACGTGTCTGCTCGGCCTTCTTGAGTTCTCGGCCGACGTTCCTGCTCGGCCTCCTTCTTTATTAAAGTAACAACGGATTCAAAACACAACACATATAAAGCATAACTCGCTTCGCTTGTATTATTCGGAAAATCACTCAAAACCGAACAACGTTTTTCTTGGCACTAATACTATGGACGGCCGACGCTATATATAGGCACAACTTGACTAAACAAAACCAAACCCTACTTGAACTATATAAACATCAATAAGGAAATATACTAAAACTTAAACTCCTACAATTTAGGAGATTCATAATCCTATTACATTAAGGAAATTATCCAATATGTTTATAGACGCACACATGTATGTATCAAATCAGCCGCCAGCCATTACGAACTGTGTAATCAAATAGAGTCAATTTTACATTCTCCATTAGATATGTATCACTACGTTCATTTTTCGAAGATGACAATTAAGTCTTACACAAACAAAAATACTCCTGAACTTTGAATTGATGTTCTTTGTTTAGAGCTCATTTATTTATTTATAGATTTTTTTTTTCTTTTCTAGATTAATTGATTTAAGTATCAAAAAGTTATTTGAAGGACTAATCACTCCTATCCTCTCACCTATTATGCAATGCATGAAATCATGTTTAGACATTTCAGAGAAGCTTGATTACCGGAATATCCGATTTCCATTCTTTAAACGAATTGCCCTATAATTTTTGGCCTAATGTAATATTTTTATTATACATTCGTCAGAAACAGAAACTAATATGAGATACGAACTCCTTGTAAATCGACTAAAGACCATCCTAGCATAAATGATTGTTATTAGACATGGTAAGATGTGATTCTATCAGTTACATAGAATCAGGCTCTTGCACAAAGTGTAAGATAAAACTGTGTATATCAGATCGTGAAATAATCTCGCCTTTCTTTAGACCCTACGTAAATGCAGAGGTCTAATATACCGGCAACGACCTCTTTAGTATAAATGGTATATGCTTTCTTCCTTGATGCCGCGAACTTGTATATGTATAACGAGGTTTGGAAAACTAACAAAATAATCATATAACGCATTTTCGTAGTATCGCATGTTATGACAATAATGCTCTATTCATTAATTGAAGTCCACATAACACGAGACAACTAGAAATTTAAAATAAAAAAACCTAAATGCTCGCATGGAAAGGCTATTCGTAAAACTCTTCCAATTAATCTGGCCGCACCGGAAACATGCTAGGTGTGGTGTGGGTGAAAGATGCGTCTAATGTTGTTGGTTTAAATTTGGCAATTGCAGTATGAGTATTTAGGTTACGTCGTCAACTTTTTATACTGAAGGGAGTTTAGACTCAGACAACTTATGCATAAATCACACACCTCTCACTTATAAAACCGGTACTTAATTTATGTCATCTACAAATATTTTGACATTGGCCCTCGGAATCAGAGTTTTACTTTGTTTCACCCAAGAAACATGCAAGCGCGTGGCTTTGTAAGTCGTGATATGAACTATTTAATATTTAAAAAATAAAAGGAATCAAGGAACAAAAGGTGAAATAATTCGGATGAAATCAGAGGAGGTCTAATATGAGGCAAAATATGAATCCTTTAATCACGCGATGTCATGTACAAAAGGGTCCGCTGTTTATCTTTTTTTTTTAAAAAAGACTCTTTTGTACACGTGACGTCGCGTGATTGGAGGTCTCATATTTTGCCTCATATGAGGCCTCCTCAGATCTCATCCGAAAATAATACTATATATGATGGACAGCGTGAATAAGATCAGAGCAGAGATCAAGTTGCACAAGCATTGACCACCAACAACTACTTCACCTATGTTTTGAGCTTTTCGAGTTGAGTTTCAGAGAGCAGGTGACTCCATAATATGATAACAAAAGCTTTCCAGAAGAAGAATCTTTCCTATCATGGGATCCTAAGCTCGAGGATTCAGATGTCAAACAATCTATATGTGAAAAAGTGCTCGTCTTCCAACCATTTTACCAGTTAACTTTTATATTTCACCACCCATGGCATAAATTACTTGTTACTCGGTTTGAGATTTACTCTAATATGTCAAAATTTACTTGTTACTCGGGTTGAGATTTACTCTAAAAGATCAAGAGTTCGATTCTAGAACACCCATGGGTGTTCCACTGATACTAGGCCGAAGCCCTAGTTTGCAGGAGGCACCTTGTATAGGTCACTGCCAGGGGCGGAGGGAAGGGGGGCCTGGGGGCACGTGCCCCCCCAACGTCGACGAAGAAAATCCTATAGATAGGTAAGTGCAGTTGTATTTTTGGCCATTCAGTTCAAAGTGTGCCCCCTGCTTGACAGAAAACTAACTCTCTGTTACGTGATCACATAATGTTTAATTCTCTGCTAAGTGACTAAATTGTGTCTACAACTTACCAAAATACGGATATCCAAAATGTACATCGGGTTTGATTGATAAGATGGACTCTTTTGAATTTGTATTTGTTAGAAAGTTTATGTTGAAAATTTTAAGAATGACAAGTACATTTTCTAAGATTCTACAAGTGAGATCAAAACATAGGATGTGCTCTTAATATGATCAACGGGGTAAAAAAGAGCTTACAAGAATATAGAGAGGTTGGTTGGGATAATTTGTTGAAAGAAGTCTTTGAATTTTGTGAAATACATGAAATTGATGTGTCTAATATGGAGGATTTTGTCATTGACTGGTCTAGAAAAAAGCGTAAAGGTAGTGAACGATGACATACTTTCATCATTTTCGTGCGAAAATCTTCATAAAGGTAATTCATTTATCTTTATTGTGTTGATACATATGACATGGATGATTAATTTGTCTCTATCGCAATTAATATTTATTCATATAAATTCTTAGGTGCTTGAAATTATTGCTATGGAAATGGATGAACACTTCACATAAGCAAACACGAATTTACTTAGATGAATAATGTGTCTTGATCCTTCAAAATTCTTTTGCGAACTTTGATCATGGTCAATTATTGCATCTTGTTGAGTTATATCCAGATGACTTTATTTCCTTGGAACGAATGGAGCTTGACCATCAACTTGACAATTACATTGTCGATATGAATAATGGCCGAATATCTTGCATTATCTTGCATTAAGTGGCCGAATATTTTGGCATTAAGAGTAGCATATTTTGTATTCATGATCCACATTGATTGTACCATATATAGCACATATCAAATATGTTAATATTATGTATCATAATGATAGAGGATACGTTAGCATAATTAGCGGATTACATTAGCATGATTAGAGGAGCAAGATAGGAAACAAATTGTACTTATACTCTTGATTGAAATTAATACAAGGCAACGAGGATATTCCATCTTTTATGGTATCAGAGCCATAATTTCTCCTCCCCTATTCTCCCCACCGCCGGCAGCTCACAAACGCCGCCCGCCGCCACTCCACTTCCCTAACCACCACTCAATTTCTATCATCTCAAATGGCTGACACCAAGTTTCATCCTGCTCTTGCTGTCACTAACATCAAAAACTTCATTCCTATCACGCTTGAAATGGAGAAGAGTCAATATTCATCCTGGTCTGAACTATTCAAAATTCATTGCCGTGCGTACCAAGTACTTGATCACATCATCTCCTCCTCATCTGACACTTCTACGTCCAAAGACAAAAGTGATCAAGATACCGAACTCTGGAACCGTCTAGATGCCATTGTATTACAATGGATATATGGTACTATCTCCACTGACTTACTGCATACCATCCTTGCTCCTAATCTCACTGCTAAGAATGCTTGGGAAAACTTGAAAAACATTTTTCAAGATAACAAGCACTCCCGTGCAGTTTATCTTGAAAATCAATTCTCCAATACTCGCCTTGACAACTACTCTAACATCTCCTCTTATTGTCAAGAACTGAAATCTCTTGCAGATCAATTGTCTAATGTCGGTTCTGCAGTTTCTGATCAACGTTTGGTTCTCCAACTCGTAAGTGGTCTGAACGAGAATTATGACGGTGTAGCCACAATTATCCAACAAAGTAATCCCCTGCCTACCTTCTATGAATCCCGTTCTCGCTTAATTCTTGAAGAAACCAGAAAAGCCAAACAAACTGCCTCTGCCGCCAAAGTTGCAGACACAGCCCTTAATACCACCGCCAAAACCACCACTCCCTCTCCTGAACCTAACCCGCCACCCTCCCCACCCTTCACCTACTCCGGCCGTCCTCATTACCGCGGCCCCTCTCAACGCGGCTGTGGTCGTGGACGCGGCCGTGGTCGCACCAACCGACCTCCCTGGCAACAACCATTCCAACCTTGGCAATCCTATCCTCCATGGCGATGGCCATCACCGCCTTGGTTTAACCCTCCCTGCCCCTATCCAACGACCCCATCCGCCAACCCATCTCAACCGGGCCTTTTAGGCCCTCGCCCTACCCAAGCTCACATTGTTTCTCACTTCCCCTCTCCCTACACACCCACTGATATTGACCAAGCCATGCATACCTTAACCCTCAACACCCCAGACCCTACTTGGTACATGGACACCGGTGCCACCTCTCACATGACATCCAACTCAGGTATGCTCTCGTCTTACTTTAATAAGTCCCTCTCAAATTCAATCATGGTTGGCAGCGGTCACTCTATTCCTGTTCATGGTTCGGGTCATGCCCGCCTTCCACCGCCCCTACCCCCTCTCCACTTATCTAATATTCTTCATGCCCCTCAACTTGTTAAGAATCTTATTTCTGTTCGTCGTTTTACCACTGATAACAATGTTACATTTGAGTTTGATGCTTCTGGTTTCTCTGTGAAGGATCGTCGTACGGGCACTCAAATTCTGAGATGCAATAGTGCTGGAGACCTCTATCCCCTCACACCCACGCCGACCCCCTCTCCATCCACTGCCCTTACTGCTGTGTCTGAAGATCTCTGGCATAACCGACTTGGCCATCCTGGTCGTGATATTCTTCAAGTTTTATGCAATAATCATCTTATCAGTTACACTTCCAAATGTAATAAAGCTACTTGTTCTTCTTGTGTTTTAGGCAAACATGTGAAATTGCCATTTTCTCATTCTATCAATAACACATTTAGGCCTTTTGATATTCTACACAGTGATGTCTGGACTTCACCAATTCTGAGTTCAACAGGTCATAAATATTATGTACTTTTTCTTGATGACTAATAAATTTTTTGTGGACATACCCTATGGGTCACAAATCACAAGTGTTTTCGCATTTTTTGACCCTTCACAAATATATTCAAACACAATTTGGCTCTACTGTTAAATGTTTGCAGTGTGATAACGGCGGTGAATATACAAACTCCAATTTCCATCACTTCTGTCAACAAAATGGCATGACACTTCGATTGTCTTGTCCCCATACATCATCTCAAAATGGTAAAGCAGAACGCACAATTCATACCATAAACAATGTTATTCGTACTCTCCTTATTCACTCCGGCATCCCTCCATTCTTTTGGCATCATGCCCTCGCTATGGCCACATATCTTCTCAATATACTACCTCGTAAAAATTTATCTCACCTCTCCCCCACCCAAATACTTTACAACAAAGACCCATCCTACTCTTATCTTTGCGTTTTTGGATGTCTCTGTTATCCTCTTCTACCCTCCACCACAATTCACAAACTCCAAGCTCGCTCTACACCTTGCATTTTTCTGGGATATCCCTCTAATCACCGGGGTTACAAATGCTTTGAAATATCTACGGGCAAAATCTTAATCTCCCGCCATGTCATATTTGATGAACACACGTTTCCATACTCGACAATCTCCCCACACTCACCTACTCAGTACACCTTCCTCAACGACGACCCTTCTCCTCTTATTCACCATAACCTTTTTCAACCCACTCAAACCACCCCCTCCCCCACCCTACGGTTCCCTACCCCCACGGCCCCAACTCCTCCCCCACATGCGTCGGCCCCCTCCCAGCCGAACCCTCCCCCTCATACTCGCACCATCATGACCCGCAGCATGCACGACATAGTTAAACCTAAACGTCAACTCAACTTACATGCGGCCCTCTCCCCTTCTCCTCTTCCCCGAAATCCCACAGACGTACTTCGTGACCCCAATTGGCTCGCTGCCATGCATGATGAATTTGATGCTCTTATTAAAAATAAGACGTGGGTATTAGTCCCTCGTCCTCCCAACGTTAATATCTTACGTTCTATGTGGATTTTCCGTCATAAAACTCGTTCTGATGGTTCTTTTGAGCGTCATAAAGCTCGTCTTGTAGGTGATGGCCGCTCTCAACAACCAGGCATTGACTGTACTGACACTTTCAGTCCTGTGGTAAAACCGGCACCATTCGCACGGTCCTTTATTTGGCATTGTCAAAATCCTGGCCTATTCATCAACTTGACGTTAAAAATGCTTTCTTACATGGTACGTTAAAGGAAACTGTTTACATGCATCAACCAATGGGTTTTCGAGATCCGCATCATCCTGACTATGTTTGTCTCCTCAAGAAATCTCTTTATGGTTTAAAACAAGCTCCTCGTGCCTGGTATCAACGCTTTGCTGACTATACCTCCTCTATTGGGTTTGTTCATAGTCGTTGTGATCATTCTTTATTTATCTATCATCATGGTACTGACATGGCTTATCTACTTCTCTATGTTGATGATATCATTCTCACCACTTCCTCGGATGACCTTCTTCGCCGCCTCATGGCCCTTCTTGCATCCGAGTTTGCCATGAAAGATCTCGGTTCATTGAGTTATTTTCCTGGTATTGCAGTTAGCCGCCATCCGGATGGCTTATTTTTAAATCAACAAAAATACGCCACCGAGATACTTGATCGCGCGGGTATGGCGAATTGCAAGCCTCTATCCACGCCTATAGATACATCGGCCAAGCTCAGCCAACATGAGGGTGTTCTTTTCGACGATCCCACACTCTATCGCAGCTTAGCTGGAGCTCTTCAGTACCTCACCTTTACACGTCCAGATCTCACCTACGCTGTTCAACAAATATGCCTTCATATGCATGCTCCACGTGATATTCATATGACTGCCCTCAAACGTATTCTACGCTACCTCAAAGGTACACTGCATTTCGGTTTGCATCTATCCAAATCATGTCACACTAATCTTCTTTGCTACACTGACGCGGATTGGGGTGGTTGTCCCAACACGCGTCGCTCAACTTCTGGGTATTGTATCTTTCTTGGTGATAACCTCATATCTTGGTCATCTAAACGCCAACCAACACTCTCTCGCTCCAGTGCTGAGGCTGAATATAGAGGAGTTGCTAACGTTGTCGCTGAATCTTGTTGGGTTCGAAACCTACTTCTTGAGCTACATTGTCCTCTTACACGCGCCACCTTGGTTTACTACGACAACATTAGCGCAGTTTATCTCTCCAGTAATCCCGTTCAACATCAACGTACCAAACACATTGAAATAGATATACACTTTGTTCGTGAAAAAGTCACTCAAGGCCATATTCGCGTTCATCATGTTCCGTCTCGGCATCAATTAGCCGACATCTTCACAAAAGGACTGCCACGTATTCTGTTTGATGATTTTCGATCCAGTCTCAACGTTCGCGAACCTCCCGTTTCGACTGCGGGGGTGTAATGGCCGAATATCTTGCATTATCTTGCATTAAGTGGCCGAATATTTTGGCATTAAGAGTAGCATATTTTGTATTCATGATCCACATTGATTGTACCATATATAGCACATACCAAATATGTTAATATTATGTATCATAATGATAGAGGATACTTTAGCATAATTAGCGGATTACATTAGCATGATTAGAGGAGCAAGATAGGAAACAAATTGTACTTATATTCTTGATTGAAATCAATACAAGGCAACGAGGATATTCCATCTTTTAATGAAATCAAATGAAGTATTCTATAGTATAAATAATTTTGGAGATCTTACAAAGAAGATAGTGGAGAAAATTATTACAATTATTTTCTTTTAGTATGTCGACTTATCGAGTTAGTATTGACCTTACCCGTTGCAACGGCTAGTATTGAAAGAACTTTTTCTGCAATGAATATCGTCAAGACTGATCTACGCAACAGGTTGGGGGATGACATACTGTCGGATTGTTTATTATGTTACTTTGAGCAGAAATTTTTGGCATAATTGAATATGAAGATATTATGCAACGATTTCAATCAATGTTATCTCGAAGAACCTTTTTGCATCCCTTGGTAACTCCTTCTCGTCCTACAATAGGCAAATAAAAGGTATGTATTGATGTATATTACTATATTCATTTAATAATTATGATACGCATATTGTTTGTTGTGTATTGTTTATTTTTTTTGTACATTGCTTGGTAGATGTGTTTTCTTTCACGTATTTTATGTTATAATACAAAAATATGTCTAGAAGATTTTGTCGGTTTTCCCAGTCCGAAACAGTAACCGGTGGTATTCCTGTGGCGAAGCCTGTCGTGCCCCCCCAAGAAGGGACTCCTGGCTCCGCCACTGGTCACTGCGTAAGTCTTCATCCAATATAAGAAGCCGCTGTGTTCCTAATTTGCATCATACACAATGTCATTTGGGACTGAGACGGTGAGGATCTAGGGCAAGAGAAATGACCTTCTATAAATTAAAAAGAAAAGGTTAAATATTCCCCAATGCTGATCTACTCTCTGACACCGTGAATACAATTTTACTGAAGATATAAATCAAAATCTGTGTATAATAGAGTGTTTGTAGAACTTCGTACGTTAATCACCTATAAAAAGTTTGATCCAAATCTGCTAAAAAACATTTGAAATTGGCTATAAAGTTTGGACTCATACTTTATCGTTATGGTTGACCAAATTTTGATCATTCTTTTAAAATTTTTCTCTCCAACATTATGTCAATGAACTATATCATCAAGGGCTTTACATTTTATATATAGTACATCGAATCCCCAATAAATATTCATGTACAATATAAATATAATACTTATCAAAGACTTGTCCTAGTCCTAGTCAATCCAATAAGGTTAAGATATGTATTACTTAAAAGTAAGGAAAAAAGTTCTATTTTTCTGTTAAATTATTCATTATGGGTGAGTTATACAATATATTATACTTTTTCAACGTGTCTACATCGTGCTATTTAGTTGTCTAAAGATTTTAGTGTAGTTTAATATAAATACTTTACACAATGAATACGTAATTACTTTTGCCTATGATAAGTACCCAACATCGTTTCATAGAACAATTTTTTAATCTCAAATACAAACTGAGCTATATCATAATGTTAATTATTTAGGTTCTTGAACGGGATATGAAAGTCGATGACCGAAAACTCATTTTTCGATTCGTGTGTGTCTTCTTTACGTAGTGGTTATGCTAATCTTCTCCCTATTGTTCTAATTTTATCGGAGGTCCCCGAAGCAATCTAAGAATAAGATACGAGCAAACGAAATTTCGAAGTCGAAGCTTTAAAATAATGTTTTTTCTTTTTTGGGATAACTAATGGCTTTCTTTTGAATCTCACCAACCCCCAATAAAACAGGTTGAGATATCCTCACCCCAACTTTCTTCACCCCTTTTGTGACCACGCGACACGTGGCACCAAGGAGGTGGTGAGGCTAGATGAGGGTGACCTTCATCTAGCCTCACTACCCTCCCTTGCTGCCACGTGTCGTACGGTCACGCGTCACCGCACCCCCTTGCGGTGAGGTGATCCTATCCCCAATAAAACAGCCCCTGTTCCAAACGGAGAAAGAACAATTTGGACATTTAAGATATTAAAACTTATGTGTAGGGACGGAGTCATATGTATAGTATAAATGTCAACTTTCTAAAGCTTTGGCTATATCACAAAATAGTTACCCAAATGTAACTTTAGATGTATAAATCTATTCGATAAGAAGATTTGTACTAATATATATAAATCTATTTGATACGAAGATTTCTACCAATATATCATGTTAGTTTGAACTCTGTTTAAAAAATGAGACAAGGTTATCACTATCCACATTTTTAATGGGTTATATCTTTAGATGTGGTTACGAAAATGTAAATAAATTATTCCGTGAATTTTAAATACGACTGTCATGGCATGATACACACATCTATACGGCATGGACTTTGACACCATTTTGTAATGCCTCATATTTTGGGTTTGGTGACTTGAGCTCGTGTAACATGCCATTTTCCTCCTTTCAAAAAAAAAAAAAAAAACATGCCATTTTCTTTAACATTTTCTAATCGTGGAGCCAGAATTTATGAAACATTTTCTAAACGAGGAATCCGGATTTAACATTTTCTAAATTAAACGTGTAAATTTTACTGTAAGTTGTTGATTTTATGTCCTAGACTGTGAAAGTCTTTTCTTACCCAAGTAGTAAAAGCAAACGGCGTAATTATCTTTCAAAACTAAGATAAGAATAACAAGATAGGAGGCCTTAAGAAAGTGCCCCCAACGAACCGAACAATTTGCGAACTGTTCGAGTTTAGTTCGTTTTCGGTTTGTATTTGTTCAGTAATTGTTTGTAAACGAGCTAAATTCGAACAGCTCTTTGGATTCATTTACTAAAACAAGCTGAACTATTTGCGAACTTCTCGGCTTGTTTAAACAGTTATAGTGTTATCGAATAGAACTCGAACCAATTTTAAAGTTTGTTTAGCTAAACGAACCGAGTCTAACAGTTCGTTTAGCTAAACGAATTCGAATTCAAAAACCTACTATTTGGTTCGCTCGGTTCGTTTTACTAGAGTTTTCTCTTTCCTCATAAAAGAAAACAAAATACTTGTTAGCTAGTAGTTTCTACCACTCAAAATAACGAGCTTAATTTATACCTTGTTGCCGTACCTCCCAAAAGTTTTTTGAATCAAACCAACTGCATGCATTTTTATATCCAACAAACTTAAGATAGGAGCAGCATGTTTAAATAATTTTTCACTTGAAAAAGGGATCACACACGTTGTTTTCAGTTAATGGATAGGGTACATACACACTAATAGTTACTCCTAAAGTATTAAACGTTTAGATATATGTAAACCTTTAGTGACTAATCGCATGCCTTTGCTTGCAATCTTTCTTTATGTGTGATTATTTTATTCAAATGCTACATTAGTTTTTCTTTGCTACAAAAACAAATAAAATGTTTCGTTTTCTAGAAGGTGAAGCCGATTAGGGAAACAGTTGGGTGGATGATGCAGCTGAAGATGGCAAATAGGGTTCGCATTACATGACTTTAGCTCCATGTTCAATTTATGGCATCCATTGACATCTATGGTTGATTCTTCGTGGGCATACTAGTTATGTTCCCCCTCCCACACAAGTTGCTACTTTCATGCATGTTCTTTTGGTTGGAAAATACTGTTTGAAACTTGAACTTGTTGAGAATCCCACATAGGCGCGTGTGTATGTAAAGCCACGTTGCCACGTGAGGGCGGGTGTTGAGAATCCCACATTGGCTAACTTGAAAAAAAATGTATGGCTTATATGAGGATGAGGTACCACCACCATTGCCTTAAGGTTTTGAGTGGATATGGGTCTCACCTCATGTAAGCCCAAGTTTCAACAGAACTTATATAAAATGAGACATATATCCAATCAAAACCTTAAAACAACAGCCGGTGATATAGACATGGTGGCTTCAATTAAAATGGCAATGTGAAGTGGTTTGGGCATGGATATTCCATTAGCACCTGTTCATCCACTTCTGACAGCTTTTTTTATATCACAAGCATGGTGGAAAAATGCAAGTTTATTAGTCTGATATTTTTCATTCATGTCTAGGAATATGTTTAATCACTTAGCATTAGTGTGACATGAAAATGAATTAAAATTAGAAACTGAAGTATGCACATTAAACTATTATTGATTTACGTGATTGGTGGATGGATTGTCTACAGATCTCTTGTCCTAGTGATGTGGGTGACAATCGTGGTCTAATTGATTTTACCAATAGACTTGACTGATTCAACCGTAATTATAAGTTGATTTCTTAACTTCACCTACTTTCTTTTACCCTAAAGTACATGTATCCATGAATCTATATGGTTTAATGATTTACTGAGAAATCTCACTTTTTTCCATTTCTAACCGAGTTAAAAACACGTTCTTCTTTGACTTTAGAATATGATGGAATAAAACAAAACAATTTATATTATGAAATAGCAGTTGATCGACACAACTTGCCGTAATTTTCATTACGGGTCATCATGAAACAAGCTCTGTGTGTTTCTAACACATGAGTATAGTTGTATACATCCGACCCTCATACCCTGCCATATGCTGAAGTTTTTAAGGCAATAGGATAATGTTTTTGTAAATGCCTCGGTAGATATTGTATGCTTTCTTCATCCATGCAGTGTATAGGTTTTGATAGTCTCGTATGTGTTTTTCTCAATCAACTACCTTCCCGACATCCAAAGAGAGATTTTAAATTAACATTTTAAATGTCCAATAGGGCAGCTCAGCTGGTACTCGAGTGATATAGTGCATTCAAAGGTATCGGTTTGAATCTTGACAGCCGCAATGTGACTTGTTCTTAGCTTTTATATCGGAACATGTTTGATCTCAAATACCTTATAAATATGAAGTCCTGAACCTCTTACCTAAAAATCGAGTGAGTACAGACTTTATTGTCCAATGAAAGATTTTAAATATGTAAGTAAAGAACTCCCAACAACAGCAAACATGGAGTTGCAGAGGTCACATGTGGGAGTGACATGAAGAGAGCATCCACCGTAAGACATGCGTGAGTGGGGGCGCACCCAAATTTTGGTCCAAAGTGAAAGGCCAACTATTCCTCCATCCCTTATAAAGACCATGTGGGAAACAGATTTTAATTTAAGCCAACCCCTTTTATCTTCTAATTGTAAAAAGCCTGGCTCCGTACTTCTCATTGCCTCAATTTTATAAAGATGCGTGGAATATGTAAATCAAGAATCTAGCGGTTTCTTAAGTTGATAAAACGTTACCAGTAATCTATAAAAGATGTTCATTGCAAGATGGTCTAAGTCATTACTTACTCATATAGCAGTATTACACCTACGGTATATGTGTCTCGGTTTGAACCTATAACCTTTTGATTGTAATGTTTTAACCCGAATAACAACTATCTTCTGAGAACAACAATCCCTTTATCTTAGGCACACGTGTATAGGAGAGTCGAATTATGATTCTCAATTAAAAGTTCATTAACATTTATCAATAGACTCCATCGGGATTCTTTTGTTGAAAATGGTCCTGTTATTATAGCTAGTAATTGAACTTTATTCAATTAAAGAAAGAAAAAACATGAGATTATAATAGATGTTGGCCATGTTTATATTAATTTACGTGACGGTTTCTCTTTTATTTGTGATTTGTTTATAGTGAAAATTAGTTATTAGGATAATAAGTAATTTGGTTCAAGTAATACGGTTTTTCCTCTGTACCTTATCCAAACACGAGAGTATAGTACACCGGAACGTCATTTCACATATACCTGTCCTGTACTAGCAAAAGAAAAGATCTCGAAGTAAATATTTTCATCCTCCGAACCCTGTGTTCAAGCTTTCTAAAGCAGCATAAAAGTTTTTGACACTTCTCCAAAACAGCATGAAGTTTAGTTGATGTTGCTTGATTCCTGAAGTAGTGTTTCCGTAAAATCCTCGGGCGGAATATAATATCAAAATACTTAAAAGACTCAAATGTGGTAAATTAAGAAGACGGTAATGTTAGAATCAATTATATTAATTATAATTCATTGCTATAATCTCGAGATTTATTTATAAATCACTAATGTGGATCACATGTATAATGTATCCTCCATACGTTATATCGGCTAGATACTTTGCAATTATTGACTGCGTTAATTATCTGATTTGATTTTGATTGATTGGCAATTATTATGTTTCCTTGATGGAAGGAATTGATTGTCAGTCAAATAAGGAAAGGGGTCCCTGGCCTAGCCTATAAATAGAGGGTCTGTGATATTCCATCAATCATAGTTATACAGCATTCAGATAGACATAGGCTGGAAGGCTCCATTTCCCGCATGGATTCTTCTCTGCAGCAGGCTTCCGATTCGAAGGCGACGACTAAGCGATAATGGCCGAAGGTAACTTTTATGCTTCCACTATTTATTTTGGCATAACATTTGGTATCAGAGCCACCTCTGAGCATATCGTTTGTATTTAGAAAACTTTCTTCCGTATCCTTTAATGCATTCTAATTGTTCAAAGGTTACAGAATTATAGTTTTTAGGCATTCGGTATTCAATTGTGTGTACTGTTATTCTGTCAAAATTGTTGCATACAATTGCATTTCGTATCTATTGCCGGAAGAAATTTTATGTGCGATTCTTTTGAATATGGAGAATTGTTGTTATAGTTTTCAGGTTAGAAAGTGATAAAAACATGCAACTTCTTCCGCCTTATATAATGGAGATTGAGAAAAGATACGATATATGATCATCTTCGTTCTAACCATTCATAACTCCTTAATTAATATCTCAATGATGATGACATTCACAATATTATTGAGTTTCAGAGAAAAATTGTTGAAGGAAGTCATCTGGCTAGTACCCAGTAAGTTGCACCTCTTTAAGTATAAGAGATCCCAAAAAAAAAAAGGATAAATAGTAATAAAAGGGTAACATAGGCCCAGGTTTAGTTGCTGTATGCATGAAGAAAGTGGTACTACCTTGCTTTTGTCTATTTTATGTATACACATGGGATATACCAAATGTGTAAATACGTAGACATTATGGATTTGCAACTTTTGCATTCTATGAAATTGCAATTTCGAATTCACTCATGCATGGTTCATGGCCGAAGTGGATTTTTGTTTTTTTGGTAAATTCGGCCAGTGGGAGGAAAGTTACCTAAATGCTTATAGTATGTGTAGTTATGCTTGTGGTTACGAAATTATTACCTAAATGCTTATAGTATGTGTAGTTATGCTTGTGTACGAATTTCTTTTGGGATTATTGCTGGCATAAGGAATTTAAAAAAAAAAGAAATTTCCTTTTTTTTCTATATATGGTCATTCTGATTTTGCTTGTTTAAATTTTTTATATATGACCATATTTATTGTCAATTGTATCTTTATCAATTGTGTTTGTTTATTACAAATATGATTATGTATCCATTTGAGAAAATTTGTGTCAAATACAAAAGGTGAACTATTGAAAGTGTGATAAATACACTGTACACGTAATTTCTGTCTAGAAAGTCGGTAATTAAGCGGGACCGTCTGTGACCCCACCACACGGCCTGGGATTTTACGTGGAATGGTAATAGCTGTCTAGGAAATTGATTCATGATCTTTCCTGGGGTATTGCTGAATCGATTCACTTCACATTTTCATTATGATTTCATCTTTTGTTGATGTCATATAAAGTGTTTTAAAGTTGATGACATATAAAGAATTATTTTCTTAATTTTAAGATTAGCCACAACATCTTAAAATTATACGGTATAAAGAAAATAAAATGTCATCATACCTATGGTTTTGATTAATAAAGTAGTCACTCTGCCCCACAAGAAAGTGGTTATTTTATTGATCACGAAAATTAAACATAAACATTTCCTATGCCCACAGGTACAGAAATATTTTGGCTGTTTAATTTTCATACCATTTTAAGTATATTCTATGCATGAGTGCAACCTCTACCCACAGGAAGGTTCATAATATACTATTTGAATTAACTTGATTAATTCATTCTGGTTATATATGTTCATAGCATGATATGTGTTTCTTTGATTATGCAGTTATTCCCACTACTGCTTTATTTGATTCTGCTAAAACTCCAATGCTGACTGATGACAATTTTACTGAATGGAAGGATAATATCCTTTTGACGTTGGGGTGTATGGATTTAGACATGGCAATCTGTGAGGAAAAACCACCAAATCCCACGGAATCAAGTACGCCATCTGAGAGGTCTAGTTACGAACACTGGGAGCGATCTAATCGCCTCAGCATGATGCTCATCAAGTCTCGTATAAGTCCAAGCATTAGGGGTTCTATCCCTAATCTTGATAATGTCAAAGCTTACATGAAAGCCATTGATGAACAATTCGTAAGCTCTGACAAGGCGGTTGCCAGTACCCTTATGAAGAGGCTTTCGAACATGACCCATGACAGAAGTCGTGGTGTGCGCGAGCACATCATGGAGATGAGGGACATTGTTGCTAAATTAAGCTCCCTAAAGGTTGAAATCTCGGAGCCATTCCTGGTGCATTTTATACTCAACTCTCTCCCTTCGGAGTATACTCCATTCAAGGTCTCATACAACACACATAAAGAGAACTGGTCAATTAATGAACTTCTGACCATGTGTGTTCAAGAGGAGCAGAGGTTGAAAAATGAGTTCATTGAGTCTGTACATCTTGCGACTCATTTTAAGAGAAATGCAAAGAAGGGCAAAGGTCTTCCAATGAAGAAAACCGACAATAAAGACAAATGTCGTTTTTGCAAGAAAAATGGACACTGGAAGAAAGATTGCATGAATTATAAAGGATGGCTAGAGAAGAAAGATAATTTGTCCTTTGTGTGTCATGAACCTAACTTTATTGAGGTTTCTGATAATACATGATGGATTGATTGTGGTTCTACAATTCACATTACGAAAACCATGCAGGGCCTTCTAAACCTGAGGAAACCAAATGAAAGTGAGCAATGCATCTATTCTGGAAACCGGATGCGCTCTACTGTTGAAGGAGTGTGATCTTATAGGCTCATTTTGAAAACTGGTTTTCAACTTGATTTGGAAAACACCTTTTATGTACCTCTTTTTCCAGAAATTTAGTTTCTCTTTCAAGACTTTCGATTATTGGATATGATATCTATTCACATCTTTTTGTAATGAATGTTTTGAAAGAGAATAAAGTTATTGGCTCTGAGAAATTGAATGGTTTTCTTGTTCAACTTGAGTTAGATCCCATTTATGAGCATACTCTTTTACCAGAAATTGGTACAAAGTGTTGTATTATCAATGAGAACTCATCAAGTCTTTGGCATAAAAGATTGGGACATATCTCAATCGAAAGAATGAAAAGATTGATGAATGAAGGAGTTTTGCAAACTCTAGACTTCACTGATTTAGGTACTTGTGTGGGATGCATAAAGGGTAAGCAAACCAACATGACCATTAAAGGTTCCAAAAGAAGTTCTCAACCTCTTGAAATCATACACACGGATATCTGTGGACCTTTTCATACACCTTGCTGGAATGGTCAGAAATACTATATTTCATTTATTGATGACAATTCAAGATTCATGTATCTCTATCTTCTATTTGAAAAATCTGAAGCACTTGATGCGTTCAAAATCTTCACATTAGAAGTAGAGAAACAGAAGGAGAAGACAATTAAAATTGTCCGATCTGATAGAGGTGGTGAATATTATGGACGTTACACAGAAAAAGGGCAAATGATTGGTCCATTACTGAATTCCTTCAAAAGGAGGGTCTTGTTGCTCAATACACCATGCCTGGCACACCACAACAAAATGGTGTTGCTGAAAGAAGGAATCGGACTCTTATGGACATGGTCAGGAGCATGATTAGAAAAACAAATTTGCCTATATCCTTTTGGAGTGAAGCTCTAAAAACTGCTGTGCATGTTTTACATAGTGTTCCATCTAAGGTTGTTCCTAAAACACCTTTCGAGTTATGGAATGGTTGGAAACCAAGTTTAAAACATTTACACATATGGGGTTGTCCAGTTGAAGTTAGGGTATACAGCCCAAGCATAAAGAAACTGGATGAACAAACGAAAAGCGATTATTTTATTGGATATACAGTTAACTCCAAAGGGTATAGATTTTACTGTCCATCCATACTCCTAAAATGGTTGAAGCTAGAAATGATAAGTTTCTAGTGGATCATGAAGTCAGTGGGAGTGATTCGAATCAAGAATTCAATTTTGAGGAAGTAAGGGATACACACGTTGTACCTTTATATGTAGACAATTCGGTTGCTATTCATCATAATGAAGAGCCACCAATTGTGCAACCTCAAATTGAAGAATCACATCAAGAACAAGCTGAACCCACTAATGCCATATCTACTGAACCAGTGGGAGTACGAAGATCCTCAAGAACTAAAAGGACAGCAATTTCTAGCGATTATGTTGTATATCTTCAAGAGTCCGACTATGACATTGGACTAAATCATGACCCTATCTCGTTTTCACAAGCCATGAGTTATGACAAATCGTCACTATGGTACGATGCCATGAAAGAAGAGATGGAATCAATGGCTAAAAACAACGTCTGGGAACTTGTTCCGTTACCAAACAGAGCCTCTATGGTGGGATGCAAATGGGTCTTTAAGACCAAAAGAGACTCGTTTGGTAACATTAAACGATATAAAGCCAGACTTGTAGCCAAAGGTTTCACCCAGAAAGAAGGCATTGATTACCATGAAACCTTCTATCCAGTCTCAAAAAAGGATTCATTTCGGATAATCATGGCATTAGTAGCTCATTTTGATCTCGAGCTACATCAAATGGATGTGAAAACTGCGTTTTTGAATGGGGTTCTTGATGAAGAGGTATACATGCGTCAACCTGAAGGCTTTGTCAATTCTGATAATGATCAACTGGTTTGCAAATTGAATAAATCCAATATGGGCTTAAACAGGCTCACGTCAATGGAACATTAGGTTTCATGAGGTAATCTCTTCATTCGGTTTCGTAGGGAACATTGTTGATCAATGTATATACCTCAAGACGAGTGGGAGCAAATACATTTTCTTAGTCCTATATGTGGATGATATTCTACTAGCAAGCAGTGATCTTGGGTTATTGCATGAGACTAAGCGATTTCTCGCTTTGAACTTTGATATGAAGGATATGGTTGAAGCCTCTTATGTCCTTGGCATAGAGATTCACAGAGATAGAACAAGTAAAATACTTGGTCTTTCTCAGAAGGCCTAAATCATCAAAGTACTAGAGAAATTTGCTATGCAGAATTGTGCGTCTATTGCGTCACCTATTGTCAAAGAAGAAAAGTTCAGTTTGGTCTAGTGTCCTGAAAATGCATTGGAGCAGGATCAAATGAAAAGCATTCCATATGCCTCGCTCATTGGGAGCCTTATGTATGCATTGGTCTGTACCAGACCTGATATTGCATTTGCGGTTGGAGTGCTTGGTAGATATCAAAGCAACCCTGGAATGGCTCATTGGAAAGCAGGCAAGAGGGTGTTGAGATATCTACAAGGAACCAAAGATTATGAGCTCACATACAGATGATCAGAGAATTTGAAAGTCACTGGATATTCTGATTCTGATTACTCTGGTTGTGTGGATACGAGTAAGTCTACTTCCGGATACATATTTCTTCTTGCTGGAGGAGCTGTATCTTGGAGGAGTAAAAAGCAATCCATTATTGCTTCATCCACAATGGAGGCTGAGTTTATTGCATGCTATGAAGCTACGTCACAGGCCTTATGGATGAGAAATTTCATCAGTGGTCTTAAGGTTGTAAATATTGTTGATAGACCCATAAAGATTTTCTGTGACAATTCAGCTGCTGTGTTCTTTGCGAAAAAATAAAAGTGGGAGTCACAGTAAACATATCGACATAAAGTATATGAAGGTCAGAGATCATGTTAAACAAGGAGAAGTAAAGATTGAACACATTAGTACAGAGTCAATGGTTGCTGATCCTATGACTAAAGGATTACCGGTTAAAGTTTTCAGGGATCATACTGCTGATATGAGACTTCTTAGTTCTCCTTGATTTGTTGTACTTTGATCTTATTTTGTCTAGACATTTGTTGACTTTGAATATGCGCATTAAATGTTGTATGATCTATTTGATCCATGGACGTGGACCCATTTTGAGATGATTTATAGTAAATCATTCATTTTGTTATATTGAATGTATGATGCATTGTAATTCTTGGAAGGGAGTGCTTGACATAAAAGCATAACCGCCTTGATTCGTGTGTTGTATTTTCAATCTAAGTTTGATAGTCAATAGATCCAAATGACAATAAATTATGGCCATATTTTTTTGTCACTTATGCTGTGTTATCAAGCATTCGACATGTGATCCATGTGGGAGAATGTCAGAATCAATTATATTAATTATAATTGATTGCTATAATCTCGTGATTTATTTATAAATCACTAATGTGGATCACATTATAATGTATCCGTACGTTATATCGGCTAGATACATTGCAATTATTGACTGCATTAATGATCTGATTTGATTCTGATTGATTGACAATTATTATGTTTCCTTGATGGAAGGAATTGATTGTCAGTCAAATAAGGAAAGGGGTCCCTGGCCTAGCCTATAAATAGAGGACCTGTGATATTCCATCAATCATAGCTATACAGCATTCAGATAGGCATAGGCTGGAGGCTCCATTTCCCGCAAGGATTCTTCTCTGCAGCAGGCTTCCGATTCGAAGGCGACGACTAAGCGATAATGGCCGGATGTAACTTTTACGCTTTCGCTATTTATTTTGGCCTAACAGGTAAGACTCTTGCAGAATTCCTCAACACCATAAGCGCAATGAATAGGGAAGGTATAGTAATGCTACAATTCCTAGGATGTATATAGGGCTCTTCTTCTCTGCTCGTCTCAGCGAGTAATGGAACAAAGATCTTGAGTCTGAGACCCGGTATTCTTCTTGAAAGGAGTGAGCCTAATACGGAATTTCTGACATATAGAAGAAATTAAAAAAACGATTAAGTTGTTTATACATTTAAAATCTTCCTATGAAAATATAAAACTATGTTGAAGTGTCCCTCAAATTGAAAACCTAAATGTGAAATGGTAAGCCCGTCATTTCTCCAGATACATTTATTGAACGTCAATTACTTGAAGGGAAAAAAAGAAAAAACTCCTCAAAATAGTTATTTCCGGTGGAGTCAAATTACATAATGGGTTGTACGGCTTATTCCCAGTCTTCCGGCAACCCCCGCCCCCTCGCCACAACCAAAAAAAAATCTCTTAGTTCCTTTTATTAGATAGCAAAATGTCATATTCTGAACTTATGACCTCCACCGTTCCATTTCTAAAGAATTTTGTGAATGATACAAATTATAAAACTCACCAACTTTTTGAATGAGGTGTTCATATATAAAAGTGTATAGAACTTATCAACTATAAATTAAGTCGTTCCTTGATCTTGTTTATATACAAAGTCAATCATTGACGAGTCCAAAAATATAAAGAACACATGTCAGCTCAACTAAAGAAGGTTTTTACTTAAGAGGTTATTAGTAACTCATTCAATATAATGTTAGAACTAATCAATCATGTACTAAGACGCAGTTGTTTGGTGTGTGCGTATGGAAACAGTAAAATAAACCAAACCCGGGACGAGCCGATGACTCTGTCCTTAAGACGTATTGCTCCAGTATACTGTGCCTAACCGGCATTAGCAACCGTCTCCCAGGATACAATGGGTACCTGTTCAGTTGAGCGGCACTGCTGAACTTGAACTACAGCGAAACTTCGAGTGTCCTGACTTCTCTTGGACGTTATGCAGAAAGTATAATGCTACGAATGCAGTATGCTACGAATGCTTAGAGCGAGTGTGTTTTTAGAACGCACCCCTTGCCCTGTTTATATAGGGGAGTCGGTTGAAGAATCGGTTACGCAGATGGAACTGTGACCGTCGGATCAAAACCGTAGATGAGCCAGAGCCGTCGGATGAAAACTTCCTAGCGGTTTTGAGAGATTTAAATTACAACCGTTAGATGGAAAACCGATTCACAGGATTAAACCTGTAGCGTTAGATGAAAACCACATTCAGTTGGGCGGTTAGGTCAGTTTGAATTTTATCCGCTGGATCAAAGCTACCTTTTTCGCCACCGTTGAATCAAAACCAATTGATCTTATCGGAGGAGACCGTTCAAATCCGAATTAAACAAACGTTTTATTTAAACCATAACCGAATGTTTAATTTAAATTAAACACAACTGAACGTTTAATTTAAATTAGACACATCCGAACGCGTTTTATCTGTTACCAAACTGAACACACATTTTCTATTTCTGGACTGGACCGCACCCTTAAATCGGAGAGCATTTGGGCCGCTGCTCAGCTAGGCCCGAAGCCTACAAAAAATAATTAATCCACAAGCCCAAATAAATTTTCTCCAAAAAGATACGAACCGGCCCGGCCCACGAGCACACGAGCCACGAGCCCCGAGCCCGAGCCGACGGCGCACGCGCGTGTGCGCGCGTGTGGCACTTTCTAGGTCTTTCCTCTGGTCAAAAACTTCTCATGCCCCAAGGACACATCTAAAGTGTCCATTCTAGCCATTTATAAGGTGGCTAAATATATCCAAATGTCCAATGTGGTATTCCTCCATAAGGGTGATGTGGTCTCCTAAGAATAGGACACATCACCCATTAACCATGTTTTCCATCCACTTTGAGCATTAATTTCTCATTCACCCGGTATCGTAATTGAGTGATTCCAAAGTCTAAAATTAACTAATCGTTATGTAGATAATTAAGGACCTATTAGTTTTCGATTTTCATTACCAGAAACTAATCATAATTAAGCTCAAAGTATGTTGCTAAACCAAGTTTTGCAACCTTCCTTAATGGGCCAAAGCCCAAACCTTTTAATTCTCCAAAAATCCCCCACATGAATGGAAATTAATGCAAATGCAGACTCTAAGGAGAAGTCAGACAAGAAAATGTTGCATCAGAAGATGTAGCTTCTGGCTTTGAAACTTTCATAGTGATGTACCATCGGATTCACTCGGCTAATTAGTGACTTGATGTCTTGAACCAGTCAGCCTTTTTTGTGAACCTAGACAATGATACTCACACAACATTTCCTTTAACACCCTTTTGGTTCTCATGGTTGTGTTCGTTTTGGCCATGAACAACCTGGTTGCAGAAAGTGTTTTAGAGAAATCTTGCCTCCCAGACTTCTCATAGAAGCGGCCCCACTTCACACTTACATAGGTGATTCCTATCAAGAGTATTCTTCCATAGTCCACTTGATGTATCAAGATATAGGACATCGCTGAAAGCTTTAGCTTATCCTAAATATTCTCTGCAGACAGCACTTTTATGTGACGGAATGAGTAAGTGCTAAACTGAAACTTCATAACTTAGTTGTCTTATTGAACCAAGATTATGGGATCTCTAGTCAACAAGGTTGGGTTACCGTTACAAAGATTCTTGCATCATAGGCTTTAATCCCATTCTGTTTATCGAAATCGACATCCGATCTCTAGGCAAACCTTTTGTAAGCGGATCCGCAAGATTCTCCATTGATTTTATGTAATCAATGGAAATCACGCCATTAGAGATCAATTGTTTAATGGTGTTATGTCTTCGACGTATGTGTCGTGACTTACCATTGTAGATGCTGCTTTGAGCACGTCCTATAGCCGATTGACTATTACAGTGTATGCTAATAAGAGCGATTGGCTTAGGCCAGCATGGAACATCTTCTAGGAAATTTCGAAGACATTCAGCCTCTTCCCTAGCTTTATCCAGTGCTATAAACTTAGCTTCCATAGTAGACCGAGCTATGCATGTTTGTTTCATGGATTTCTACGACACAGCAGCACCACCAACAGTGAATAAGTATCCACTAGTGGACTTCGAGTCCTTACAATCTGATATCCAATTTGCATCGCAATATCCTTCTAATATTGCCGAATATCTCGTGTAATGTAATCCAAGGTTCATTGTGTATTTCAGATACCTCATCACTCTATTTAGAGCTTTCCAATAATCATCACTTGGATTACTGGTAAACCTGCTCAATTTGTTTACTGAACAAGCTAAGTCTGGTCTTGTACAATTTGTTATGTACATCACACTCTCGATCACCTGCGAGTATTTTAATTGAGCTATAGGTTCGCCTCGGTTTTTCCTTAAGTGTATACTTAAGTCAAGTGGGGTATTTATTGGTTTTGTTTCAAACATATTGAATCGTTTGAGAATAGATTCAATATAATGAGTTTGCGATATAACAAGACCATCAGCCATTCGAGAAATTTTAATTCCTAAGATAACATTGGCAACCCCCATGTCGTTCATATCAAAATTTTGTGTTAACATCTTCTTTGTATTCAAGATGATGTCACGAGTACTGTCCATGATTAGCATGTCGTCTACATAGAGACATACTATCACATAGGCATTTGGTGTGCTCTTGATGTACACACACTTATCGCACTCATTGATCCTGAAGCCGTTTGACATCATTACCTGATCAAACTTTAAATGCCATTGCTTGGGTGCTTGTTTAAGTCCGTACAGAGACTTAACAAGTCTACACACTTTCCTTTCTTGTCCTGGAACGACGAACCCTTCGGGTTATTCCATATAAATCTCTTCCTCTAACTCACCATTAAGAAAGGCAGTCTTCACATCCATTTGATGGATTTCTAAATCATAGACTGCAGCAATAGCCACTAGCATCCTTATGGAAGTGATCCTAGTCACTGATGAGTAGGTGTCAAAGAAGTTAAAGCCTTCTTTATGTCTGTAGCCCTTGGCTACTAACCGGGGCCTTGTACTTGTCAATAGATCCATCTTCTTTCAGTTTTTTCCTAAAATCCACTTGCATCCGAGTGGTTTACTTCCTGGAGGAAGATCCACCAACTCCAAATTGTGATTTTGAAAAATAGAATCTATCTCACTATTTACTGCCTCTTTCCAGAAAGGAGCTTCTGGAGTTGTCATTGCCTCAGAGAAAGATCTCGGCTCGTTTTCTACCATGTAGGTTAGAAAATCTGGTCCAAAAGACGTCGGTATTTTGGATCGTTTGCTTTGACGAGGTTCCTCAGTCTCTTGAGGAGTCGTCTCACGCACTCTCTTACTAGTGCTAGCTTCTTCACTGTCTTTGCCTTTCTTCGGGAAGACATTTTCAAAGAACACTGCATTCCTTGACTCCATGACAACATTTTTATGTATCTCGGGAATGTCCAATTTGTGCATTAAGAAACGATATGCACTACTGTTCGTAGCATAGCCGTTGAATATGCAATCAATTGTTTTAGGCCCGATTCTCACTTGTCTTGGTTTAGGTACAGCAACCTTCGCCAGACACCCCCACACTTTCAAGTATTTGTAACTAGGCTTATAGCCTTTCCAAAGTTCATATGGGGTTTTATCCATCTTCTTGGACGGAATCCTATTTGAAATGACGTTGGCGGAGAGAATTGCTTCCTCCCACAAGTTATGAGGTAAACCCGAACTTATCAATATAGCATTCATCATTTCCTTTAGAGTACGGTTTTTGCGTTTTGCAACACCATTCGATTGAGGTGAATATGGTGCAGTCGTTTGATGAATAATGCCATGTTCTGAACAGAATTCATTAAATGATGCGTCATATTCTCCGCCTCTATCACTTCGAATTGTTTTAATTCGTTTACTAAGTTGATTCTCAACTTCATTCTTATAATCTTTAAAAGCATCAATGGCCTCATCTTTGCTATTTAGCAAATAAACATAACATTATCTAGTGCAATCGTCGATAAAAGTTACAAAGTACTTTTTACCTCCTCTTGTTTGCACAAACTTTAAATCACACAAATCTGTGTGAATTAAATCCAAGGGGTTAGTGTTTCGTTCTGTTGAAGGAAATGGCGCTTTTGTCAATTTTGCTTCAACACATATTTGGCATTTTTCTTTATTGTTAAAGTCCAGTTTGGGTAATAAGTCAAGGTTAATCATTCGTTGTATTGACTTGTAATTAACATGTCCCAAACAAAAATGCCATAAACAAGAAGACTCAAGCATGTAAGCAGAAGAGGAAACAATTTTATTAGTCTCAGTGGGCGCAACTTTTTTGGGTACAATCGTCATAACATTTAGTTTAAACATGTTGCCAGTAAGGTACCCCTTTCCCAAATGCAAGTCATTCTTAGAAAGAGTAAATTTGTTTGCCTTAAAAAAAAGCCTGGAACCATGACTAACTAGTAGTGCGCCAGATACCAAGTTCTTCCTGATGTCAGGAACATGCAACACATTCTGCAGGGTCAGCTCCCTTCCTGAGGTCAGTTTCAGGACTACCTTACCCTATCCTTTAATCTTCGAGCTGTCGGAGTTTCCCATGAAGAGTTGTTCATTGTTTGCCGTGGGTACATAGTCACTGAACATTTCCATGTTGGCACACACATGTCGAGTGGCCCCTGTGTCCACCCACCACTCACGCGGATTCCCCACTGCGTTGCATTCAGTCACCACTGCGCAGAGATTCAGATCTTCCATTGTGCCGACCAGATTCGCTTGTGCTTTGGTTTGATTCTGATTCTTTTTGGGCTTACGGCAGTCACTGCTACGGTGCCCCGGTTTTCCACAGTTATAACACTTATCTGTGAACTTCTTTGCAATCTCCTTGCCCTTGACGTTCACGCCCAAAGTGTTATTCTTCTTTTTGTTCTTCGCCTCAGCAACATGAGCCTTGGCTTGATCAGACTTCGTGGTTGGCTTCCTATCAGCACGACGATTGTCTTCTTCAATTCGAAGCCGGACAATCAAATCCTCCATCTTCATTTCCTTTCGTTTGTGCTTGAGATAGCTCTTAAATTTCCTCCACGAAGGAGGCAGCTTCTCAATCACAGCCGCAACTTGGAAATATTCACTGAGCGTCATGCCCTCCTCTTCCATTTCAGATACCAACATCTGTATTTCCTCAACCTGCGAAATTACAGTTTTGGAATCTAGCATTTTATAGTCGAGAAATCTACCAACTATCAACTTTTTCGTGCCAGCATCTTCTGTACGATACTTTTTATCTAAAGCCGACCACAAAGCTTTTGCAGTTTTATAAGTACAAAACATGCCATAGATAGTATTATCCAGGCAACTCAGAATCAAATTCAAACAACAAAAATTCGTATACGCCCATGCTTCAGCACCCAAGGCATTCTGCATGTTTTGATGTTGATCCTCCACAGGTTCTACTACCGGTGGATCCTCGCTCAGCATCTTGGCCAATCCCAGTGCTGTGAGATAGAACAGCATCTTTTGCTGCCACCTCTTGAAGAAACTGCCAGTAAATTTTTCCGGCTTCTCCACGTGTGCAGCTGTGGCAGCCGGATTCATCTGAGGCCCTCCGTTTGGTGCCAAACGAACCGTGTTGACCGGTGCACCGCAGCAACATTATTCGCCCCGTCAGGTGCAGACACGGAGTGAGCACCGTTAAAGCCTTAAAAAAAAGTTTGAGCTTTCATTTTCCATTCCTATTCAGTTCGATCAAAACGTACAGATCAGAACAGAATCGGATATAAGAAATGGGTAGAAGCAGACTGCGAAACAGTAATACTACTGCTTTGCGTAAAAAGAAAAACAGTACATAAATTAATTGGAAATACGTCTTAAGATTATTAGAACCAATCAATCCTGTACTAAGATGCAGTCGTTCTGTGTGTGCGTATGGAAACAGTAAAATAAACCAAACCCGGGGCGAGTCGAGGACTCTGTCCTTAAGACGTATTACTCCGGTATACTGTGCCTAACCAGCGTTAGCAATCGTCTTCCAGGATACAGCGGGTACCTGTTCAGTTGAGAGGCACTGCTGAACTTGAACTACAGCGAACCTTCGAGTATCCTGACTTCTCTTGGACGTTATGCAGAAAGTATAATGCTACAAATGCAGTATCCTACGAATGCTTAGAGCGAGTGTGTTTGTGGAACAAACCCCTTGCCCTGTTTATATAGGGGAGTCGGTTGAAGAATCGGTTATGCAGATGGAACTGTGACCGTCAGATCAAAACCGTAGATGAGCCAGAGCTGTCGGATGAAAACTTCCTGGCGGTTTTGAGAGATTTAAATTACAACCATTAGATGGAAAACCGATTCACAGGATTAAACCTGGAGCGTTAGATGAAAACCACATTCAGTTGGACGGTTAGGTCAGTTTGAATTTTATCCGCTGGATCAAAGCTACCTTTTCCGCCACCGTTAGATCAAAACCAATTGATCTTATCGGAGGAGACCGTTCGAATCCGAATTAAACAAACGTTTTATTTAAACCATAACCGAACGTTTAATTTAAATTAGACACAACCGAATGCGTTTTATCTATTACCGAACCGAACGCGCGTTTTCTGTTACTGGACTGGACCGCACCCTTAAATCGGAGAGCATTTGAGCCGCTGCGTAGCTAGGCCCGAAGCCTACAAAAAATAATTAATCCACAAGCCCAAATAAATTTTCTCCAAAAAGATAGGAACGAGCACACGAGCCGGATGGGCGGCGGCGGCAGCGCGCGTGTGGCACTTTCTAGGTCTTCCCTCTGGTCAAAAACTTCTCGTGCCCCAAGGACACATCTAAAGTGTCCATTCTAGCCATTTATAAGGTGGCTAAATATATCCAAATGTCCAATGTGGTATTCCTCCATAAGGGTGATGTGACCTCCTAAGAATAGGACACATCACCCATTAACCATGTTTTCCATCCACTTTGAGCATTAATTTCTCATTCACCCGGTATCGTAATTGAGTGATTCCAAAGCCTAAAATTAACTACTCGTTACGTAGATAATTAAGGACCCATTAGTTTTCGATTTTCATGACCGGAAACTAATCATAATTAAACTCAAAGTATGTTGCTAAACTAAGTTTTACAACCTTCCTTAATAGGCCAAAGCCCAAACCTTTTAATTCTCCAACATATAATTCGTTGTTATTAGATTGAACAATGTTATCATAGCTCATCTTCAATTTAAAGATAGAAGTGACACGTATGCTACAAAGTTAGAAAGACATATCACTTTCCCTACAAGAAAATACTTTACACGCATAAAAACATAAATTCAATACTTCTTATTCTTAAGCCATCAACTCCTATTTGAGTTACACCTCATTCAAAAATTAGACGCTAAGAGATCTACTCAATGTACTAGCCTAGTAGACTTTTTGAATTTAATTCCATCATTAATGTCATCACTTAGTAGGCGTAAGGAATTAATTCTTTATAATCACGTGGGAATTAGAGTACAAGAGTACAACACAACTTGCAAGACTAGCTAGAAAAAAACAAGTTCTCAATATATTAGGTTTCCTTAATTATAAAGTGTTTAAAGAAAGACCGGATTACTAACCCTGATTTAATTCTCATGAACAACTTGCATGTGTTTCAATTCATTTAGGCAGGACTACGGTCCCATACTTCGAGTTCTGCCCTACGTGCCTAATCAGTTTCTTAATATTTTATTTTTTTAAACAATATTCTTCAAATTAAAATCCTTATAGTTTAAATCCCTAATGGAGTTAATATGAAATTATAAATTGGTTGCTTGTCATAGAAACTTTAAATGCTCTATGCGTAAGTACTAACTATAAGGATTTCAAAATGGTTTACACATTTAGCTGCTATTAATAATCAAGAGTATGTATCTTATTTACAAACTTATTTATTTTGACAGAGTGTTTCTAAAAATTAAGAAACGTTATTTTGACCAATTCGATATTAAAAATTCTCTTTAAAACCATGCATGACTAAAAGAGCTCTAGATACTAAATTCTTCCGAATGTCGGGGACGTACAACACATTCTGCAGAGTCAAATGCTTCTATGAGGTTAGCTTCAGAACAACTTTGCCATCGCTTTCGATCTTCGATGAGGCCGAGTTCCCATGTAAAGTTGTTCATTGTTCCTGGGCTGGTACTCCGCGAACATCTCTCTGCTGGAGAATACATGCCCCGTGGCGCCTGTATCGAGCCACCATTCGTGTATGTTCCCTACAGCATTGCACTCTGAGACTACTGCGCAGAGGTTCAGATCATCCATGGCATCAACGATGTTCACCTTTGCCTTAGTTTGCTTCTTCTTGGGCTTTCGACACTCATTGATGACATGCACCTGAATGCCATAGTTGTAGCATTTTCCGGTGAACTTCTTGGCAATCTACTTGCCTTTCTTGTTCACCCAAAGTTGGCCCTTCTTTTTCTTGGCCTCTGCAACATGGGCCTTGGGCTGACCAACACTGGAATGTGGCTTCCTTTCAGTTTTGCAACTGTCTTCTTCTATGCGGAGTCGGACAATCAGTCTTCCAATGTTATCTCCTTTCTCAGATAGCTTCTGAATTCTATCCATGAAAGAGGTATATTCTCAATCACCGCAGCCACTACGAAAGATTCATTGAATAACATGCACTCCTCTTCCATCACGGCTACCAATGTCTGAAGTTCCTCAACTTGAGAAAGAACAATGCGAGAATCTGACATTTTGAAATCCAGAAATTTGCCGACAATAAATTTCTTAATGCCGGCATTTTCTGTACGGTATTTCTTTTCCAAAACCTGTCACAAAGACTTTGCCGTCTTGTACGTACAGTACAAGCCATACAAGGAGTTGTCCAAGTACCCCAGAATATGGCTCAAGCAAACATAATTGTTGAAGTTTCATACTTTAACAAAGATTTTGTGTTCCATATTCTGGGTCTGGTCCTCCTCAGGATCCACCACAGGCGGGTCGTCGGTCAGAAAAAAGGCCAATCCCATTGCAATCAAGAAGAATAACATCCTCTACTAACAGCGTTTGAAGCTCTCACTGAACTTTTTCGGCTTCTCCACTTGGGCCACTGCAGGACCCTATGCAGGAGGAGCATGTCTCGGAACCCCAGCATTCGGTGCCATTGGGGCGTAACTATATACGTCTGCGTCTTAAACCGAGCTAGAGCTTGCGTTCTCTATTTTAGTTTCTGTAAGATGTCAGAAACACACTGTAATCATTACAGAATCAAACCCAATACGTCTTAAGAATTGTTGGAAATAATTCAAGTCAGACCAAATTGACTTCTGTACAGCAGTGACTGACCTGCCGAGCTCAGGGTAGGCTGAATTGATCTGCTAAGACAAGACAGTTCAAATAGCGCAATTGAGTACGTTTTGAACAGTCACTCGACCTAACGACTTAAACTGAACATCACTTTAGAACAGTAGTTATGTGCTATCAGCCTTCCAGCCTAGCTGAACTAAAGTCAGACTGATAAACAGATCAGATCAGTCCAGTCAGCACAATTGTATTTGTGTTCTGGGCTGATCATCGACCTGCCGGCCTCGGCACCTCAGGCAACAAACAACTGTTGTGCTTTCAGCCTCTTCAACCGAGCTCAACACAAAGCAAAGCTCAGCACGGTAGTGCTGCAGAACAACAAATGTTCTTAGCCAAACAGCAAAGCTCAGCTCGAAACATTAATACAACAACGGTACTGCACTATCCTATGATCAGCTGGGCTCAACACAAAGCAGAGTTGGCAATAAGCTTCACAGCTTTATTGAGCAGAGATCTAAGGTGAGTCCAGGATTCTGTCCTTAAGGCGTATTGCTCTGGTATACTGTACCTAACCGGATAGAGCCATCGTCTCCTGGGATACAACGGAAGTCAGTTTATATGAATGGTACTACAGCGTATGAACTCTATGAACGTGTAAGATGTCCTGAACTTCTTGGTATACAAAAATGCAGAAGTGTTTGGGAGAGTGAATATGCGGAGATGCAGAAGGAGATTGCAGAGGAAAGGAGAAGAATTTCTGAGTGAATGTCGATGGCCACAGATGTCTCCTTGGCCACTATTTATAGGGAAATTCTGAGGCCAATTTGTTACAGTCAGTTCAATCTCAGCCGTAGGATCAGATACCAGCTCGGCTTGAACCGTTGGATCAGATAATCGAACCAGATCTGTCCTCAGCCATCAGATCAAATAATTGTTCAACCTGAGCTGTCAGATCATAACAAATTCAGGTCAGCTCGGCCGCTTAAAATTCATCCAGCTGATAAGATCCGACATACTGCTACAGCACCCGACCTGCAGTCTGCATCCCGCAGCTTGGCCTGTAGCCCAGTCTACAACCTGAACCCATCAGATCTGCAGCTCAGTCTGTCACCTGAGCCCATGCCCAGGTATGGGCCGAGCTGAGCTGACTTTCTCTCTAATTTTGAGCATTAATTTCTCATTCATTCGTTATAGGAATCGAGTGATTCGAAAGTCTAAGATTATCTATTCGATGCGTAGATAATTAAGGACTCATTAGTTTCTACATATCATTAATGAAACTAATCATAATCTTAGCTCAAAGTACGTTACTAACCACAATGTTCAACTTGACCTAATTTCAGTTTTCTTTCCATTTTCTCGACAAATAGATCATCCAGGACTATCCTTGAGTACCGTCCTCCGACTCAGAATGAATCTCATATTATTTTTAAGGGTTTTTTTTAGAAGTTATTTTTAAGGGTTGATCTCAATCAGAATGCTGTTATTTATAGGTTTTGTAAAAAACAGAAACAAAAAATTATGCATTAGTAGTTCATTGTCTCTCTTAGTTTATCTTTTTTTTAACAATCTTACATGAATCTAAATCTAAATATATTTCGGTATAAAAAGTTGAGACAAGATTCGAACACCACCTTATTAATGTTTTTCTTGACTATCACCCACTTTTTATTGAGGTATGTTTTTATCTTATTCTTTAAGACATCGTATCTCAATTTTGAAAGTGTTAAATCATGAGTTCATGGGTATGTCATGTCAATGTTGCATAGGAACTTGTTTCCGACCCAAAAATTATAAAATCGTCCAGTCATCAACTGGTCTTCTTTATTCAATTAAAGATAGATAAATACACAACTAAAAATAATTGCTCTTTGTGATGTGCAAAATAATTTTTACTTCTCTATATAATAAAATAAAAGACAACTTTTAAACAACCAATAACTACTCCACAACAATAATAGTAAAATTTACCGACGAAAAGGGTAAGAGGAGAAAGCACTCTTTCCACAATCTTTGGAGATTTTCACCTCGCTCCTTTTCATCATGTGCCCAATGGTAAATTCGGACAGGATCCCCTCACCATACGTTGACTCACCGCACTCCTCACCACGTGGTACGTGGTAGTAGGGATGAGTGGTGAGGCTAGATGAGTGTTACACTCATCCAAGTTCACTACCTCTCCTTGTTGCCACGTGTCGCACGGTGACGTACGCGGTGAGGGAGGATGAGTGAGGGGATCTGAACCCTAGTAAATATGTCAAATAATCAAAAGTAATAATGCCATCACAAATCTCCCTGTCAGCGCATTCTAGCAATTCCCACCCACGCGCCCACCGAATTTACGTTCACCCAAGGCTGCTGCTAACCTACGCCCCCACCGCTTGGAGGGTCGTTTATGAAACTCCCCAAATTCTGCTTTGTTAAATAATCGACCCTTAATTTGGAAGAAATAACTGAAACTAGACAGCCAAAACTGCAGCAACCCCCAATTTTATTTCCCTATAAATATTCTTTAAACGTGAAGAAATTATGTTTCTGTGAGTGTGTAGTGCGTGATTGTCTATTTTACAACTTTACAGATTATAGGGGTTCGTGTCAAAAGGTGTTTTTGATTCACAAAGTTGTTTATTTGGTGGAGTGTCACGTCTTGGGGAATTGAAACAGTTATTTTATTGGCGACCCATTTGTGTGTATATATATAGAAGGTTGGAGATGGAGGTGGTCAACATTTCTTGGTAACTAGTAAAGTGTAATCCTTTTTTTTGTGTTGTGAAAGTTTTGAGAGGATTTTGATAGAAAAGTTGGGTACCCTGTCAGGGTTGCTGGAGAATTATGATGGGTACGTGCCATTTCCGTGTTTAATTGCTTAATTCTCGTTCTTTGGGGATTGGGAAATTTGATGGGATTGATCTGTTTCTTTTGTCTGTTTCATGTTAATTGGATTAGTGCGGGCGGTAATTGAAGTTTCTTATGCTTGTTTACCTTCTTCTCTGAAGTGAAATTTTTCTTGTTCTGTGGTTCGGATTGGGATCTCGGTTATTATCGTGTCAATGTCGGGGGTGGAAATTTGGTGCTTTGTTTATGTATGTGTGTGAAACTGTAAATAATCTGTCCAATCCGTGTTTAATTGCTTAATTCTCGTTAATGGCCTGATGGGCTATGGATCCCCCACGGCCTTGCCCCCTCATCCCACATGTACAAAGAGCATAAGGATCCTTCTAAAGAAGAAAGAGGCTTTTGCCTGGGGGAAAGGAAAGGGATTCTGGATATCTATATTCATTAAGGGGTCAGCCTGATGTTGTATACTCCCCCTCCTCATTACTTGCTTTACAGTCTTGGTTTCTTGGTGATTTTTGAATGCTTACATGCTCCTCAGAAGCTTCAGTGAGCTGAAATTCTTGTATGCTCTTTTTTCTCTCTCAGAAACCTCAGTGAGCTATTCACAGACAATGGATGATGAATATGAAAAATTCATCAGAAGAATGAATCCACCAAGGTACTTTCCTTTTGGTTTTTATTGCGAGTTCACATAAGTATTTTCTGTTCACTTGTAATTATGTTCCTGAATTTGAATTGAATTTCTTGAACTCTCATTCATTGATGTTTTCTCCGACGTTTCTTTATGTTTCAGAGTTGTTATAGATAATGAATCCTGCAAAACTGCTACTATTATCCAGGTATGTTACTGCTTCAGTCCGTTTGCTGTATTTGAGAGGCTATCGGATGTGTGCAAATGTGTTTATCTTTTTGGTGTGTGTAATTGTCTCTTACAGGTGGACAGTGCTAACAAATATGGGATTCTACTTGAAGTAATACAAGTTCTTACTGACCTTAATCTTACAGTTGCTAAAGCATATATATGTTCTGATGGAGGGTGGTTCATGGATGGTAAGATAATTTTATATTATTTACTATGTTAGAAGATTTCCAGCAGTCTTTAAGATGGCAGTGACGAAGTTTTTGTCCTTTTACAGTTTTCAATGTTACTGATCAAGATGGGAATAAGATAACTGATGAAGGGATGCTAGATTACATACAGAAGGTGAGTTTCTGTGTTATGGAATGATTGTAATACTTTCTCTTTGCAATGATTAGAAATTTCCAGCTCATTCATTTGGTCCATTTTCAGTCACTTGGGCCAGATTCTTGTTTTGCATCCTCCAGAAGGAGATCTGTCGGTGTTGTTCCTGCAATGGACCACACCTCAATTGAGTTAATAGGAAGTGACAGGCCTGGGCTTCTTTCTGAAGTGAGTGCTGTCCTTACCCACCTCAAATGCAATGTGGTGAATGCTGAAGTCTGGACCCACAACACCCGGGCGGCTGCTGTGATGCAAGTCACTGATGAGGAAACTGGGGGTGCAATTACAGACCCTGAAAGACTTTCCCTGATTAAGCAGCTACTTTCTAATGTATTTACAGGAAGTAACAAGTCCAGGGAGGCTAAAACTGTAGTTTCACATGGAGTAACTTACCCTGAGAGAAGGCTTCACCAGATGCTGTTTGCTGACCGGGACTACGTTCGTAACAACGACGAAGCCCTGGATGTGAAGGATAGACCAAATGTAAATGTTGTGAATTGGCAGGATAAGGACTACTCGGTGGTTACTATCCGCTGTAAGGATAGGCCTAAACTGCTTTTTGATATCGTCTGCACCTTGACCGACATGCAGTATGTGGTTTTCCATGGTAATGTTGACTCTGAGGGCCCAGAAGCTTATCAGGTATATGCTCATTTCAATGGACATTTGGCGTCCCACTCTTTGATTGTCGACTAGGCTAGTTTTTTCTGACTTGTATTTATTGTTCTGACACTATTTCTACATTGTGAAGGAGTACTGCATAAGACATGTAGATGGCTCACCAGTAAAATCAGAAGCAGAGAGGGAAAGAATAATCCAGTGTCTTGAAGCTGCCATCGAGAGAAGGGTATCTGAGGTAATATGCTTTACATTGTACTGATCCCTTCTTGTGAAACAGTGAAACATTGATGCTTTCTTATCTTTTATCTTGTATATTTTTTTTTTTGGTGGGGGGGGGGGGGGGAAGGGGCCAGGGGGATGGTGTTTAACTGCATATCTTATTTTAAGTACGTTTCTATCGTTGGTTTCTTAATCTGAACTATATATTGATGAAGACACGCTTCCTAGTTGCAGTAGTAAATCACAATGTTTAGTTGAGCATTTACTTCTGGATCAGCATTTAGTGATATGCTCTTCCAGAAGCAGGAAACCATGGGGTTGTAATCAGATGGATATAGTTTGTGATGCAGCCTTCTTCAACCATGTCATGTTCGTGCCCTTGCCCCTGAATATTAAATCTGACTTTTGAATGAGTACTCATGAACAGAAGAGTAGCCAGAGTTTTGTATTTATGTTTTCTGGAGGCTACTTTATTGACCATGGTTACTCTCAGTTTAACTTGGTTTTCCAGACTTTAGTTTTGCATTCATTTCTCTTATAAACATGCTTTCATTTGAAGAATGATAAGCCTGAATGCATTGAAATCTCAAGCTGCAGAACTTTGCTGTCTCTTATTTTTAGCAGAGGCATTGTGCTTAAATATGAGAGCTAATTTCCTGGTTGTGATTTTAGGGGTTGAAGCTGGAATTATGCACAACTGATAGAGTAGGGCTGTTATCTGACGTGACTCGAATCTTCCGTGAAAATAGTCTCACCGTCACCAGAGCAGAAGTATCAACTAGAGGAGGGAAAGCCGTGAATACATTTTATGTCCGCGACGCATCTGGTTATTTTGTGGATGCAAAGATCATAGATTCCATTCGCGAAACTATAGGGCAGACAATACTCAAGGTAAAAGGACACCCCGGAGATTCAAATCCCACTCCACAAGAATCTCCAACAAGGTTCCTCTTTGGTGGGCTGTTCAAGTCCAGATCTTTCTGCAACTTTGGCTTGATTAGGTCGTACTCTTAGACTTACTAGCCATTCAAGCTTTTAATGTACATTCCCCAACCTCTAGTCATGCTTTAGCTCTTAATCTGAAATTAGTACCCACTTGAATTAGTAGGTTTAGGAGAGAGTCTGGTCCCTGTAAATATCATCGAGTATGTCGTTATGTATCTGGTTTCTTGCATCCAATATAAAGTTGGATTGCCAGAAAATCTCTTAGATGAAGTTTTATTGTGTAGGTGTCAACGAAGACTGTCCATGTTGGCTCTTGTGTACATACTTTGTGCTTTCATATCATATTTCATGGGTCCTTTACTCGGGACTATATCCTTTAATAGTATCTATTTCCCCACACTTTGCGTAATAGGTCTCCGCATACAACAATATTCTCCCATTGCCTTAGAGGCTCCCGTCTATACCGGGGTATGAAGAGTCGGATGTACGCAACCATACTCACGTGTTAGAAACACACAGAGGTTGTTTCCTGATGACCCATAATAAAAATTACGTCAAGCTTTGTCGATCAACTGCTACTTCACAATGTAAGAAGTGTAACCAATTTAGCGAATCATTTTGCTTTATTCAGCTAGGTGAAAGATACACCTCTATCTTACCAAAATTATAATTAACTTTAGGGGTAATTATCTTTTCGCATTATGTGTCCTAGCTGAAAGATACACCTCTATCTTACCAAAATTATAATTAACTTTAGGGGTAATTATCTTTTCGCATTATGTGTCTTGGCAAATTGTTGCTCCGTACATCCGACTCTCCATATCGCGTTATAGGCAGGAGCCTCTAAGACAATGGGTAATGTTGTTTTCCTCGTCGTTGTCTTGGCAAAATGTGTTGGAGACCTCTTAATTTCTTTTATGATTTTTTACTTTTCCTATTTTGTAGAATAAAAGTAAATATTATTTTCCGTCAAAGTTAAGGATGAAGTAGGAATAAATACCACCACATCTAAGGCTGTAAATGAACCAATCCGTTCGGTTGTTGGGCTCGTTTGGTTCGAGCTTGAGCTCAAGCTCGGCTCGGATAAAAGGCTAATGAACAGAGCCTGAACACCTTTTTTCTGTTCGAACTCGGTAAGTGGCACCGTTCGTTTAAGGTGTTCGGCTCGTTAATGTTGTTCGTGAGTTAAACAAACCAAGCCTGAACATTTAAATATGTTCGTTTAAATAAACGAACAAGCTCGGCTCGTTCGCTAAGTTAAATGAACCGAGCTTGAACAACGCAATGCTCGGCTCGTTCGGCTCGTTTACAGCCTTAACCACATCCTTCATTGGAGGGTCTCAATATGGTTCGGCAATACACATGGTATGAAAGGTAATTCTCCATCCAATTTACCACGCATGTTGCTGACTTGCATGGAGAATGACTATTTTATTCATTAATTGAAAGTCAAATAAAAGGATAATGTCCATAAAGATTTTTAAATGGACTCTCAATATATTTTGTCAAAATTCAGAGCCAAAAAGATAAATATGTCCTAATTATAGTACACTCCGAACCAGTTTAACATATTAGAATATACTCTCATCTAAATTTCGTTCAACGTATTAGAACATATCCGTTCTAGGTAACGTAGATACAAAGCAACGATAAATAGATAACCTACATACAAAGCAATAATAATGTAGTAGTAGGATTAGCTTATTGATCATTGGCTCTTGAAAACGTGAATGATGACTGCGATGCTTATCCATATCCAGTTGCATCATGATTCCCTCCCCATTTGAAGGAATGTTAAAGCCTTAATGATGGCTGATTAGTGATTGGTGGTTTGTCATGTATTGACGGCTTTATTATGTTTATATGTATTCATCTATTTGGAACCACGAGTAAGGTTGATGTTTTGTAACCATAAATTCAGAAGTTCGAGTCGCAGAAATAGCCTCTTGCACAAAGTGTATGTACGGTTGCGTATATCAGATCGCGAAGCGATCCGGTTCCTTCCTATATCCTGTACAAACGCCGTAACTTAATGCATCGGAAATGCATTTTTTTTTTTTTTTACCAATTTGATGGATTGTGTGGGTGGCGGCTGATTATATAATTTGGGCTCTCACTATATTATGGTTTTGTAGGGAATACAGTTGATAATGATGGTGGCGGCTGTTGGATTATTTAATGGGGTTGATATAATAGACCAATTAAGGATTTGGGGAATATTGTTGGGGCTGATAGAGACAGGAAGATCTATGTAGTATTTGGTCAAGTTTTGCTTACAAAAGTCTGCCGTACTTTGGGTGAATTGCTTCTTGTGTTGGAGAACACTGTCGGATATATTGTTGCATTATTTCCCATTGACAATGTCTTGTCGGATGAGGTTATACTTGCAAAAGATATATGCTTACGTAGTTGAACTACGTGGCTGAATGAACATGATTAAATGTAAGATTACACAGCTTTGCAGTAACCTACTTCTCGATTTACAATTTAGCTATAGCACACGTTTTATAATGATCAATAAGTAGGTATTACGTACTTATGAATCAATAATATAAAGAATTATTGACATGGTACAGTGAAGAATGTGTAAAACAAGATGTCTGTTTATACTTATTATGTTTCTTGTAACATTTTGGTGGTTGAGTAAGTATTATGATATATTCATTGACCACTATAAAATTGACTTCGTATGAGAATTTTTGTGTAGCAAGAGATGGTTTGCCCCAAAAGAGTATAAACAGACGTAGAACCTTTCTGTAAGTCAAGCTTTGTTAGCTTGAAATAATTATATCAACTCGTTTACCTTTTTTTTCAATATCATTTGATTTGTGTTATATCATACAAAATTTTGGAAGTCCTTTCGGTGCTCTAAACCTACAGGTAAAATGTTCGTCATTTGAACTGAGTAAATCCAACCAAAAGAAAAATACTTCTCTTAATTTGTGTTTTACAATTTAATTCTATTTTCTCGTAAAATCATCCGTTTTTCCTCATTTCCCATTGTTATGCCTCGCACCCTCCGTAAAATAAATAAAGGATAAACAAAAATTAAATAGGTTAAGGACAATTAATAATAATGAATTAAGAATTAAGTATTGGAATTAATTGGAATTTATTGAGGGGATTAAACATAGAATTAAATAGCATTTAATTTAGAATTAAATATTGGAATTTAATTGTTCAAGATAAATGAGATAATATGATATAATTTAGAAACTCCAAATTTCACCATTCCCATATAAAAACTGACAGAACGTCAGTTTCTGATTCATTATCATCAGAACCGACGCCCCCCTCTCCATAGGCAACTCTGGACAACTCTCCAACGCTAGGTGAAGAACTCTTCAAGATCTTCAATCCGTTCTTCTTTCGTCCTTCGTTTCTTCTTCGAGTAATCACAGGCAAGTAATCTACTTATAATTTCTTACGATTTGCGAAAGAAAAAGGCCTACTTTTATATCAAATTGGATCACCATGCAGTAATTTCTTTCTGTGAATCTATATGTGTGACTTATGTGTTTTGGTTTGAGATTTGGCCATTATCTGTTGAAATATTGTTCATTGTTTTGTTGTTTATGTGAGATCATGTAAATCCCAATCCCTTGAACCCTACTTTGTTGATATTTGTGGTTGAAGGGAAGGGAGAGGAAAAAAGATGAGATCTTTGGGGTTAGTGGATGAATGATTTGAGTTTTATACTTGAATCTTTGATGTGCGTGTGAAGGATCTTGATTTGATGAATTAAGGATGGATTGATAGTGAGGATTAGGCTTGGAATGGTTGGGAGAAAGTTAGAAATCGATTGGGATTTAGATCTGCAGTTTCTGCAGAAATCGCAGGATGAGGATTCTAGAATTTGGTGACGTCGATCGATCGACGTCAGGGTATGACGTACGTCGATCGATCGATGTATAGCAAGTGAGGGGCTGACGTATTCCAGATGAACGTAGATCGATCGACGTAGGATGAGTGAGAGATCGAAGTGTCTCAGATGAACGTCGATCGATCGATGTAGGTTGAGTGAGAGATTGACGTCCCTCAGATGGACGTCGATCGATCGACGTTAGGGTATGACGTATGTCGATCGATGATGTCAGGGTATGACGTCCATCTGTTTTGTGGAAAATTAAGGGAAGAAAGAGGGAAGTTAGGGGACCCTTTGGGGTGACCTTAGGGACTTCTTAGAACATGATTGAGGTTAGTCTAAGTCTTGGGAACATGACTTAAGATGATGAATCAAATGTGGAGAATAGGTAGGGTATTCGAATCGGGGGTCAACGTGAATGACCTAAGGGGTTAGAAATGAACGTATGAGGCTTTGTGGAGTTCAAAACGTGGAAGGTGAGAGTTCATGTATTTTCCCTTGGGTTCTAACATGAATGTTTAGGTAATGTGGATTTGCCGGAAAGAATAAGTTCGAGTGTGTGAATGAGGTGAGTTTCGTGTGACTGATTGACATTTGAATGTGATTTAAAGAATGTGATTGATATGAGGAGTCTTGCACTCTTGCATCATGGCACTTGCATTTGCATAATGTTTTGAAAAGAGCTGTGCTTCGGCACAGGGTATAAAGTTTGCGAAACGGGTTGTAATATGTCATGGGATGGAAATATAAGCTGTGGCACATTACAGGGTATAAAGTTGAGCTGTAACGTGTCATGGGATGGAAATATAAGCTATGGCATGTTACAGGATATAAAGTTGGGCTATAATGTAACATGGGATGGAAATATAAGCCGTGGCACATTACAGGGTATAAAGTTGAGCTGTGGTGCGTCATGGGATGGAAATATAAGCCTTGACCCACCACAGGGTATAAAGTTATGTGACTGGACATTGTGACATGCATTGCACTGTTTTGAAAAGAAATTGCATATGCATTTGTGACTGTGTAGTGTAGTGCATATTTTGTCATGCATCACGTGAGTCGTTACGTTATGTTTGGTCGTAACTGAATTGTCATTGAACTGTTAAGTGCGTATGAATTACGGTTCTTGCTTTCGTATGCTACTAGTCTATATTTTTGAAGTTATACAAGACATGTGCCCCACCAATCCCTTGAATTACATATTGCTCATGTCTTGCCATGTGTTGATCCCGTATGTCTTATAAGCAGGTTACTTGCTAGCGTTTTTGCTAAGGGTACTACTTTTGTTTTGCAGATGAGGCTAGTTACGACATGATATTCATAGAAGAGGACAGTGAGTGGGCTGAATGGGATGTCTAGAAGTCACCTTGGGAATTGTGCTAGACTATTTCTTGTCATTTCAGTTTTCTTAGTTCATTTGAAGAATTAGATGGCTGCGTCCATAAACAATTATTGATAGTCACTTTATCTTTTGGTGTACCGCTTTGATGGTTTAGATTTATGTGATACATGTTTCCGCACTTATTTCTCATACGTCATTGATGATGTGTATTCGAGAGATGAGACGTCTTGTAGTCTTCTCAGTAAGCTACGACGGGTGCACCGGGTCGGATCCGCTGTCTGGGTCGGGGTGCTACAGGTGGTATCAGAGCATAGGCTTCAGATCTACCTCGGAGACCTAGGTTATGTGATATAGAGTCTTAAGCTATGATTTTGACCTTAAGTTGATCCATAGGTCTAAATATATGATCTTAGACATAAGTTTGATTGGGTTTGGTGTGTGCGAGCGCGATAAGAATTTAATTAATCAGCTTTATTACTCTTTTAGTTTACGAGTTCTGTTCTGTACAACGCATATGGGCTTTCAGGATTCTCCTTGGAATTACTGAATGCTAAATAGCGTTGATTTTACAGTCAATGCCTCCCAGAAGAGTAAACCAGGGAAATGGTGGCAACGGAAATGAGAACCCACAGCCACCACAAATGGTAATGCCTCAAACTCTAATGGACGCCATAATGGTGATTGCGCAAAGTGTTGCTCAACAGCAGCAGCGATCCCCTCCTCTACCACCGCCTCGGCATGGCATAAGGTATTACACTGGGGAGATGCGAAAGATGCATGCCCCAACCTTTGAGGGAACCACTCTAAGAATGGGGCTCCATGGCATGCCGTGCTTCCCCAGGCCCTGACCGACGCACTACTGGTCATGACCTAAGCCATGTCACAACAACATCAGCAGCCACAGGCCCCACCACCAACGCACTCGGACTTGTCTACAAGTGGACGCGGAGGAGTGGTGGCGCAGCAAAACTGACACATTGATCACTTGGATCAAACTTTAGAATGAGTTCAAGAGACATTTCATGCCGACAGTACGATCTTCAGAGCATGTCTCTGGATGCACGGCAGAAATGTAGAGTTAGGCCATGATATTAGAAAATAAGTTACGATTTTGCCTCTAAGTCACAATCTTAGACATAAGTGATGATTTGAACATAAGGCGATGATCATAAACATAGGTACTGATCTCAGTTATAAGCGATGATTCTGAACATAAGTCACGATCTTAGACTTAAGTAACGATCTTGATTACGAGTTGACTTTAGACATAAGTACGCATTTAGTAATAAGTGTTGATTATGTACTAATTATGATTTGGAAATAAGATGCGATCTTAGAGGTAAGAATGATGATGCTAAGAACGATCCTAGAAATAAGTTATGACCCTAAACTATAAAGGGCCAACGGTTTTGGAAACACGTATATCTAAAATATCTCATACAATTCTCCCTTATCTAAGGATGATCACAACTCTCTAAGCCGTGATCTTAGTAACCCTAGTTGAACATTATATAATTGATTCGAATGAATTGCGATGTTAATCAGAATATCCTAGTACAAACATTAGATCAATAGTACCGGGTCAGGCAGTAACTCGGACTGCCTTACCATAACTGCAACATAGTACTTGACGCCACTAGGGTAAATTAGAGAAGGTCCATATTCTTACCTGGACGGTAACATTAGAGTAGGCTTAGGACTAATTTGGGACCATAGCTACTAAGAAATGAATTGTAATAGTGGAGTAAATACTAAGAGATGATTTATAGTAGCATGATAGAAATTAAGCAACGATTTATAAGCATTATGATCAGTAGAGTTAGTGAAAGATATTGTTAATGGAGTTTATAGTTTACAATTAAGATGCCCAATTTAGAATTGCCAAAATAGGCCAATCATATTAGTCTTATTAGCGATATCGATCGGTAGCGACATACGAGAACCTACTATATTATACACCTTGGAACGATAAAGTGTCACAAAATCTTTAGCTAAATGATGAACCCCTAGAAACATTGAGTTACTTGGCTTGAGTCGGGTAGGCTTGAAATTGCAAGGGAGCAAGCATGAACAAGTAATAATCGCTTTTTCAGGTGAGATTAACTGAATTAGAATTAGCGGTTAAAATAACCCAGTAAGAAATGCGATGGATTAGTGTGGCGTACGGAAGTGCAGTGAATGAGAATACCTTAAGACGAATAATATTTAGTTGCCATGCTAGGATTGGACAATCTCAGCTAAAGATGTTATCATGAGTAGACGAACATTAGACCTATAAGTTACGGTACTTATGTAGATTTATCCTTGACCGTAAGAGTGGATTATAGAAATTATACGAAGTATGGATAAATATTTTTCAAGCGGTTAAATATTTCTACATAAGCACATACACCAAGATATACCCTATGTTTCAAAGAATTTTTTTTAATTTTTCTAAGTATTTTAACTAGTTTGGTTATTTATATAGTCTGCTAACTTAACAATGCTATATTTTCTTCCGTATTCGTATTTCAACCTGATGGAATTTTAACTACTATTAACAAACTCTGAAAAATAGATACATTTTAAAATGTTGATGATTTGAATAACAATATGTCTATATATTTCTGATATTATTTCACAAATTTTTGTTTAGCTATGTTTATTTTGTTAAAATAATTTGAGTTGTCGACTATTGATATTGCAAGCATTTTATTTTTGGAATTATCAACCGCTTGCAATGAAGTTACCTAATTTTGCGAAACAAAGAGTAGTTTCAAAACATACATGTTTTTTTTTGAGAAAGAGATAAACTATTTCCAAATTGTTTTATAAAACTTTACGTCGTTGAGGTTCAAATGGTTTTAAGGCGGTTTCACCTGTAACACTTTTGTGAGTAGATTATACCCATATTGTTTTTCTTGTTTGAGACACTCTTGCAAACAAGTTAGTCATTCCTTTTATAAGAGGTCACGTGAAACACCACTTGCGAAAACGATTTTATAATACTTTAGCCCTCGTGTTTACAAAAAAAAAAATTAATTAGGGATACTGTGTAAATAATTAAAGCTATATTTTGAATTATAACCACTTAAGCTATATTCTATTTAAAGAGAAGCATGTCCATACATATATTTCGTATACTATACTTATGACAGTATCTCTGAGAAACTAAGAGCATGATCATAGAGCTAGTTGGTAAGTATATAAGAACTGCTTTTGAAGACTTAGTTGTGTTAAGGAGGGGTAACGGTTACCATATTGGCATACACAAAGGATGTTAGTACGGTTAAGTAACTAAGCGATAAATCATATGTGATAAGTTTATGAATCTGGTATGGTATATTGCAATAAGTTGAGTGATACACGTCAATTGGTATAATTCGAAATTTGTAAACACTAATTATCGAGAACTAAGTAAGGATTGAATCTCATAAGGACTAGATCACCTTGAGAGATGTTAGTATTAACTAAATTAAATCGTACTAGAGTGCAACGTATTTCGAAAAATACATATAGCTTCAGGGATGAGTCTTGTGAGCAGGGCGTTAAGTTAAAGATTGTGCTACACCTAAGAACTGATTTTAGAGGGTTGTTCATGATAGCCAATATAAGTACGATATAGACCGACGATTAAGTCATGAAGCGAGTATATTGACGATACCCTTAAGGTTGATTCGAGAACTATAGAAAGAATAGGTTACGATGTATTAGTCGGAGGACAATGGATTTAAAGATTACATAGTATGCACACACACTGAATGATTTGAGGACTTAGTCGTGTATCGAGGAAGTAAAATGGGTAACATATCAGAATACGAAGGGATACTGAGTTCGGTCATTATCTAGGTAAATGAATTATATAGAATCATACTAAGTTATTAATTGCGTAATACACAAGTTTCGAGGACGAAACTTTTTGTAAGGGGGGTAGAATGTTATGCCCCGCACCCTCCGTAAAATAAATAAAGGATAAATAGAATTTAAATAGGTTTAGGACAATTAATAATAATGAATTAAGAATTAAGTATTGGAATTAATTGGAATTTATTGAGGGGATTAAACATAGAATTAAGTAGCATTTAATTTAGAATTAAATATTGAAATTTAATTGTTCAAGATAAATGAGATAATAGGATATAATTTAGAAACTCCAAATTTCACCCTTCCCATATAAAAACTGACAGAACGTCAGTTTCTGATTCATTATCATCAGAACCGACGCCCCCCTCTCCATAGGCGACTCTGGACAACTCTCCAACCCTAGGTGAAGAACTCTTCAAGATCTTCAATCCGTTCTTCTTCCGTCCTTCGTTTCTTCTTCGAGTAATCACAGGCAAGTAATCTACTTATAATTTCTTACGATTTGCGAAAGAAAAAGGCCTACTTTTATATCAAATTGGATCACCATGCAGTAATTTCTTTCTGTGAATCTATATGTGTGACTTATGTGTTTTGGTTTGAGATTTGGCCATTATATGTTGAAATATTGTTTGTTGTTTTGTTGTTTATGTGAGATCATGTAAATCCCAATCTCTTGAACCCTACTTTGTTGATGTTTGTGGTTGAAGGGAAGGGAGAGGAAAAAGATGAGATCTTTGGGGGTAGTGGATGAATGATTTAAGTTTTAGGCTTGAATCTTTGATGTGCGTGTGAAGGATCTTGATTTGATGAATTAAGGATGGATTGATAGTGAGGATTAGGCTTGGAATGGTTGGGTGAAAGTTGAAAATCGATTGGGATTTAGATCTGCAGTTTCTGCAGAAATCGCAGGATGAGGATTCTGGAATTTGGTGACGTCGATCGATTGACGTCAGGGTATGACGTACGTCGATCGATCGACGTATAGCAAGTGAGGGGCTGACGTATTCCAGATGAACGTAGATCAATCGACGTAGGATGAGTGAGAGATCGACGTGTCTCAGATGAACGTCGATCGATCGATGTAGGTTGAGTGAGAGATTGACGTCCCTCAGATGGACGTCGATCGATCGACGTCAGGGTATGACGTACGTCGATCGATCGACGTCAGGGTATGACGTCCATCTGTTTTGTGGAAATTAAGGAAAGAAAGAGGGAAGTTAGGGGACCCTTTGGGGTGACCTTAGGGACTTCTTAGAACATGATTGAGGTTAGTCTAAGTCTTGGGAACATGACTTAAGATGATGAATCAAATGTGGAGAATAGGTAGGGTATTCGAATCGGGGGTCAACGAGAATGACCTAAGGGGTTAGGAATGAACGTATGAGGCTTTGTGGAGTTCAAAGCATGGAAGGTGAGAGTTCCTGTATTTTCCCTTGGGTTCTAACATGAATGTTTAGGTAATGTGGATTTGCCGGAAAGAATAAGTTCGAGTGTGTGAATGAGGTGAGTCTCGTGTGACTGATTGACATTTGAATGTGATTTGAAGAATGTGATTGATATGAGGAGTCTTGCACTCTTGCATCATGGCACTTGCATTTGCATAATGTTTTGAAAAGAGCTGTGCTTCGGCACAGGGTATAAAGTTTGCGAAATGGGCTGTAATATGTCATGGGATGGAAATATAAGCTGTGGCACATTACAGGGTATAAAGTTGAGCTGTAACGTGTCATGGGATGGAAATATAAGCTATGGCACGTTACAGGATATAAAGTTGGGCTATAATGTAACATGGGATGGAATTATAAGCCGTGGCACATTACAGGGTATAAAGTTGAGCTGTGGTGCGTCATGGGATGGAAATATAAGCCGTGACCCACCACAGGGTATAAAGTTATGTGACTGGACATTGTGACATGCATTGCACTGTTTTGAAAAGAAATTGCATATGCATTTGTGACTGTGTAGTGTAGTGCATATTTTGTCATGCATCACGCGAGTCGTTACGTTATGTTTGGTCGTAACTGAATTGTCATTGACCTGTTAAGTGCGTATGAATTACGGTTCTTGCTTTCGTATGCTACTAGTCTATATTTTTGAAGTTATACAAGACATGTGCCCCACCAATCCCTTGAATTACATATTATTCATGTCTTGCCATGTGTTGATCCCGTATGTCTTATAAGCGGGTTACTTGCTAGCGTTTTTGTTAAGGGTACTACTTTTGTTTTGCAGATGAGGCTAGTTACAACATGATATTCATAGAAGACGACAGTGAGTGGGCTGAATGGGATGTCTAGAAGTCACATTGGGAATTGTGCTAGACTATTTCTTGTCATTTCAGTTTTCTTAGTTCATTTGAAGAATTAGATGGCTGCGTCCATAAACAATTATTGATAGTCACTTTATCTTTTGGTGTACCGCTTTGATGGTTTAGATTTATGTGATACATGTTTCCGCACTTATTTCTCATACGTCATTGATGATGTGTATTCGAGAGATGAGACGTCTTGTAGTCTTCTCAGTAAGCTACGACAGGCACTCCGGATCGGATCCGCTGTCCGGGTCGGGGCGCTACAGCTATGATGGTGTATTTTCCATTTTCAATAGTCGCATAGAATGAGATAGCAAAGTCAGATCTTTAAAAATATGAAAAAGAGTATTCCGAGCATATCTTAAATATATTCAAATTAACTTGTCCTTGCTTCTCTCCTTAGTAGCTGCAAAGTGGTCCCTTAGATAAAATCCAATCCAAAGAAGTCGCCGCTTTGTTTAGAAACTTTTAAAGTAGGCTTGAAAACGAACCGAACCCAAAACGAGCTATTTGGGTTCGGCTCGAGTTTGATTTTTACGAGATCGAATTCGAATTCGAATCACATTTTAGGCTCGAAATATTTAGCAAGCTGAATTCAAGCATTTTAGTGTTCGGTTCGTAAGCTCGATGAAGACTCGATAGTAGGCTCGGTAATTGGCTCGAATATGTCCATATATGTTCGCTCTAATTAATCCCCACCGTCCATCCCTAACCATGTAAACCCCACCATCCATTTAGCTTGTGAGTAAGATTTGAGTTCATGAGTTGAGCCAAGCTCGCGAGCCACATTCGAGCTCACGAATCAAGCTCGTGCCTTTTTCAAGTGTTTCAAATTCGAACTCGAGCTGCATTTAAAGCTCGTCATGAGCTCGAGCTCGAGCTCAATCCTAATGGAAATAATTCGAGCCGAACTCGAACCCAAATAGGTTCGCTCAGATTCGGTTCGTTTGCATCCATATTGTAAAGTCATTCATTGTTTTTTCTTTTGAGAGTAAGAGAAATTCTCTTATAAAAGACGTTCTCATTGTACTAGGCTTCCGTGTTTATGCAGAGTCCAAAAAAGAGACAGATCGCTTCTCGATCTGATGTATACAGCATTACCCTACACTTTTAAAGTCACTCAAATCTATTCAACCGTTAAATCTATAGTTTTTTTTCCATGCCTTTTGTGTTGGCTTCTAGATTTTTCTTTTTTCCATTTCATAGTCTACCAGCACCCCAATAAAATTTTAAGTCATCTTTTTCACTTTTTATTTTTCCATCAAAGAAAAGAAATGCATTCTACACACATAATGATACTATTTTATTTTACTAGGATTAAAATATGTAAAATACTAAATATGTTATGTTATCTATATTGATAATTTATTATAAAAAATTTATTGATTCAAATATTAAAAGTCAAATGTTTTCTTACGACATCCTAACAAAAAGACAATCATAAATAAAAACAATAGAATACCATTCCAAAAAGACACTAAAGTCAGATTGAGTTGGATTTAGGTTCAATGGAAGTTTACTAGTTATAAATAAAGCCGGAGTCAGGAAAAGGAACCTCCATATATTCATTTCATCATTATGAAAGCAAAATTGATCAAGAATTGGGGTAAAATAGAAAATCTCAGCCGGGTCAACCTAAAAGTTGTCTATGTGCAATAAATAGCAGGATTAGAGGCTCAATTTATCTATGTACAATAAGTCACTTGGCACTCATTCAAGTTGGGCATTTTGGATTTGTAGGCGCCAACTAGAGGGGTGTTAAGGAATATTCGGATATTCCTAAAAGATATTATTTCTTTGTATATGTGATTTGATTTATGTCTATAATTTGTAGATATCGATATCATAGAAGATAGCCATTAGCATGATGATTATATTGGCCATAATTGTATGCTTTATCCTTTGTGCATATGTTCAATTTGTAACATTATAAATAGACATGACTGCAATAGAAAAAAATGCAGATTTCGATTGCCAAATATTTCTTTAAGGGTACCATATTCTCCAAGAAATTCGAACAAGCAATTTATCGTCAATGACCTATGCATGTAACATTATAAGTTATATACCGACGTTGTAAGTCTTACATCAAGTCTCCATCTATAACATTTCAATTGGTTCTCAAAATGATTTACTCTATTTGATGAAATAACATTAGGTTTAAAAACGGTTAGATAAATATATGAGAAAATGTTTTGCTTAATTTTTCACTTTTAAATGTCGAATGCACATTTTCTCAATTAGTATAGAGCTTTGTAAAAAAAAAACATATATTAGTCTTGCAGCTGTATCTTTATAATGAAAATTGAGTTTTGAAGAGAAATGCTGTAGTTATTATATTGCAATATATGTCATAATTTGTGCTTATTTTCTAAGAAAAATATATAAGTATTAACTCTTAACTTCTGATCATTCTGTATGGATGAGGTAGCCATACTATCACTGCATTAAACATAGAATTGTGCTTTCTTTAAATTTAGTATACTTTCATATACATGTAGTGAGCCGATTGATACTTTTATTCTTACTATTTCGATTTCTTTACTTTCTTCGCATCACCTTTGGACCCCATTCAGCATATAATTAAGGGTTTTTTTAATATTTAAATTGAAGCAGTTTTTGCTTTGACCATACTTGTTTATTACCCTCCTCTCCTTGTTTATTGTCAAGATTCGTAAGTGAGTATTTGTGTATGTATATATACGTTAAGCTCTGGTGATATCATTAATCTTCGCTAAGAATGTCTACGTAATCGAGTATTGCTCAGACGTGTATGCTAGTATAGCGCATCCTAAGAAATCCAACAAAAGAAATACATTTTCCCCAGTACTATCTGTCAAGAAACTGATAAACGAACATAGAATTCAAAATAGCAACAACACTAATAAGTTGAAACGCATAATTGCGTGATGAACGAAGGGAGCATCGAAAGGAAAATTGGAGGAAGAAAAACTGCTGTTCTGAATTGATAACCGCTCTGCACAAGCGGGGTGATCGTTTTGTACAATACAATCGAAGGAATGAAAGGTATAGAACTGAAATGACAAGAAAGCCCTTAATATTCTAATACAACTGATTTAACTGCTGAGGGCAAAACAGTAATTTCACAGTCTTTAAAACTTCCCGCCAGCGCCTTCAGCCTTCTTCTACCTCACTTTCACTTCTGCACCTCTAATCACTTAGCATTTTTCTTCACCCTCGTTCTCCGTTCTTCCTCTCCAGGCGGATCATCATCCCAATTCTCAACACCTTCCCTCAATCCTGAATGCCCATATATGTTCCACATACCTAGTGCACCAGACAGGAATGCAATTCTTCTTGAGTCCAAAGCCTTAGTGAAAATGTCCGCCAATTGTAACTCAGTTCTAATAGGCATTGGCTTTATTATTCCTTGCTGGAACTTATCTCTCACAATGTGGCAATCAATTTCAATATGCTTTGTCCTCTCGTGGAACATTGGATTTTCCACGATGTATACAGCGCTCTTAATATCACAAAACAGCTCAATTGGCTCACAAAATTCCACTTGAAGATCCTTAAGTATATAGAGAATCCATTGCAACTCACAGGTAGCTGATGCAAGAGCTCTATACTCTGCTTCTGAGGATGATCTGGATACTGTGGTCTGCTTCTTAATCTTCCAGGACACAAGTGCATCACCCAACATCATACAATATCCGGTTACAGACCTTCTGCTCTCCAAACCCCCAGTCTGAATCAGAAAAGGCTTTCAATTTAATCTCTCCCTTGCTAGGGAACATCAGTCCTTTCCCTGGACAAGCTTTCAAATATCTTAATAGTCTCTGTACATCATTCAAGTGAGACTCTGTGGGAGTGTCTAAGAACTGACTTAACTGTTGTACTGTGTAAGTTAGCCTAGTTATACTAGGATACAGCAGTTTACCTATCAATCTTCTATACGAGGATATATCCTCAATCAACTTAGAATCACCATGAGCTAGCTTGATGTTCTGTTCCATTGGACTCTTGACTGGCTTAGAGGCCAGGTATCCAGTTTTTTCCAGAAGTTCAAGTTTTATTTCCTTTGACATATGAACAGCCCTTCCTGAGACCTGGCCACATCTAAGCCAAGGAAGTATCTAAGGGTGCCCAGATCCTTGATCTTAAAAGCCTGATGTAGATGTTTTTTGAGTTCAGCAATGAGCAATAAAGAATCACTGGTTAGCATTATGTCATCAACATAAACTAGTAGTGCTAGAAAGGACCCCTGATGGGACTTGGTGAATAAGGTATAATCATGCTTGGATTGCAGGTAGCCATTTGAGACCATAAAATCAGTAAGTTTTTGATTCCATTGTCGACTGGCTTGCTTAACGCCATAGAGTGACTTGTTTAGTTTACACACACCACTTGGAATTGGGGTGAACACTCCATCTGGCAGAGTCATATATATGTCTTCACTAAGATCTCCATGCAAAAATGCATTATTCACATCAAGTTGGTGTAGATGCCATCCTTTCAGAGAGGCTAAGGCCAAGAGTATTCTTACTGTTGTCATCTTTGCTACTGGAGAGAAGGTGTCTCCATGGTCAATACCTTGTTGTTGTGTGTAGCCCTTGGCAACTACCCTAGCCTTGTAACGTTCAATGCTCCCGTCTGCCTTGTGTTTGATTTTATAGACCCATTTGCATCCAATGGGCTTCTTTCCTAGAGGCAGAGATACAATATCCCACGTATGATTAGCGTCCAAGGCTGCTAATTCCAGATCCATGGCATGCTTCCAATCTGTGGACTTGACAGCCTGGTGATAAGAAATAGACTCTTGCTGCAAGCAAACGTTAAGTACATATTTCTTGTATTGAGGAGCTAAGTGATCCAATGTGTGATGAGCTTGAAGAGGGTAGAGAGCAGAAGAAGATGGGATATGTTCAGAGACGGACTGACCACAGTAGTAATCCTTGAGGAAGCGAGGAGGTTTAATTTGCCTATGAGGTCTGTTGTGCGTTTCAGGAGAGCAAGTTTCAGATGAAGGGGAAGTATGTTGAACATTTGGGAGAGTATGAAGGAGATCACTGTCTGCTGGATCAATAACTAATGGAATATCAATAGTATGGATTGGAGAATTGTGATCTGGGATGATCGGTGGAGTTGAAGGAGTTGGTAATGATTGAGGCCGAGTAAATGTTTCATTTGGTGCAGATGTAAAGGTGTTGGAAGGCGAAGAGAGTTGGCCCAAGGTGTCTGTTGCTGGAGTAGACTGTGTTGGCAGGATGGTTTGGGACAAATAGTTAGAGTAGCTGAGGGTATTCGGGCTAACGGAAGAAGATGGTGGTGTTATGTTATCTATATCAGAAGGAACATAACAAGGTAATGGATTGGAGTCAGCATAGGGAAACTGTGATTCAGAGAATTGCACATCTCTTGACACTATAATTTGCTTGTGCTTTATGGTCTGAAGTATGTAACCCTTGGAGGTAGAAGACATCCCCAGGAACACACATGGAATGCCTCTGGGTGAAAATTTATGTTTAGTAGTGTCTGTGTTGTGAGCATAAGCCAGACACCCAAATACCTTCAGATGTTTGTATACTGGCTTAGTCTTGAAAAGAATTTCATATGGAGTCTTTTGTTTGAGGATAGGAGTTAAAATCAAATTTATCAAAGACACTGCATGAGAGACTGGAAAGCCCCAGTAGGACAGTGACAAGTGGGCCTGAAAAAGTAGTGATCTTGCCACTATGAGAATGTGTTGGTGTTTTCTTTCTACAAGTCCATTCTGCTGGGGTGTATATATGAAAGAAGTTTGATGTACAATGCCATATTTAGCGTAATAATCAGTCATAACAAATTCTTGACCATTGTCAGTTCTGAGCACCTTGATGTGCCTTTCAAATTATGTGTGCACAAGCTGGCAAAAATTCTGTAGAATTTGTCTCACTTCAGTTTTGGATTTCATCAAATACATCCATGTGTATCTGCTACAGTCATCAACAATAGTGAGGAAATATTTCTGAGCATACATTGTGCAATGTCTATTTGGTCCCTAAATGTCAACATGTACAAGATCAAAAGGAAATTTAGAAACAGAAGATGAAGAGGGAAAAAGAAGTTTATTCAGCCTAGCTAAAGGACATATATGACATGGCACTTGAAGAGGTCCAGCTTGCACAGATGAGTCAAGTTTTTGTACTTCTTGGACTCTGGGAACTGAAGCATGCCCCAGCCTGTAATGCCAGAGCAGAGATAGATGCAAATGCATTGATGAATTCAAACAAACAGTAGGCTGAGTTAAAGGCATATCACCTTGCAAATAGTAAAGGCCCCTTGAAAGATTAGCTGAACCAATCATCCTCTTAGACAATTGATCCTGGATGATACAAACAGAACCATGGAATTGAACGTTTAGTGTGAGATCAACAAGAAGTTTACTGAGAGAAAGTAGGTTATACTTAAAGGAAGGAACACACAATACATTGTTAACAGTCAGTAAGGGATTGATTCTTACTGATCCAAGATGTGTGGCTGGCTCAGATACATCATTAGGCATTCTTATAGCGATATGGCTAATAGGCTTACATGACAGAAATAAAAATAAGTGCGACACAATGTGATTAGTAGCTCTTGAATCAAGAATCCATGTATTTAAATCATTAGTTACAGAGTTACCTGGCAACTTATCCACCTTAGCTGACAAGACAACATTCTGAGAAGTATTCCTTGATTGGAAATCCTGGCTCTCATCAGTTTGCTAAGCCAACTTAGCAATTTCTGATTCTGTTGAGGAGTCAGAACCAAAGACTGCACGCTTCTATTTACTTGGTTCACTGAAGCTTTGTCCGACTGTACCTCCACAGCTTCTGTCAAATGGACTTGGTTCTTTGGTTTGAAACCTAGGGGATAACCATGCAGCTTATAGCACCTATATATTGTGTGCCCTTGCATCCCACAATGAGTGCATTGGAAACGCTTTCCTCCATCTATCTGATTCTTTCCACTACTCCTTTTATATACCCCATATGATTGTCTATTTGAAAATGTGTTATCCACTACATGATTAGAAGCTTGGCCATCTGCCATTAAAACAACATTTCCATTCTCTGTTCCAGTCATTCTTGCGTCTGCCATTACTTTTCTTTCGTACTTTAAAGCCATTGAGAAGGTGGTATTGATATCTGGTATGGGAGACATCACAAACACCTATGACTTAACAGGATCAAAACTGTCATTTACTCCTTTAATGAATTTAATCACGTAATCACTTTCGACAAACTTTTGTATTTTTCCAGCCAATTCACACCTACATCCTCCGCATACACATCTTGACACTGGTCTCACTGTCATCAACTCCTCCCATATCACCTTCAGTCTGGTAAAATATTCATTCACACTACCTCCATCTTGCATAATAGAATAAAATGTTTCAAGAAGATCAGACAGTCTAAAAGGATCTGTGCTACCATATCTCAATTTCAAATCATTCCACATGTCCGAAGCACTATCAAACCACATAATGCTTTGAGAAATAGATTGACAAACAGAGTTCATGATCCATGATTGTACCATAGTGTTTACCTGTCTCCATACTGCAAACTGAGGATCATTGATTGCATGCTTCCTTATGCTTCCGTCAATGAAGCCTACTTTATTCTTTACAACCAGTGCCATCTCGAATGTCCTGCTCTATGTATGATAGTTGTGCGCATTAAGAGGTGGTTGTGCTAAAACAATCGCCGGACTGTCATTAGGATGCAAATAAAATAGATTGTGGAGAGTATTTTAAACTTGATGAACTTGATTTCCTCTCGAGCCAAATACTAAATTTTGTACAGGACTCGCATCTGCTTGATTTTGATCACCTTTGATTCCAGAGCTAGAACTTCCAAGATACACCATTACACAACTAAAAACAACCAAGAATTATATGCAACTCAACCACGATCGAAGAAAAAACACGAATCAACAGCGATCGAAGAAACTTTCAACGTTTCCAGAAGAATGGAACGATTCAGATGTGAGAAAGCAACAAACGCATCTCAAGCTCTGATACCATGTCAAGAAACTGATAAACAAACAAAGAATTCAAAATAGCAACAACAGTAATCAGTTGAAACGCATAATTGCGTGATGAACGAAGGGAGCATCGAAAGGAAAATTGGAGGAAGAAAAACTGCTGTTCTAAATTGATAACCGCTCTGCACAAGCGGGGTGATCGTTTTGTACAATGCAATCGAAGGAATGAAAGGTATAGAACTGAAATGACACGAAATGCCTTAATATTCTAATACAACTGATTTAACTGCTGAGGGCAAAACAGTAAATTCACAGTCTTTAAAACTTCCCGTCAGCGCCTTCAGCCTTCTTCTACCTCACTTTCACTTCTGCACCTCTACTCACTTAGCATTTTTCTTCACCCTCTTTCTCCGTTCTTCCTCTCAAGGCGGATCATCGTCCCAATTCTCAACACTATCTTGTAATGTCTAATTGATGAGCGGGCTGTGAAGTGTGTGTCTCTATATATACATATAGACGCACACTATGTATATTTGTCCCAATGGCATAAAATGGAATTGATTCAGTGCAAACATACACACGGACACGATTTCTTGAATATATTACTCAATGCTATTCTGGATTGTATTACCATGATTTTTTTGTGATCTAGGGTGGTCAAACAAAAATATCAAGGGGAGTTAACAAATGACCATGTGCCCAACAAAAGCCCACATTAGCAAATCCTAGTTATGAGAAAGGTCTTTCTAGGTTAACATGGTAAAGGTAAATACGATCTCCCTTATGCGGGATAACAAATGCATTTTGCTAAATAACAAATGACAGCACATGATTTCCCCAGAGATAAATGGAACTCTATGAATTTCAAAGGTTGAAGCTTGAATATTCTGTAACGTTTAGATTTCTACGTCATGGTGATTTCACACTTGAGGCGTCACGGGTAGCAATATTAGAATCAATTACCATCTTAGGGATCGCATAGAGTATAACTAATAAGGTTGTTGCTTTGTAACCTTAAGGTTACGAGTTCGAGCTGCGGAAACAGCCTAATGCATAAAATGCACGGTAAGACTGCATATATCAGATCGCGAAGCGATCCGGCTCCTCTCTGGACTTTGCGCAAATGCAGAAGCCTAGTGCGCTGGAATATAACTAGTGACACAATATAAGTTGCAGAATTGAGAAGTACAACATAAAGGAGTGGGTGGACATGAGCCAACTAGACATTCAACATGTTAGAATGTAACTGGGATCGTGGTTCCTTATATGCAGACCACGGTGATTTTGACCCAGAACAGCTTCAAGACCTGAACTTGTTTACTAAGTATGCTAATAAATTCAAGTTGATGATTTTTTTCTCTTAAGTACATCATTTATTACCAACAAGCTATGTAATGCTCTCCCTGCAAATAAGGAAATTCCGGGATATATAGTAGCATGCCACAAATGCATTGACCATCTATTTTACCTTTCCAAATCAATATATTTGGCGAGCCATTGTGAACCGGGGCCAGCCGAATGAGCTCCAAGAAACTTGATGGAAAATTATGTTCAATATGTAGCAAAAATTCCACTCTTCATCGTCAATAAAATCCGCCACCCAATAGTCATCAAAACCATGACAAATAATATATATCCATGTAGGTACTCATGGACACAATGATCATACTTAAAGGATAGATTTCCTTTGAATTCTCAACAAGCCAGTATATATGTTGTTGAACATCTGCTTGCACTCGCAACTTCCGTTTCCAAGTAATAGACCATCTTTTAGTTGATTATAATGAATACACTATGTTTATTGATTTATTTGTAGAATATTTTGAAACTAGACATGATTTAATAGGTTTGTTAGAGAAAGTACAAGTCATTCCCGGTATCTAAAAAAATACACAGCTTAGAAATTACAAAGGAATTTTATTTGGCAAAGGTACCCGTTTAGTATTCAGCAATTAAGTCAACCGTGGGAAGGCACATATAATAAAGGGACATAAAGGGAAAAAAAATATTAAGCCAACCGTGGGAAGGCACATATAATAAAGGGACATAAAGGGGAAAAATATTACATTTTTAATAAGAAAATTATTATTGTAATTTTAGAAATAATTCTATATGTAGTATATATAGTTTTGTTAAAGCCGTAGCATTATGTTAAGGTAGTCAGCAGCCGTCCGTGTCTTCCTCCCTCCAGGCGGTTTCAACAAACTCAACAACAACTAGTTTTATTCAAATCACAACTAACTAGTTATGCTAGACTAACCAATATTGTTGTTATCTTATTGTAACAAATATTTTTGAGCTGTACTAAACTCTGAGTTTTAAACTCTATATAGCTGGTTGGATCATATATATGTAAGTATGAATGAAATACAATTTTATTCAATAATTCTTATATGATATCAGAGCCATACGACTCCAACGAGTTCTTTTAACTTTCGATTGCATCCTTTCTTTTCGTTATGGCATAGAATTCAACCAACAAGCATGGCTCTCTTGATGGAGTCATTGCAATTAATGTAGCAGCACAATTACCTATCAAACTAAACAAGAACAACTTTCCTTCTTGGAAAGCTCAGTTCGATGCCTTGCTCTATGTGTATGATCTCATAGGGTTTCTTGATGAAAACAGACCATGCCAGCCGCAACACACATGCGATAAAGATGGTACTGTGCAGTCCAATCCGGATTATGCTATCTGGGTTCGGCAAGACAAGATGCTGCTCCATGCTTTACTTGCGTCAGTCTCAGAAACCGTGGTTCCGTTAATTGCCACGGCTTCCACCTCGCGTGATGTTTGGACGAAGCTTCATAGGTTGTATGCCAATAAGTCTCGTTCCCGCATAATGAATCTCAAGGAGAAACTCACCAATATGACTTGTGATACTCAGTCAGTTGCTGATTATCTTCAAACTATTAAAGGCATTGCAGACGAGTTGGCCCTTGTTGACACTCATCTCAGTGATGATGATCTCACTATTTTTGTGCTCAATGGGCTCAGTAGCAGCTTCCGAGAAATCGATGCTGCTATTCGGGCTCGTGACACTCCAATCACCTTTGAAGAGCTTCATGATAAATTAGTGGAGCATGAAGCATTCCTTAAGTGTGAAGAAACTCGTAATGGGTCTTCTGCCACCATTCATGCCACTCAGATGAAAACTGTTCGAAGTGGAAATGCAAACACCTATCAAGACGGGTCTCGACATGGCAATAATCGATCCTTCTCTGGGAAACCGTCAGCAGCCCAGCCGTTCTTCAACAGAGGTCAGGCCGTGTCCAATACTAGGAACCCACATCATCCTTCACAGCCTGGGGTGACGTGTCAATTCTGTCAGAAGCGCGGACACACAGCAAGACAGTGCTACTCCCTTAAGCGGTCCTTACAGAAAGTGCAGCAATCCAAAATTCATCTCACCACACCAAGTTCGAAGCACAACTGGGTTATAGATTTTGGGCCATCACACCATGTTACTAATGACCTAAACACTCTCTCCCATCACCAATCTTATGAGGGTCTTGATGATGTTCTCCTAGGCGATGACACTGGTCTTACCATCACAAATACCGGTTCTTCTATCATTCCTTCTCCTTCTAAATCCTTCATTTTATCTGTTGTTTTACATGTCCCTTTTCTGACTAAAAACTTAATTTCTGTCTCCAAATTTCGTCAGCATAATAACATATCTATTGAATTCTTTCCTTTTTCATTTGTTGTTAAGGATCTCAAAACGGGGACGCAACTTGCTCGCGGGCAGACCAAAGTGATCTCTACGAATGGGAAGCGTTAACCCCTGCGGCCACATGTGACTCGGACCACGCACCCATACGGCACCCAACTGTTAAGCAGGTTCATGTCAATTCAAAGTCCGCCGTGTCAACCTGGCATCATCGTCTTGGCCATCCTTCATCCCGTGTTTTTCAGTTTCTACGTCACAACAATAATTTGTCTTTTTCTTGTGATGCTTCGATTGATAAGTTTTTTTGTGAGTCATGTCTTAGCAATAAAAGTCATAAGCTTCCTTTTCACAGTTCTTCAGTAGAAAGCCGCGGACCATTTGACTTAGTGTACTCAGATGTGTGGGGGCCTTCCCTTGTTGAATCCATTGATGGTTTTCGTTATTACATTCTTTTCATTGATTGCTACACTAAATATGTCTGGATATTTCCCATGTCTCGAAAAACTGATGTTTCCATGATTTTTCCTATGTACAAACGAATGGTTGAGAAATTTTTTCATCGCTCTCTTGTTACCCTCTACACTGATGGGGGTATTGAATACAAGGGCCTTAAAACCTTTTTTGAGTCTAAAGGCATCCAACATCGTGTATCTCCGCCATACACTCCTGAACATGTTGGCTCTGCTGAAAGAAAACACCGTCATGTTGTTAGATTGTGTTAGCTATCCTTCACTATTCCTCTTTACCAGCACAGTTTTGGTCATATGCATTCCTTACCGCAATTTATCTTATCAATTGTATGTCGACACAAATTCTCCAAAACAAAACGCCCTATGAGTCCTTGTTCTCCAAACCTCTTAACTATCACACCTTACGTGCTTTTGGACGCCTCTGCTTTCCTTGGCTTCGACCTCACTCTGAACATAAACTTGCCCCTCGTTCCAAGCCGTGTGTTTTTGTTGGCTACTCTAATACGCACCATGCATATAAGTGTCTTGATATATCCTCTAATAGACTTTATCTTTCTCGGCATGTTCAGTTTGTTGAGCATCAGTTTCCGTTTGCAGCTACATCACCTTCTGTTGAGTATCCTGCAGCTTCTTCTGCATGGGTTGCGTGTTCTCCTGCGCTTGCTGCCCTCCAACCACTGGTGGAGACTGCACCTGCATCACCCTTGGCTGCACTGCCACCCATCCCGCCCGGAGCAAGTCACGCGTTCCCCATGCTTCTACTTCTTCTTCGTTTTTTCGGCCCCTACCCCAGCCCCACTGCCTCCGTCTCCTCCTGACCCAAACCTCTTATCTCCGTCTCCCACCTCGTCTCCGCCACCCACCTCGTCTGTGCCTTCTTCTGAGGCGTCATCCAGTCCCACTCCCCCTCAGCATGGTCAACCTATGGTCACCCGTGCTCGCAACCAAGTGTTCCGTCCTAAGACCTTTTCTGATTACGTTACTTTGCATCACACAACCAAGCATCATCTACCTCCGGCACTTGAACCCGCTACCGTTAAGCAGGCTCTTCGTGATCCTAAGTGGTGTGCTGCGATGGATGACGAGCTTGCTGCTCTTGCCCGTAATGACACATGGGTTCTTGTTCCTCCCCCTCAGGGTCATAACGTTGTTGGTTGTAAGTGGGTATTTCGTATCAAACGTCATCCTGATGGCTCAATTGCACATTGGCACGTTTGGTTGCTAAGGGGGTTCATCAACCCCCTGGTATCGATTACCATGATACATTAAGTTCGGTTGTTAAACCCACGACTGTTCGTGTAGTACTTTCTGTTGCTCTTTGTCATGGTTGGTCCATTTCTCATCTTGATGTTAACAACACCTTTTTCAATGGCACTAACAGAAGATGTGTATATGGCTCAACCCCCAGGCTTTGTTGACCCGGCCTCTCCTACTCATGTGTGTCATCTTAAGCGTGCGCTCTATGGGCTCAAGCAAGCCCCTCGAGGTTGGTACACAGAGTTGAAGATATTTCTTTTACAGTATGGGTTTTGTAATTCGCAGTCTGACATATCTTTATTTATCTATCGTTGCGGATATTATATATTTTCTAATATACGTTGATGATCTCCTTGTTACAGGAAATTGCTCTACTTCCATTCTAAAATTTGTTGACTCTTTAGGAGCTCGGTTCTCTCTTAAGGATTTGGGACCACTGAATTATTTCTTGGGCCTTGAGGCGGTGTTCACCTCTGAGGGTCTTTATCTATCTCAAAACAAGTATATTCGTGATCTTCTTGAAAAATTTCATTTCGAAAGGCATTAAGGATGCTACTACCCCTATGTCAGCCACTGTCCGCTTAACTCTTCAAGATGGCACGCCTCCTGCTGATACATCTCAATATCGAAGCCTTATTGGTGGCCTTCAATATCTTCAGCTCACGCGGCCAGATATCGCTTTTGCCGTTAACAAACTAGCTCAGTTTATGCATGCTCCAACACAAACTCACTGGACAGCCACCAAACGGATTCTTCGTTATCTTAAGCACACTATTCATCATGGGCTCATGCTACGTCGTCATCAAACATTTACTCTTCGAGCATTTTCTGATGCTGACTCGGCAGGTGATCATGATTCTTACCGCTCTACTACCGCTTTTGTTCTCTTTCTTGGCGGCAATCTCATCTTTTGGTGCTCTAAAAAACAACGCACTATTGCTAGATCGTCCACAGAAGCTAAGTATCGCGCGGCTGCCTCCGCCGCTGCTGATGTCACTTGGGTCTCCAATCTTCTCTCTGAAATCGGTGTTCCTCTATCTCAATCTCCGACTATTTACTGTGACAATTTAAGCGCCACCTATTTATGTGTTAATCCAGTTTTTCATAGTCGCACGAAACATCTTGCTCTAGATTATCACTTTGTGAGCGAAAAGGTGGCTACTGGGGTGCTCTCGGTATCACATGTTTCCACAACAAATCAACTTGCGGATGCCCTTACAAAACCGCTTCCTAAAGCTTGCTTTGAATTCCTTCGGTCCAAGATTGGCATTTTCGACGGAACCGCCATCTTGCGGGGGCGTGCTAAGGAGTAGTCAGCATCCGTCCGTGTCTTCCTCCCTCTAGGCGGTTTCAACAAACTCAACAACAACTAGTTTTATTCAAATCACAACTAACTAGTTTAGCTAGACTAACCAATATTGTTGTTATCTTGTTGTAACAAATATTTTTGAGTTGTACCAAACTCTGAGTTGTAAACTCTATATAGCCGGTTGGATCATGTATATGCAAGTATGAATGAAATACAATTTTATTCAATAATTCTTATACATTACCACAATACAACTTTGACAAAACTGTGTTGCACCCATTTTAACTGTAAACACACTATCGTTTTAACATAACTGTAGTGTACACCGCGATTTTCTGAAAACCGCGAGACTATTTGATGTGATCAGTAAATGACAGGAAGTCAAAAAAAAATAATGGGTTCATAAGTCGGGCGCGATTCTTTTGGTTTCTATCGTTTTTTTTTTCTTGTTTAGTAGTGCTGTACACCACTATTTTATCATGTAATGTTACTACCTAAATTTGTGAATCACCTTTTTTGAATTTGTGAAATTTCACTTTACACTGAGCAAATAAAAATCAATTTGTTAACCGCTATAAAATTTTAAAATAAATAGTAAAACAATAGATGCACCAACATAAGGGTATGTGTGCATTATCTAATATTATACCTCCACACCGAACAAGTCTACTTGAAACGTGAGAATTTTTAAAATGTAAGAGAAAAAAAAATATAGATAGGCTTGTTCAGTGTCATACTTGTTCGGTTAGAATTTTAAAATTTCTAGTAATTTGAATAGGCTTGTCAGGTATAAAGTTAGATAAGCTAGTGTAACAAGTGACTCTAGCGATAATTTTTGATGTCATTGAAATACTGAATATGTGTTTGTGTAAACTAGTGTAACAAGTAAGCAATTGTATTCTGCTGATGTATATTGTATCACATGATGACTGTCACACTATGTTAAACACACTGCAAGAAAATCAAGAGTTTTTTAATTTTAAGCTATGCAATTAATTGATTTGTATTTCCAAAGAGGTACAGACTATAGAGGTCTATTAAATTAGCGACAGAATGAATGAAATTATTTTTCCCAAAAAGGTACAGTAAATCCTACACAGGACTTCGGCTGGACAAAGGAAGAGTAACCGACCGCTTTTATTAAAGAAATTTTGTTAACTTAGGCTGTTATGCAGATACCAATTATACAAGGTGCTTATTTATGAATTCAACAGTGTATATATAATACTATTTTCTATCTTCTGCTATAGTAAAGTTGATGAAATAGTAATACGTTTTTGTCTATAGACAAGCTCTGATGGCACCATGAAACAATAACCAAACTTCGATGATGATGACCTTTTACAGTTTTACCACACCAGATTCGTTTTATTATATATGTATGTACAAAAAAAAATGTATCTACTGTATCCATTATAATGGCGCAATATAACAGAGAATGTACGAGATACACTTATCTGACAGTACCGTGAAATTTAAAATTCCTAGATTGTATGGTTTTACTAAGTAAATATAAATTTATCATATTAATGGACCAAAACTCTACTAAATTTGTTAGGTAATGGAGACATATCCTTATGTTGGCGCATCTATTATTTTATTATCTATTTTTAATATTTATAGCGGTTAACGAATGGATTTTTATTTGTTCACAGTATAAAGTGAAATTTCACAATTTTAAAAAAGGTTAATTAACAAATTTAGATGGCATAGTTTTAGAGCCCCGTCCCGGACTACGTCTACAGAACAGTTCATCTGTCGTACTCTGCTACGAGAAGTACAATACATCGATACCATTCATAAACATATCTCATATGAGACATAGATCGGTACAGCGGAAACATAAAAACTTAAACATAAAAGGTGCAGCAGATAATATTATCTAAAATAGAGTATATAAAAGTCCAACAAAAATCAGAAGTCCATAATACAATCATCCGTCATAAGGTAAAGTCATCATCCTGAGGCATACATCACTCGCTCACTGATCATCTCTTCTCAGCTCATCCTCGATGTACTCAACCTCAAAAGTCCTGTCTTCTGCAAAGTTTATATACAAACAACGGTTAGGCGATATATAAATCACCTAGCAAGTCCAACCCTTGGATTCGCCCATGCCGGATAATGCAAGATGAGACATGGTAGTGAAAACATAAGTAAGAACATAAATAACTTTTCATGTCTCAATTACGGAAAATAATTAACACCACACACATTGTAGATATATAACAACAAATAAATAAACAAGATACCCATAATATCACATATACAGAAACAAATCTATTCTACCTATTCCCGTAAAAGTTCAACCGGAACATATTCATTCCTAGCTTATGAATTCATATCTTATTCTAATCGTCAAGGTTCCATACCTCCTTAATTGTCCCTTCTAGCATGATCATCATCTTATTTTCTACCCGTAATATTAACGTTTTTATCTTGAATTTAAAATTCTTCTTGAGTTATAACTTAAAACTTCATAAAACATGATCTTGAAAATGCATGCAATAAACTTTCTTTAACGTGCAAAACATGACATGACATATGATGGCCATCTCTACGTAAGAACTATATCAACGACATACAAAATAATCCCCCAAATAGTTATAAGTACAAATATGGCTTCCTTTGGTCCAACCAAGGTATTACGCCATATCTACATATCAGTAACGGTGACGTAATGTCCGAGATCCCTTAGGTCCAACCGAGGTGTTACACTCGGCTTATAAACATGAACATATCAAAACATAACTTATGCCTATGACACCAACCACCCTGGTTCTGGTGTCATGTCGGTCGCCAACATATCGTACACGACGTAATCATAACATAGAAAAACATAACATGTCTTGGAATTATCCGTTTCGTTGATAAGTTCGTTACGTGGCCTTAACTTTCTTCTGAAAACATGATTTTCATAACGTGACATCGAAAACGTAGTCTTTATTGCAAAATATTATATTCGATGCAAATGTAACTTTTCTTGATTCGTAAACTTGAAAACGTCGGTTTTTCTTTAAAAAACATAGAATGTGATGCAAAACACTTTATTCATGTGTATATTTATTCGTTAAGTGTCCGTTTAGTCCCATTTCATGTATTAAACTTATGCTTAGCAAATTCCATAATTTATGTCCTTGAATATATCAAATAAGTCATAAAATCTCCATTTTGACCTTTTCCCTTGGACTTTCGGCCTATACCCCAAAACAACCCCTATTTGGGCCAATTTCACACTTATCCAACTCTTGAAATACACGTTGCATCTTCATCCTAAAATCATAGCAAAATCATTAACAATATCAAATAATCCAAAACTTATCAATATAACGCAACTTAAGGGCATGACATATAACATATATACCAAGACTATAATTTTCACATAACATGCATAATTCACATACCATAAAAATGGAGTTAAATGGAGCAAATGAGGTGTGTCACACCCCACCCCACAAAGCTGTGGGTAGGGGTGTCCTACACCCCTCAAAAGCTTCTATTTTTCAAATAATTGCTTCATTACTTGTTTTAATAATTCTTATGCTTATTTTATGACATGAAAATGATGATTTTTATATGCTCCAAACATAGGAAAAGGGGTTATAAACTTGTGAAAAATACTTCAACCTACACATGCTCTCTGATACACCAAAAACTACTTATTTGAAAACTAATAATCAAAGGAAATACATAGGATGGAAGAGAGAATAGAACTTACCTGCCTTCAAATGCAAGATAAAACACCTTTAATAGGTGAAGAATCTTGCTCAAATAGGTGGCTAAAAACAGCCCCATTTTTTGTGAGTTTTACATGTAAAACTTGGTAGAAAAGTGATGTTCATCATACATATATTTTTATGTATTGTCTTGTTTCAAAGCTAATCAAAACTATAAGATGTCATCAAAATGGAGAATAAAAACACATCAAATACTTCAGATGATCATGTCATAAAGAAGATGTTCAAAATAGAGCAAAAAGTCTACTTTTTTAAGGACGTGCAACATTCTTTTTGCTAAGAGTCAACACTATGTTCAAGTAGTACACATACATGTACATATGAGACTTGAATTCAAGAATATCTTCACATGCATAATCATATTGTTTAAAGTTCAAGTCTCTAATCATAACTCTTATCATAAAACACAAGTCTTAACCTTCAACTACACGTGCAACATAATCTTTATAGCATTATGATAAGAAAATGACTTGAAGCTAGTCTTGAATGATACTATTTTATATGAACATAATTTCATATATTTTTTTCAAAGTAACATGGATGATCTAAGTGAAGGACTTGCCTTATGAGCCTTGGTTTGAGCTTGTTCTTGGACTAAACTTGAAGATGTCAACCTCCTTTCTGCACCTAAGGGGCTACGGTTTGGAGAGTTAGGTGGGGGGAAAATCGAGCTTAGGGAACATGATATATGCATAAGGATTCTAAAAGGTTTCATAAAGAATCATACCTTTTTCTTGGTTTAGATTATGTGCTTGAAGATCTATCTATTTGACTCCAAGCTTGAAGAATTTTCTTCACATCTCCTTGTCTCCTAATGTATGGTTTTTGGTGTTAGAGAGAGAGTGTGCGTTGAGCTTATCCGAAAAGGAATTTGCTTGAAGAACACACACTAAATCTTACCTTGGTTGTTTGAAGAGAGGTTGAGTTTCTTGGTTCACTTGAGCTTGAAGATTTTTTTGTTCTTCCTTCACTCCAAGGGTACAGTTCTTTGAAGCTTCAAAGGGAGGAATGGAGCTGTCTTGAGATGATACTAAAAGAGGGAGAGAGAACTTGAAAGTTGGTGGAATGAAAGAGTAGATGAAAACAAGTGTGATGCAAACTTGATTCTTCCCTCCCCTCTCCTTCTTAAGAAAAGCCTAGGACAAGGAAGAGGAGTGCATGTTGGCTGCTTGGGTGTGTTGGTATGATGATGACAAGAAGGGTAATGATGATGCCTGAGTGTAAGCCTTTTCTTACAAGTTTGGAAGAAAGCTTATGGAAGGTAAGCTTTTGGAAAAAGTAGCAAATGCATGCAACTAATTAGGTGGCTTGTCTTGCATGTTTGCTTGGGAGGATGGAATAGAAAAAGATTCTTGGGATGTTGTACGAGAAAAGAGCCGGTTTTTGGGTAGGGGTAGAGTAGGCATTTTATTATGTTGTAGAATTTTCATTTGTATGTCCTATTTTTGGTTTTATTTTCTTTTGAATATAAATTGTAACATAATGGTGTACTTAGATACACAAACAAGCAAACATATATATATATATATATATATATATATATATGTGTGTGTGTGTGTGTGTGTGTGTGTGTGTGTGTGTGTGTGTGTGTATGTATGTGTGTGTATATATATGGATAAATTGCATTAATCTACTATATTGATAGTTGTGACATAATTATAGTCTCAATTTATTTTAACTAAAGCATGTATACTATGCCTTGTAACATAACAACATAGTTTAATTATCTGGTATGAAACATGGGTCGTAACAAAATTTGTGGTGTACATCACTACTCAACAAATAAAAAGAAACGAACGAATGCTGAAGCTTGCCATAGAATATGGCAGATCAAAAGACCTTTGAGGAAGAACTTGTTCATATGGGATCTTTGACAAAACGTTCTACCCACTCCCTTCTTGGTAATGCGTCATTTGTCGACTGTGAGGACATGTGCGATATATGAGAAAATTGGAGATAGTCAACTATATGATCTGAGGAACTGGTGGTGGCTGTCTAAAAGTATGGAAACGGGTGATAGAACGACACAAATGGGGAGAATTTTGGGGGTCATCGAACTGTGAAATGAGTGGATATGAATTTTTCGAGCAGTATTGGAGAGGACACCACGGTTTTCGGGTGGAAATATGTATTCTGGGAAGTAATACATGGCATATGGTTTTGACGAAATCAAACGCTACACAAAAGCGTGGATTGCTCAATCCCACATGGGATTCTTTTGAAGGATACTTTGAAGAGGGTGAACGAATCAGGGATCTTTTGGTATAGATATGATGTACAGTTAGAAATAGATGCTTTTCAGTTGTTTGTTGTTGGTCTGCTGTAATACTTCGTTTTTTAATGCAATAGATCTTCCTTTCTGGATAAAAAACGACAGTGAGATTAAATGAAAAGTGCTTAACAAAAAATATGAGATTGAATGAAAGACATGTATTGACAAACGATGAATGCGGTGAGAATGAGAATGTTGAAGCGAATCTATTCGAAATCACGAGCCTGTTATTTTTTGAATTTATGTCATTCATCCATCAATTCAAACAGTCATACGATTTTTAACCACCGTGATATATATCACAATTTTAATAACATCATACTGTGTCCACGGTCAAAATGGATGCACTATGGTTTTTGTATAGTAATATTATGGTTTTGACAAAACCGCACATATAATAAACGTTAAATTACTTACAAAATAGATTTTCATATTATAACTACAGCAGTGTCTGTAATCTACTTGCCTTCCCATTACTAATAACACCACGTTAAAGGCGTCTTAAGAGTATTGGGAAGACAAACAGCTAATGCAATTTAAAACTTTACGTTAACCAAGAAGATCAACTCATGATTTCATCAGCCTACCATGAACCCCTCCACATCTGATTGCTATAAATTCAAGGCTAACAATCCACCTCCAAAGCATTGTGTTTGAAAATCGTAGGCTAATAGGGTACAATGGCTCCATGGCAGGAAAAAGACAGCAGCAAGTCCAATGTCGTTGAGAAAGAGGAAAAGGAAGCAGATGTTAAGGAAATTTTGATCGCCGCTGGGATTGCACTAGGAGTACTTGGGGCAGTAGGAGTCGGCTTGTGGGGCCTTTCAAAGCTTCTCCGTCCTACGGTTGATCGGAAAATGATGAAAGCTCCGGGAAGGGACTACTTGATCTATAGGGATGATTTTGAAGACGACCCTGCTAGCTATTTTCGCGCGCTACGACATGGAAAGTGAAAGCTGATGGATCTATGGATATGTTTCTGTTAGAATTGGTCAATAATGAAATACTTGGTACCAATGTTAGTGTTATTTTATGGGACTTAATTATCTATGTACTAGCATATCAGCGCTGGGCTGATTATGGGCTGATTATGAAATAAACTATTAATAATCTTCCTGTTAGTATTTAGTAATTTGATGTTCTTGTGCAATATTAAATATCATGTTAAGTCAAGAGGTGAAACAAGACCGTGGAATAATGTAATATGTTTATCCAGCACAACAATTATAATATGAAATATTATATCAATAATGTGATGGAACGCTGTGTCAACCTGGTTGTTTAAAAGTCACTCAATCAATCATGTTTTATTTGTTTAAGTTTCTGTCAATTTTTCAATTAATGATCAAACCGAAACATTCAAGAATAAAAAACGAAAAACAATCGCAGAGAGAAAGCCACAAAATTCTGAAGAGCAAAAGGGAATCAAATAAAGTAACTGCTTCTCTTATTCTTCTTCCAACCGATTACATCAACTTATATAGCAAAAGAGAAAACAAGCAAAATTACAATAAAACCCCTGCAGCCCAACTTGCTTTCGCTTATTAAAGAAGGGCATTATTGTCAATTCACCCATTTAAACATTTCCCGCTCAACGATCATCTCCCTCCTTTGTTCGTTGCAGGCTGCAACCTTGCACCCTACTTCCTCACTGCTGCAGAACAAGTGAATTACGTGGCTCAACCAATCAGCAAGCAACAACTCATCCTCACACATCTTCTTAATGTTTGCCGCAGCTTACACAGCCTGTCTTCCCTTCCAATTTCTCCTATCCACTGGTGTTCGACGCATTACACTAAGTGTTCGACCTTATTCCACTTGCTGGCTTCTCATCAACAGGACCTTCTTCCTTGACACCCCCCCTCAAGCCAAGCTTGCTATATACATTGTACACTCCAAATGTTTTAAGCAAATTACCCATTCTTCTAAAATCCAACGCTTTGGTAAATATGTCAGCCAATTGCAAATCAGTCCTAACTGGCATAAGCTTGACCACTCCGTTTTGCACCTTCTCTCTCACAATATGGCAATCTATTTCGATATGTTTTGTCCTCTCATGATAAACTGGATTTTCAGCAATGTGCATAGCACTCTTGCTATCACAAAACACCTCCACAGGTTGCTATTCTTCAAGCTGTAAATCCCGTGATAAGTACAACAACCACTGTACTTCACAAACTAGTGTTGCCAATGCCTTGTATTCTGCTTCAGCTGAAGATTTGGAAACTGTAGTCTGCTTCTTCGCTTTCCAAGAGATCAAAGCCCCTCCTAGAAACACACAAAACCCCGTTATACTCCTCCTTGTCTCTGTACAGCCTGCCCAGTCAGAATCCACAAAAGCTCTCAACTTTAAATGTGCATTAGATGGATACAGCAACCCTTGACCAGCAGTACCTTTGATATACCTAAGCAACCTGTGTGCTGCCCTCATATGATTCTCAGTTGGACAATCTAAAAATTGACTGAGCTGTTGAACTGGAAACGCAATGTCTGGACGTGTTATTGTCAAGTATATTAACTTCCCAACCAAGCTCCTGTATGTAGAAGTTTCAGTCAACAAAGACGAATCACCATGTGCAAGCTTCAGATTGACCTCCATAGGCGTTTTAGCCGGCTTTGAGCCCAAAAATCCTGTATGCTCCAACAACTCCAATGCATACTTCCGCTGATTCACTAAGAGCCCCCCCTGGGACCTGGCTACTTCCAAGCCTAGGAAGTACCTTAGGTCACCCAAATCTTTAATTTTAAAAACACTATGAAGTTGAGCCTTTAACTGCTGGATAGAAAGCAAACATGGTGAGGCCAGAATGATATCGTCCACATACACTAAAGACAAAAGAAGAGAACCAGAAACTGATTTAATGAAGAGGGTGTAATCTGTCTTAGACTGAGAAAAACCAACTGAGAGCAAATATGATGTGAGTTTGGCATTCCACTCTCTACTTGCTTGCTTGAGGCCATATAAGGATTTCTCAAGCTTGCACACTAGATTGGGCTGCTGCAACATGAGACCAGGTGGTGGCAACATATAAATCTCCTCATGCAAGTCACCGTGCAGAAACGCATTATTAACATCAAGCTGCTGCAAATGCCATTGCTGCCCAGCTGCCAAAGCCAATACAAATCTAACTGTGGTCATTTTTGCAACGGGTGAAAAGGTCTCCTGATAATCAATACCATACTGCTGGGTGTACCCTTTAGCCACCAACCTAGCCTTATAACGCTCCACCGTCCCATCTACCTGATACTTCACCTTATACACCCACCTACAACCAATAGGTTGCTTTCCAGGAGACAGAGGGACCAACTTCCATGTCTGGTTTGCCTCAAGAGCTGCTAATTCAGCCTGCATAGCTGCCTGCCAATCTGCAGAGCTAGATGCCTCTAAATAATTAGCAGGCTCCGTATGCAAACTAGAGGTTAAGACATATGTTTTATATTCAGGTGACAGACGATGCATAGAGAAATACTTATGAAGATCATGTGGTGTGGAACTATAGTTAGACACAGAAGATGGAAGACAAGAAAAAGGAACAACCTGAGACTGATTACAATAATATTCTTGTAAGTACGAAGGAGGCTTGGAGTTTCTGCTTGGTCTAGTAGTTGGCTGAACAGGTAAGCATATCTCGACAGAGGTGATAGGAACTGAACTTGAAGGGAATGCAATAGGAGTTGTCTGGGTTGAGTCAGGACTCGATAAGTGTCTAGAGGAAGATATATGTGCTGGATCAGAAGCAGAGTGATCAGGAGAGGAAGAACCAGGAGAAGTGAAGGAAGAGGGTGAACTCAAAGGAGGTGACGCAGCTGGAACAGATTGAAGTGGAGACTCAGAAGATGAAACAAACTGTGAAGGACCAGGACATAAAGGTTGTGATGAGGAAGGATCTGAAAGCTCTGGTGACGCTAACACATTAGGAGAATTTGCAACTGGTTGCTGAGAAAAATTCACATCTGAAAAAGGAAAAACTTGTTCCTGGAAATCTACATCTCTTGATACAAATACTTCATTTGTATTCAAATCCTGGAGTATATAACCTTTCTTGGTCAGTGGAATACCCAGATGCACACACTTTCTAGATCTGGGATCAAATTTCCCTTTATTTGACTGATTGTTAACTGCAAAAGCCAAGCAACCGAAGACCTTAAGATGTTGATATGTAGGAGGCCTATTATAAAGAGTCTGGAAAGGAGTTTTATTGTCAAGGACTGGAGATGGAATTATGTTTATCAGATAAACTGCATGCTGAATACAAAAACCCCACAGATGGATAGGCACATTAGCCTGAAATTTGAGAGCTCTAGCAACGTTCAATATGTGTTGTTGTTTATGTTCCACTATCCCATTTTGTTGGGGAGTATGAATACATGAAGTGTGATGCACAATGCCTTTTTCAGAAAAGAATGAACTCATTTGGAATTCAAGACCATTATCAGAACGAATGGTCTTGATTCTCTGATCAAAGTGTGTAAGAACAAAGGCATAAAAACTCTGGATAATATTTCGAACATCTGATTTATTTTTCAACAAATAAACCCAAGTATACCTACTACAATCATCAACAATGGTAAGAAAATAACGTTGCTGAAACAAAGTAGGACGCCTATAAGGCCCCCAAATATCCACATGAATCAAGGAAAAAGGACTTGCAGACACAGAGACAGACACAGGAAAAGGCTTCTTCTTTTGTTTAGCGAGAGGACACACTGAACAAGGAACAGAGATATCAGACGCAACTACTAAAGGATCTAGCTTATGAATTTCTTTGATCCTAGACACAGAAGTGTGCCCAAGCCTTGAATGCCAAAGAGAGACTTGAGACTGCAAGGTAGCTTGGAGAGAAAGACTTGGAATTCTACCAGCGCAAAAGCAGAGTTGACGAAATTTTGATCTATGTTCCTCGAGTGAGCCATGAAATCTGTATAGACCTTGGATCTTTTCAGCTAAACCAATCATCTTCATACTCATCTGTTCAAACATCACACAATAATCAGATTGAAACAACACACTTACACGATTATGTTTAGTAAGCTTGCTGATGGATAGCAAGTTGAAGCAGAAAGAAGGAATGTATAACACATGATTAAGAGTCAGATCACGATTAATGACAACTGTGCCCACACGAGATACTTCAACAGACTGATCATTTGGAAGCTTGACCTTCAATGAATTAACAGAATAGACAGAATGAAAAAGTTCTAGAGAACAACAAATATGATCGGTGGCACCTGAATCTAAAATCCATGTATCTAAACCTCTGAATGATACCTTACCTGTCGTCTTACCAGAAGCAGATAGCTGCTGCGCTGACATGACAACGTGATGACCATCTGAGCATTCATCCAATGCTGCCTTGTCCTTAACTCCTTTCTGTTGATAGTCCTTCAACATACTCATCAGTTGAACATACTGATCTTGAGTAAACATGCCACCAGCTTGAGAGATTCCCTTCTGTTCAATACTTTCAACTTCATCATCATGACCAGGCTGACCATACTGCACTTCATCAAAATTAGATACACAGTTAACCTGTCCCTTCGGCTTATAACCCGGGAGAAATCCGTGCTTTCTATAACACTTCTGCTCAATATGTCCTAACATGCCACAGTAATTACAAACAGGTCTCTTACCTCCATACTGACCTGTTTTCTGTACAAAACCACCATCTCTTCTAAGATTACCTTGAGGCTTTCCATACGGCCTAAATGCAGGATTTCCAGGAGAATTGTTTGTTTGACCAACAAATGCCACATTCTTCTCTCCTGTACTCAATACTACAGAAGGATCATTTACAAAAATGGATTGATTGTTCGAATACAACACCTTCCTCTCGAACTTTACCGCCATGGCAAATGCAGTATTAATGTCAGGCAAGGGGCTCATAAGAAGGATTTGTGACTTTACTGGCTCAAATTCAACTGATAAACCTTTCAAAAATTTAATGATAAAATCATTCTCAACAAATCTGTTTATCTGAACAGTGACATTACAAGTACATCTCCTACACATACAAGACGGTATAGCCTTGAGGACCGTTAACTCCTCCCAAACAACTTTTAACTTCGTATAATACTCAGTCACAGGCAAGTTATCTTGTTTGATCATATAAAACTCTTCATGTAACTCAGATAATCTAAAAGCATCAGCATTACCGTACCTGAGCTTTAAATCTCGCCAAATTTCCGCTGCTCCATCAATCCACATGATGCTTTGAGCGATAGAAGGACTTACGGAGTTAGTGAGCCAGGCTGCAACCATATTATTCGCCTTAATCCAAATTGGAAGCTTACGATCACCTTCAGCAGGTTTCACCACCGTATTGTCTATAAATCCTGCCTTATTTTTAGCTTCCAACGCTCTACGAACAATTCTACTCCATCCATGGTAATTCTGCGAAGTCAGCAGATTTTGTGCCAGAACAAGTGAAGGACTATCAGAAGGATGAATGTATAGCGGATCTTCGTATGGATCCGCAGTTCCAAACGTGATGGAAGATGATGAGGCCATATCAAAATGTGAATCAAAATCTACAGATCATTAAGAGTTGATTCAATCGCTCTGATACCATGTCAATTTTTCAATTAATGATCAAACCGAAACATTGAAGAATAAAAAACGAAAAACAATCGCAGAGAGAAAGCCACAAAATTCTGAAGAGCAAAAGGGAATCAAATGAAGTAACTGCTTCTCTTATTCTTCTTCCAACCGATTACATCAACTTATATAGCAAAAGAGAAAACAAGCAAAATTACAATAAAACCCCTGCAGCCCAACTTGCTTTCGCTTATTAAAGAAGGGCATTATTGTCAATTCACCCATTTAAACATTTCCCGCTCAACGATCATCTCCCTCCTTTGTTCGTTGCAGGCTGCAACCTTGCACCCTACTTCCTCACTGCTGCAGAACAAGTGAATTACGTGGTTCAACCAATCAGCAAGCAACAACTCATCCTCACACATCTTCTTAATGTTTGCCGCAGCTTACACAGCCTGTCTTCCCTTCCAATTTCTCCTATCCACTGGTGTTCGACGCATTACACTAAGTGTTCGACCTTATTCCACTTGCTGGCTTCTCATCAACAGGACCTTCTTCCTTGACAGTTTCATTGGTCACAACCAACTACTAAATAATAATTAAAATGCTAAGGGGTTGATCATTGATATTTTTGGAGCAAAAAGATCATTCTCTCCACAGTGACTCATACGAGGTTTCTCTCTGCAAATCAGACATTTGGTCTAGCAGAATACCCACACTGTGTTTGTATATGGATTCGAATCCTTAACCTTTTGTAGCAAAAACAGTCCATGGATTCAAATATTTAACCTTTTGGCAAATCTCAATCCAGTACCAACTGAGTTATGCATTGAGACCAAAACAGTGTTGAGTAAACTTTTTAAAGTGACTGGCCCAGTTGCATTACGACTCCATACTCCTGAAACTCCACCTCCGGGTCTGGCCCTGCGGGTTATTACCGCTTGGCCCTATGCGTATGAGACACAAAACCTAGTCAGCAATACGTTAAATCTTTACCACTAGCGCAACTGCTCTTTATTGATCATTGATATATTTCATTTTCTCATAGCATTTCCCATAGCAGAGTATCCTGTTCATGCCCTCAGAATGGATTCTATACTAGCAGATAATCAGACAATTAAGGGAATAAATTGGGGGGAAAAACCTTTACTTCTCTTCAAACTTCTCATTTGTTTAAAGTTAAAGAAAGATCTGTGTGTGTGTTATATATGTATGTATGTATGTAGAAAATTCAGAGATGCCACATACTAGATGCTTCTGTTACAAACATAAAATGGAACACTTCTTCGATCAATTAATTGAAAACGATCTTGAAAAGTGCTTTGATAGCAACCAGCTGGTATATTTTTTGGCCTCGATATTCTTCTCAAGGCTGAAAGCAGTGGTGGGCTACTGCTTCTTCCCTTGTTTTTTGGGGATGATGATAATGATGGGCAAGGTTTCATGTTAAGCACACCTCAAAAAGTCATCAACCTACATTATTTTTCTCCCCTTTTTTCCCCCTTTTTATCAAAGTACATTGCTTATCTATAAATGCACAAGTGGATCTAGATTCATCTTTAATTTATAATAAACATAGTTTAATTGAGACTTTTTTTTTTTACTTTGTTGATGTCTACTTTGATAGTGTAAACATTTAAAATGTAAAGAGAGAATCTGGTGGGATAGAATATTTGTTTGTTATAGGATCATGATAAGATATAGTAACAAATTAAATCCATATCAAAATCAAATCATTTCATGTAGATAAGGTAGATATGAGACCTATAAATTGTACCATATGGAGGATTGAAGAAATCAATGAAATATACTTTTCATTCACAATTTAATTCTTTCATGGTATCAGAGCAGTGTTTTGTCTGATCTATGGACTCAGATAATCATCATTGTCCTTCCCTTCCTTTCTCTTCTTTGATCAATCGATTGACTGTGAGCTCAGAGAGATAGTCTCTTCACTGTTCGTTCGTATACACACCAAAACTCAAAGCCAATATAGTTGGCTCATCACTAGTTTTACCTTTTCTCGACCAATTAACCGAGACCAGAACAATGGCAGACGCAGGTACTTCTAGAACCAGAAATGACGAGTTGGCCATCCAATTGGTCAACTTGTTGAAAAATAGCCTTGTATCACCAGTGACAAATGCAGAAGATTTGTCACTAGGATTTAAATTCAACAGAGACAATTACCCCCTCTGGGTAACCTTTATGAAGAACGCAATTGGTGGCAGGGGAAAACGGGGCATCTCATAGGGACACCCCCACCACTGCCGGCAACGGACCCAAATTACGCCTAGTGGGAACAACAGGACCATATGGTATTCACTTAGTTGGTGCAGAATATTGAGCCACGCCTGGTTAACAACGTGTCTCAATACCCAACCGCCAGAACACTTTGGGAGGGCCTCGCAACCATGTACTGGGCAGGAGGAGATGCTCTCCAAGTATTTGACCTCCATCGAAAGGCTAATACAATCAGACAAAATGGAGGCAGTCTGGAAGAATGTTGGAACCGTCTCCAGGCAGTGTGGATGTCTATAGATGGTAGGGATCTGAATCCAATGAAGGATCCGGCTGATATTGCAATCTACAACTAAACAATACAGGGGCAACGCTTGTTTCAGCTTCTCACTGCAGTAGACGACAAGTTTGAGAGTGTCAAACATGACCTCTTAAAACGAGAGTCACTACTACTAGTAGAACTGGCGTACACAGCAATCCGGAGAGAAGAGGCTCAGATTGAGATCTTACGCGGAGTGCCCTCAGACCAGGAGTCATCACTGGGCATTGGAGCTAACTAAAAGTAAAAAAGGAAGGCCGGAGAAGAACCCACGCTCATCTGGATTTTTACGTGGGACTAAAAAAGAGGACAAGACTAAACTGAGGTACTCTCATTGTGGGATGAAAAAGCATACCAGAGAGACCTGTTTTCAACTAGTGGGCTATCCATAGTGTTGGGAGTCACAGGGACAGAAGCAACCAGAGAAGAAGCTGTCAATCCTAGGCCGGGGAGCCACGACTGTCAGCAGCACTAGAGGTGACCATGGTGGATTCCCTGAAGGAGCCAACAATCCCAGTAGCCACAGTGTTAGCCAGACTCAATCAGGTAAGGAAAACATAATAGCGCAGGTGCAGGGAGTCATGAGCAGGAAAGAAGACGAAGGCTTTAGAAGGGAGAAGGAGGCGGATAGAAAGAGGCAGGAGAATGATTAAGAGGGTAGGGTTTTGGCTTTAAATAGCCAACCCTACCCCAACAAAATTACCGCAACACCCTTCCTGACAGCTGGAATTACGAGCGCTGCCCCTCTGACGAAAAACTCCTTCCTGGACGCCAAATTTACAACTACTGCCAACCCGCTAGACCCTCCTCAATCCCAAATTTCTGGATCTAGCCCAATACTCCGACCGAATGCCTTATCAACCCAATCCACTTCGCCCATCTCAAAGTACTCAGGGTGGATCCTAGACTGTGGAGCCACCGATACTATGACCTATGACCCTAATGATTTTTCGTGTCTTAACCCACCGCACAAACACAAGATCGAAACTACAGATGGCAACCGTGTTCCCGTTCTTGGCATCGGCTCTATCTCGTTTTTGCCAGAGCTTACACTTCATCATTGTCTTTATGTCCCACGTTTATCTTCGAAATTAATCTCCTTGATTCATATTACTAATGCGCTCGATTGCGTGGTTCTAATCTATCCTCGTTTTTGCTTACTGCATGACATTCACTCGAAGGTGATCATTGGGCGTGGCACTGAGCGGGGCAGTTTGTACTACTTGGGCGAGGTAGCTCAAACGGGATGGTCCATGCCTACTCACCGTATGGTCCAGCGGCAGCTCTGGTTATGGCACCGGCAATTAGGTCACCCATCTTTCAGTTATCTCCGTTTTTTCCCTTCGTTGTTTACTCAATCAAACATCGATTTATCATGTGAAACATGTAATTAGGCAAAACAGTATAAAAATACTTATCGTCCGACAAATACTCGTGTTGACCGTGTCTTCTCTTTGGTTCACTCAGATGTGGGGGCCCCTCTCCAGTCCCCACTCCTATGGGATTTCGCAATTTTGTTACTTTTATTGATGATTACTCACGCATGACTTGGGTTTATTTTCTTAAACATAAGTCCGACATTAGCTCATGCATTTATGACTTTTTTACTATGATTCAAACTCAGTTTCAGACCCATGTATCCATTCTTAGATATGACAATGGGGGAGAATACATGATTTCAACCCTCAAGCAATACTTCCAGACTAAAGGTGTAATTCATCAAACCTCGTGTCCAAATACTCTGTAACAAAACGGCATTGCAGAAAGCAAAAATCGTATTCTGTTAGAAATGACCCAACCAATGATCCTCGAATCTGGTGTCCCCATATCCTTTTGGCACGAAGCCATCGCAACTTCAACATATCTTCTTAATCGACTTCCTACAAAGACTTTAGCTAATAACACCCCCTTACACATACTCTCAACTCAGGTATCTATTCCGTGTTAGGTCCGAAATACACTCTAGAGGGGGGGTGAATAGAGTGTTTGGCTCTTTTTGCGGAATTTTCTCGTTTGTCTCAACTCAAAAAGAATATTCAAAATTAGAGCAAGAATTGGAGATGAGAGATAATGAATGAATACACCGGATATAGAGTGGTTCGAATCGTAAATAATTCTACTCCACTACCACTTTGTTTCCAAAGTGGATTTTCAACAACTACTCTTCTTACTATGAATAATAAGAACAACCACAGCAACACTTACACTAACACTTTAGACTAAGCAACAACAACAGCAACTTCTTGCACAAAACACACTTGTGCAACTACAGCAACTACAGCTTCTTAGCAAGAACAACTTCTTGCTTTCTCACTACTTCAACACAAGTTCCCTCAAGAACTTCTCACAGTGGGTTGAAGAAATATAGTAAGGTTCACACTTTCTCACAAGTCTAAGCACAAGCAAGAGATCAAATATTTATGGTTCCTCTTGTGCTTGACTCTCTTTCTCTCAATATACAATAATGAAGATCAAAGAAAAGCTAGACAAGCTTTAAACAAATTTACAAGTATGAGAGAAGTATACAACAATGGAAAATGAAGCTAGATGATGTTGAAAGTATGTAATTGCTTCATCCAAGCCTCTTCTATTTATAAATAAAGTTGACCACGTTTTTGAGGCTCTCCACCAAGTCTTCATCTTCAAAAATGTCAAGATAGTGCCCAAATAGTCTTTAGCCACCCTATGGAGTGATTTGATCTTGGATAGCCACCCTAGAGAATCTTAGACATGTTTAAAATAGTCAAGGAAGCATGTAGTATGTTGGGTTAAAGTCCACAAGAAATTTGAGCAAGATTGGAGAGAGAAAATATCATAGATCTCCTTTGGATTTTGTTCCAACGTTTGAAAATTTTTGAATCCTGGAGACGTCGATCGATCTACGTGCCAGGGCTGAGAGATCGACGTCTCTCAGTCAGACGTCGATCGATCGACGTCATTAGGCTGAGAGATCGACGTCTCTCAGATGTATGTCGATCGATTGACATACCTGAAGCTGAGAGATCGACGTCTCTCAGTTATACGTCGATCGATCGACGTATGTTTAACTGAGAGATCGAAGTCTCTCAGATATACGTCAATCGATCTACGTCCCTTGGCTGAGAGTATGACGTGGATCTGAGTGCTCAAATTTTTACCAAGCTTCACATGGATCTCTTGAAGGGCTGATGTAACCTTCATCCGATTCATGAGAGATTTTTCGTCTCGCACATGTTTACATCAATTTTGCTAAAGATATGAAATTTCATCTTAGTCCTTTTAAAACATCTTTTTGTATCATCAAAACATTTTATAAACTAACAATCTCCCCCTTTTTGATGATTTCAAAAACCGAGACTCTAAAAGATGTTTTTCCTTTGTTTTAACTGTTTGAATGTTTGAAAAATATCAATCCCCCCCTAAGTATGTGCGCTTTATAACTTTCGTAGTGATCAAAGTGAACAAGATTTTGCAATTTTAACCAAAATACTTTTCTTTGAAATTTGCTCCCCCTCAATCAAATAACTGTTCATGCTCATCATCAATTAACAAGGATTTCAATTTTCAAGCTTACCTCATTTTGCCAGCTATCCAACAATCTCATCATGCAATAAACCATTTTAACAAATAAGCCAATAAGCATAAATAAGCAATAAGCACAAATAAGCCACTAAAGCAACAATAACCACAAATAAGCCACAAAAGCAACAATAACCATTTTCTCCCCCTTTTTGAAAGCATAAAAAAAAAGCAATAATACTTCAATAAATCCAAAGACACATCCAAGTTTTACAACCAACAACAAATTCTAAGTTAAAACAAGATGCAAGCTAAAACAACTACCCTAGTCTTCGTCTGAAGAGAATGTTATGCCAGGAATGCAAGCTTTCATCTTTGCCTTGAGCTTTGCAAACCTCGACTCATGGACGGATACCTTGGTACGAAGCTCTCCAACTTCGTGTTGAAGACTAACAACTTGAGCTTGAAGTTCTGGGACATTTGAGCTCAAGCTACTTGGTTCTTCATGAGTCTCTGGTTCGGGAATGGGTGCCTCATCCGGAAGGTCTTCGTCTTCTCTTTCTTCCTCCTCTTGTTCTCTGCTCATTGCCTCTTTTCTTGTTATGCCCCGCACCCTCCGTAGGATAATTAAAAGACAAAGAAGGATTTTTTTACGAAAATTAATGACGGTCAACTGTAACTAATGACGAATTAAATGTAGGATTAATGGGAATTAAAGGAATGATTAAATACTGGAAATTAATTTGTATTTAATTTTCAGAAATAAATATTAGGATTTATCCTTTAAGATAAATAGGAAATAAAATATAATTTAGAAACACCAAACTTTCCCCCATCCCATATAAAAACTGACGGACGTCAGTTTTCTCTCTTACGCAGAGAAAAGCGACGCTTCATCATCCCCTAGGCGATTTGGAGGCCCTTCAACCCTAGGAGAAGAATTTCTTCACAAAGCCATCCAATCTTCATTCGTTCCCTATTTCGTCTTCGAGTAATCAAAGGCAAGTAATCTACTTATAAGTTTTTACGATTTGCGAAAGAGAAAGGGGCCTATTTTGATATCAATTTGGATCACCATGCAGTAATTTCTCTATGTGAATCTACTTGTGAGATCTATGTGTTTTGGTTTCAGATTTGGCCATTATATGTTGAAATCTTGTTCGTTGATTATTGTTTATATGAGATCATGTAAATCCCAATCCCTTGAACCCTACTTTGTTGATAATGGTGGTTGAAGGGAGGGGAGAGTGAAAAGATTTGATCTTTGGGTTGATTTGATAAGTACTTTGAGTGCTAGGCTTGAATCCGTGAATCGTATGCTAAAGATGTTGTCTTGGGTGATTTTAGGATGGATTGATAGTGGGTAATATGCTTGGAATGGTTTTGAAGGAAGTTGGGGTCGAATTGGGGGTTATTTCTGCAGCTTCTGCAGAAAATTGCAGAATGGTGTTCTGGAACGGGGACGTCGATTGATCGACGTCAGGGTATGACGTACGTCAATCGATCGACGTATAGCAAGTGAGGGTATGACATGCCTCAGAAGGACGTAGATCGATCGACGTAGGATGAGTGAGAGTTCGACGTGCCTCAGATGAACGTCGATCGATCGACGTAGATTGAGTGAGAGATCGACGTGCCTCAGATGGACGTCGATCGATCGACGTCAGGGTATGACGTACGTCGATCGATCGACGTCAGGGTATGACGTCAACCAGTTTTGTGGGAAAGCAAGGGAAGAAAGAGGGAAGCTAGGGGATCCTTTGGGTGACCTTAGGGATTTCTTAGGACCTGATTATGACTAGTCTAAGTCTTGGGAACATAACTTAAGATGGTGAATCAAGTTTGGAGAATTTGAAGGATATTCGAATCGAAGTTCAACGTGGATGACTTAGAAGGGTTAGGAGATGAACGTACGAGGTGATTGAGAGTTCAATGATGGATGGTTAGGGATACTTGCCTCAGGTTGTAAACCCTAGAATCAAGACTAAGGGTTGACGAGAGGGTTGAAGCCTAAAGTTATGATGTGTAAGTTAGTGAAAGCTTGTGTGTTACTTATCCTTGCTCATGTGCACATGAACTACTTATGTGAACGAGATACGAGAATGAAACGAGGAGTCTTGCATCATGGCACTTGCATTTGCATATTGATTTGAAAAGAGATGTGCTTCGGCACAGATTTGCGAAGGTGACCTGCAATGTTAACCGGGATTGAAATTTAAGCCGGGGTGCATTGCAGGGCACAAAAGACTGTAACGTTAACCGGGATGGAAATATAAGCCGGGGTGCGTTACAGGGTATAAAGTCCTCTACAATGTTAATCGGGATGGAAATTTAAGCCGAGGTGCATTGTAGAGTTTTACGAGATCTGTGATGTTAATCGGGATGCAAATATAAGCCGAGGTGCATCACAGAGCATAACAAGCCTGTAACGTTAACCGGGATGGAAATATAAGCCGGGGTGCGTTACAGGGTTACGAGTTACGAGACCGAACATTGTGACATGCATTGCACTGTTTTGAAAAGAAAGGGCTCATGCATTCGTGATTGTGTAGTGTAGTGCATATTTTGTCATGCATCACGTGAGTCAGTTGAGATGATTGCTATGTGTCTTGAGTGATGCTAAATGTTAATTGTTAAGAGTTTCTGTTTTATGTTCTTATACTGTTATATATAGATTTTGAAAGTATACAGGACATGTGCCCCATTTCCCTCGAATTATATACTACTCATGTCTTGCCATGTGTTGATCCCGTATGTCTTATAAGCAGGTTACTTGCTAGTGTTTTTCGCTAAGGGTACTACCTTTGTGATTGCAGATGAGCCTAGCTACGACATGATATTCATAGAAGACGATGGCGAGTGGGCTGAATGGGATACATAGAGACATGTTGGGAGCTAGTTGAAATAGTCATTTCTCATTTCCGTTCTTTTATACACTTGAGGATCAGTTCACTATTTTCGTGACTACCGTTTGAGATTTTATTACCATTTGATGTATGGAATTGATGGAGGAGATTCATTAGATACATGTTTCCGCACTTATTTCTCCTACGTCAGTGACGAGGTGTACTCGAGAAATGTGACATCTTGTAGCCTTCTCAGTAAGCTACGACGGGTGCACCGGGTCGGATTCCGCTGTCCGGGTCGGGGCGCTACAGGTGGTATCAGAGCCTAGGCTTCAGATCTACCTCGGAGACCTAGGTTATGACATGTAGAGTTTTAAACTATGATTTTCACCTTAAGTTGATCTTTAAGTATAAGTATGCAATTTCAGATTTAAGTTTGATTTGGGATGGGTGTGTGTACGAGCGCGATTAGAGTAATCAAATAGATGTAATCATTTTACCTTACGAACTACGCCTTGTACACCCTTATGGATTTCAAGTTTTATTTTTGGAACTACTCGACACTAATGAGCGTGATCTTACAGGAAATGCCTCCCAGAAGAGACAATCAAGGAAACGGTGGCAATGGGAACAACGATAACCCTCCACCACCACCACCCCCAGTTTTAGTACCTCAGGCGCTAATCGATGCTATCACAGTGATAGCGCAAGGAGTGGCGCAACAACAGCAACAACCCCCTGCGCCAGCACCACCGCAGCACGGCATAAGGTACTATATTGGGGAGATGCGCAAGATGCACGCCCCAAACTTTGAAGGGACAACTGACCCAGAGGTGGCTGGGTTTTGGCTTGATGAGATAGAGAAATGCTTCAGGCTTGTACAAGTGCCTGAAGAACACAAGGTGGATGTAGCCACACCTTTCCTGACTGGCAGAGCGAATGCCTGGTGGAACGGCATTCTACCCAAGATGACACCTCCCATCCAGTGAAGGCAATTTGTGAAGGCCTACAAGGACTATTATGTGCCTGAGACTGCCATTTTGGAGAAGATGAGGCAGTTCGATAAATTTGAACAAGGAAGGATGACTGTTTCAGACTATGCGGATAGATTCTATGCCTTGGGCAAGTTCACACCTTTTGTATTGGAGAACAATAGGATGAAAATGTTGAAGTTTGAAGAGGGTCTGAACCCCCGCATACGGACAGCAATCGCGGGGTCAAGTCTGAAAACATTCTAGGAAATGTTGGACGCATGTTACCGAGTAGAGAGTGACATGCGACGATCACAGAACAGAGAGGCTCGTGAAGAATCGAGCAAGAGGCCGAGGGTTGAGCAAAGTGGTAATAGACCCGGACGTTGGGTCAAGATCCCCCGAAAAGGACAAGCGGGGCCAATTCAAAGGGCACCGCAACCAAACCCACCCAACCGCCAAGCACCAGCAGAGTGCCCACACTGCCAAAGGAGACACGTGGGAGAATGTTGGAAGATAACTGGTGCGTGCTTCAAATGCGGAAAGGCAGGCCATAAGATCAAGGACTGCCCTGAATGGGACCCTAAGCCACAAACAGGAGCAGGGCCGGCTCAGCAGCAGAGAGGCAGGCCCAATGCGAGAGTCCACGCTATGACGGACGCTGAAGTCCAGGAGGATACAAACGTGGTAACAGGTACAACCTAAGCTAAATAATAGTGGTTTAAGCTGGATTTTAGTTTTCTAAGTTGATAATTGAATATGTGCTTTATGTGAAACTTTTATATGCTACCCTCCTGTGAATATGTGTGATCTTAGTTAACAACGTGCCTACAAACGTGTTATTCGATAGTGGAGCTACCCACTCTTTCATTTCTAAGCGATTCGCCAAAGGACTCGGCTGTCTACCCGAATGGCTTGAGAACCCATTTAGGGTGCAGGCAGCAGGGGAACAAGTACTAATTTCTCACCATCAGTACAAGAATTGTGATTTGGAATTAGAGGGGAAACTCTACCCAGTGACCTTAGTCCCAATTCCAATGAAGGATTTTGACGTGATATTGGGCATGGATTGGCTGACCAAGAATCATGCCAATATCGACTGTAAACTCAAGCGAGTAACCCTCAAGGACCCTGAGATGAATGATGTCTTGGTGCAAGGAAATACCAAGATAACCAAAGCTCCAAAGAAGGTATACATGACGGCGATTAAGGCCTTTAAGGCTTTACAGAAGGGAGCAGAGGGATTTATGGTATATGCTCTAGATGCTAAGCAGGAGATTCCCTCTATGGATCAAATTCCGGTGATCAACGAGTTCAAGGATGTGTTTCCGGATGATTTGCCGGGAGTTCTGCCATCGAGAGAAGTGGAGTTCGAAATCAACCTGATCCCGGGAGCCGAGCCTATTTCTAAGGCACCTTATAGAATGGCTCCAGCGGAACTTAAAGAGCTGAAGGGGCAACTTCAGGAATTGTTGGACAAGAAATTGATACGCCCCAGTGTATCACCTTGGGGAGCTCCAGTTCTATTCGTAAAGAAGAAAGATGGCAGCATGAGGTTATGCATCGATTATCGGGAGTTGAATAAGATTACCATCATGAACAAATATCCTTTGCCAAGGATAGAGGACTTATTTGACCAATTAAAGGGAGCTCGTTGGTTTTCAAAGATTGACCTTCGTCAAGGGTACCATCAATTGCTTGTGAAAGCGGGAGACGTCCCTAAGATCGCTTTTCGGACTCGCTATGGGCATTATGAATTCTTAGTGATGCCTTTTGGATTAACTAATGCCCTCGCGGCCTTCATGGACTTGATGAACACCGTGTTTCGAGAGCAGTTGGACCAATTCGTAGTAGTGTTCATCGATGACATTTTGGTATACTCCCCCGACGAGCAAGCCCACACCGAACACTTAAGAGTGGTGTTACAAATTCTGAGACAACAGCAGCTTTATGCCAAATTCAGCAAGTGTGAATTTTGGCTAAGAAGTGTGGCCTTTCTCGGCCATGTGATCTCGGAAGATGGGATCTCTGTGGATCCTAAGAAGATTGAAGCCATCACGGAATGGCCAAGGCCCACAAATGTGACCAAAGTTAGAAGCTTCCTGGGCTTGGCAGGCTACTATAGGAAGTTTGTTGAGGGCTTCTCAACGATAGCAGTACCATTAAGTCGACTTACTCAGAAGAAGACTAAATTCGAATGGACTGCTGAATGCGAGCAGAGCTTTACTGAGCTCAAGAAGAGATTGATCACAGCCCCGGTGTTGGCACAACCTTCCGGCACCGACGGTTTTGTGATCTATAGCGATGCGTCCAAGAAAGGACTAGGTATGTACTTTATTACAATTAATGCATTGTATATACTTATGCTAGTCCTAAATCAACTTTCTGTTTATAGGATGTGTCTTGATGCAAAATGGACGAGTCATATCGTACGCGTCAAGACAATTGAAACCTTATGAGCAGAATTACCCGACGCATGACTTGGAGCTCGCGGCGGTGGTATTTGCTCTCAAGATCTGGAGACACTATCTATATGGAGAGAAGTGTGCAGTATTCACTGATCACAAGATCTTGAAATATCTATTCTCGCAGAAGGAGTTGAATATGAGACAAAGAAGATGGTTAGAGTTATTCAAGGACTATGACTTGACCATCAACTACCATCCGGGCAAAGCCAACAGAGTGGCAGATGCGTTGAGCAGAAAGTCTAGCCACGCGAGACAATCTCCATTAGAAAGAGAGATAGAGGAATTTGATCTTGAATTGGTAGACTCAGTGGCAAATGTCCTCACAGCTTTGTCTATCAGCCCAGACTTGGTAGACAGAATCAAAGAGGCACAGTATGAGGACCCGGCACTGGAAGAGATCCGCGACAAATTATCCACAGGTTCGGCAAAGGATTTCCAGTTGCGAGAAGATGGGAGTCTGTGGTTCCAGAATCGGTTATGCGTGCCAAGTAAAGACGAACTCTGAACAGAATTGCTCCGAGAAGTGCATAACTCAAGAATGTCTATCCACCCCGGAAGTACTAAGATGTATAAGGACCTCAAAAGAAACTATTGGTGGATAGGGATGAAAAGGTCAATAGCGGCATATGTTGAGAGATGTTTGATATGCCAACAAGTCAAAGCGGAACATCAACGACCTGGTGGTTTGATGAAACCACTAGAGATTCCAGAATGGAAGTGGGAGCACGTGACGATGGATTTCGTAATGGGACTACCCAAGACCCGCAATGGAAACGAGATGATTTGGGTAATTGTAGACCGATTAACGAAGACGGCTCACTTTATAGCCATGCCACATGGTACTTCGTATGAGAGGTTATCCAATATCTATGTGGATAACATTGTAAGTCTACATGGAGTCCCAGTCAGCATCGTATCGGACCGTGACCCCAAGTTCACCTCTAAGTTCTGGAGGGCATTCCAGAAAGCTATGGGTACAGAGTTGAGAATGAGCACAGCATACCACCCGCAAACGGATGGACAATCCGAGAGGACCATCCAAACATTGGAAGATATGCTGAGGGCATGCGCCTTGGACTTCAAAAGAAACTGGGATAGCATGTTGAAGTTAATGGAGTTCTCCTATAATAACAGCTATCACAGTGCAATTGACATGGCGCCATTCGAAGTGCTATACGGGCGTAAGTGCAGATCCCCGATTTGTTGGGATGAAGTTGGAGAAAGGACAATCACTGCACCCGAGTTGGTTGAGCAAACAGTGGAAAAAGTCAAGGTAATAAGAGAGAAACTCAAGGTGGCTCAAGATCGCAGTAAAAGTTGGGCCGACACCAAGAGACGACCGTTGGAGTTTGAGGAGGGCGATAAGGTTTACCTACGAGTTTCACCAACTAAAGGAGTTGCTAGATTTGGAGTGAAGGGCAAGTTAAGCCCGAGATACATTGGCCCTTACGAAGTGCTGGGCAAGGTTGGAGAAAGAGCTTATCGACTAGCCTTACCTCCGAGTTTATCCCAAGTCCATAACGTATTCCACGTATCTCAACTACGGAAATACGTATCGGATCCGAGCCATGTCCTTGAAGCCCAACCCTTAGACATGAAAGAAGACGTCACTTACGAAGAGCAGCCAATGAAGATTGTGGATAGAAAGGATCAAGTCCTACGCCGACGCGTCACTCCGTATGTCAAAGTTCAGTGGAGTAACCATACGGAGCGCGAAGCCACGTGGGAGCTTGAGGATCAAATGAAGGAGCTATATCCACATCTCTTCCTATAAGGTACGCCAGTTTCGAGGACGAAACTTTTTGTAATGGGGGAGGGATGTTATGCCCCGCACCCTCCGTAGGGTAATTAAAAGACAAAGAAGGATTTTTTTTACAAAAATTAATGACGGTCAACTGTAACTAATGACGAATTAAATGTAGGATTAATGGGAATTAAAGGAATGATTAAATACTAAAAAATTAATTTGTATTTAATTTTCAGAAATAAATATTAGGATTTATCCTTTAAGATAAATAGGAAATAAAATATAATTTAGAAACATCAAACTTTCCCCCATCCCATATAAAAACTGACGGACGTCAGTTTTCTCTCTTACGCAGAGAAAAGCGACGCTTCATCATCCCCTAGGCGATTTGGAGGCCCTTCAACCCTAGGAGAAGAATTTCTTCACAAAGCCATCCAATCTTCATTCGTTCCCTATTTCGTCTTCGAGTAATCAAAGGCAAGTAATCTACTTATAAGTTTTTACGATTTGCGAAAGAGAAAGGGGCCTATTTTGATATCAATTTGGATCACCATGCAGTAATTTCTCTATGTGAATCTACTTGTGAGATCTATGTGTTTTGGTTTGAGATTTGGCCATTATATGTTGAAATCTTGTTCGTTGATTGTTGTTTATATGAGATCATGTAAATCCCAATCCCTTGAACCCTACTTTGTTGATAATGGTGGTTGAAGGGAGGGGAGAGTGAAAAGATTTGATCTTTGGGTTGATTTGATAAGTACTTTGAGTGCTAGGCTTGAATCCGTGAATCGTATGCTAAAGATGTTGTCTTGGGTGATTTTAGGATGGATTGATAGTGGGTAATAGGCTTGGAATGGTTTTGAAGGAAGTTGGGGTCGAATTGGGGGTTATTTCTGCAGCTTCTGCAGAAAATTGCAGAATGGTGTTTTGGAACGGGGACGTCGATCGATCGACGTCAGGGTATGACGTACGTCGATCGATCGACGTATAGCAAGTGAGGGTATGACATGCCTCAGAAGGACGTAGATCGATCGACGTAGGATGAGTGAGAGTTCGACGTGCCTCAGATGAACGTCGATCGATCGACGTAGATTGAGTGAGAGATCGACGTGCCTCAGATGGACGTCGATCGATCGACGTCAGGGTATGACGTACGTCGATCGATCGACGTCAGGGTATGACGTCAACCAGTTTTGTGGGAAAGCAAGGGAAGAAAGAGGGAAGCTAGGGGATCCTTTGGGTGACCTTAGGGATTTCTTAGGACCTGATTATGACTAGTCTAAGTCTTGGGAACATAACTTAAGATGGTGAATCAAGTTTGGAGAATTTGAAGGATATTCGAATCGGAGTTCAACGTGGATGACTTAGAAGGGTTAGGAGATGAACGTACGAGGTGATTGAGAGTTCAATGATGGATGGTTAGGGATACTTGCCTCAGGTTGTAAACCCTAGAATCAAGACTAAGGGTTGACGAGAGGGTTGAAGCCTAAAGTTATGATGTGTAAGTTAGTGAAAGCTTGTGTGCTACTTATCCTTGCGCATGTGCACATGAAATACTTATGTGAACGAGATACAAGAATGAAACGAGGAGTCTTGCATCATGGCACTTGCATTTGCATATTGATTTGAAAAGAGATGTGCTTCGGCACATATTTGCGAAGGTGACCTGCAATGTTAACCGGGATGGAAATTTAAGCCGGGGTGCATTGCAGGGTACAAAAGACTGTAACGTTAACCGGGATGGAAATATAAGCCGGGGTGCGTTACAGGGTATAAAGTCCTCTACAATGTTAATCGGGATGGAAATTTAAGCCGATGTGCATTGCAGAGTTTTACGAGATCTGTGATGTTAATCGGGATAGAAATATAAGCCGAGGTGCATCACAGAGCATAACGAGCCTGTAACGTTAACCGGGATAGAAATATAAGCCGTAGTGTAGTGCATATTTTGTCATGCATCACGTGAGTCAGTTGAGATGATTGCTATGTGTCTTGAGTGATGCTAAATGTTAATTGTTAAGAGTTTCTGTTTTACGTTCTTATACTGTTATATATAGATTTTGAAAGTATACAGGACATGTGCCCCATTTCCCTCGAATTATTTACTACTCATGTCTTGCCATGTGTTGATCCCGTATGTCTTATAAGCAGGTTACTTGCTAGTGTTTTTCGCTAAGGGTACTACCTTTGTGATTGCAGATGAGCCTAGCTACGACATGATATTCATAGAAGACGATGGCGAGTGGGCTGAATGGGATACATAGAGACATATTGGGAGCTAGTTGAAATAGTCATTTCTCATTTCCGTTCTTTTATACACTTGAGGATCAGTTCACTATTTTCGTGACTACCGTTTGAGATTTTATTACCATTTGATGTATGGAATTGATGGTGGAGATTCATTAGATACATGTTTTCGCACTTATTTCTCCTACGTCAGTGACGAGGTGTACTCGAGAAATGTGACGTCTTGTAGCCTTCTCAGTAAGCTACGACTGGTGCACCGGGTCAGATTCCGCTGTTCGGGTCGGGGCGCTACATTTCTAGACTTCAGTATTTGTTGGATGTTGACTTTATCATAGAAGTCCTTGTGCGTAATGTTGTCAACATCCGTGTCATCTACCTGAATACCCGACTTCACAAGCATCCTATAAATAAGGTTACTATAGGGTAGGGCCTTGTTTTGCTTGGTTGCGGCTTCGATAACATTCGTCATGAAAAGCTCCCCAAAGTTAACCTTCTCCCTGTTAGCTATTCGGTATGCTATGTAGAAGTCAAGGTTACTTGGCAGTTTTGCGGATTTTCCATTGATACAGAATGTAACAATGGCCAGAAGAGTGCGGTAGACTAAAGGCATATCATTTGTGTTTTTACTAGGATGGAAGCCTAGGAAAGTCTTAACTTCATCTTCAGATACTTTCCATTTGGCTGCATCCCATTTCCACGCATCAAATTCAAAATACCCTTCGTTGGGTACACCAATCAGGTCACAAATTTTTTCAACTTTCCATTTGATATGGTGTCCATCAATAACAGAGTGTAGAGCTAAGGGAAGGTTATTTATGTATTCAACCCACAAATTTGCATAAAATAGTCGAGTATACCGAGTGGACATTTTTGACATCTCATTTTCATTCCATATACTCCTCCACTCTTGAACGTCCAACCACTCAATGATTGGGCTTAGTTCATTTTTGCTTAGAATATCATTTATTCTAATCAACTTGAGTGGGATGGTTGCTCTTTCATCATCATCCCATTTATCATATAAAATCTGAGAATGTCTAGTTATATACCTTATTTGCCCCGGAGGCAAGGGTTCCGTCAAGGCTTCCTTGGCATCTTTTGCTTTAATCCAAGGGAAGTTTGAGAGGGTGAGCTCACTTCTAATCCCAGCAAGTACGCGTCCTTGACTCATGTCCATTGATTGTTTCATCCGAGGTTGAGAAGATTGTCCATGAGAGGAGCTTGAACCTTCTCCTCCACCCCTAGAGGATCTTGGCCTTTTTGTGGCATTTTTGCTCCTTGATGACATTTTGGATTTGAAATTTAGGGATTTCTAGAGAGGAATGAATGAAGAAGATGAAAATCAAGTGTAAGGATGAAGAAGTTTTGTTTTGGAGATGAAATTGAAAAGGTGAATGGCTTGGGAAGGAAGGGGGCGGCATTTTTTGTAGGGTTTTAACTGATGAAATGTTGAAAAGTGAAGAGGAATTCGCGTTTTGCAGAGTATTTATACCTGCTGAAATTCGTCTATGTCGATCGATCGACGTCTGAGTTTGATGTATGTCGATCGATCGATGTTAGAGATCGACGTACGTCGATCTCTTGTTTTGATACGTCGATTGATCGACGTGTCCCTGATTTTGAAATTTTTAATTTTCATCCCTTTAACTAATGTTTATCAATCTCAGTCTCGTTCTAATTGATTCAAATGTCTCAGTGGGGAGGGATTTGGTAAAGATGTCCGCCAGTTGGTCATTTGTTGGAACAAACTCAATGCATACCAATCCTTTTTGAATGCAATCTCTTATGAAGTGATGCCTCACTTCAATGTGTTTTGTTCTACTATGATGAACCGGGTTTTGTGCTATACTTATGGCTGAGGTATTGTCACATAGGATGGGAACTTTATCAAACTTAATATTGTAATCATTCAATGTGTTTGTCATCCAAAGTAGTTGTGCACAACATGAAGCGGCCGATATATATTCAGATTCCGCCGTTGAAAGTGACACACTATTTTGTTTCTTAGAGAACCAAGAAACCAAGCAATCTCCAAGGAATTGACATGTCCCGGAGGTGCTTTTCCTATCAACAAGATTTCCGGCATAGTCGGAGTCACTATACCCTCTTAAATCAAAACATCCATTTTTGGGATAAAACAATCCAAAATTCAAAGTTCCTTTTAAATACCTAAAGATACGTTTAACAGCAACTAAATGTGATTCTTTAGGCATACATTGAAATCTAGCACATAAGCACAGCATGCAAAATATCCGGTCTACTGGCTGTTAAATAAAGTAAACTACCAATCATACCCCTATATTTGGTTACCTCAACCGGCTTTCCTTTTTCGTCTTTGTCAAGCTTTGTACTTGTGCTCATCAGAGTGCTCACACTTCTTCCATCCTCGAATTTGTACTTCTTGAGCAAATCATTTGTGTACTTTGTTTGAGATATGTACACTCCATCTTGAGTTTGCTTGATTTGTAGACCAAGGAAGTAGTTGAGTTCACCCATCATGCTCATTTCAAATTCTCCTTCCATCAATTTTGCAAAATGCTCACAAAGAGAATCATTAGTAGCACCAAATATAATATCATCCACATAAATTTGAACAAGCAATTGATGGTTTCCTTGTTCTTTAATAAAAAGAGTAGTGTCGACTTTTCCTCTTGAAAACTCGTTCTCAAGTAGGAAGTTACTTAACCTATCATACCAAGCCCTAGGAGCTTGTTTAAGTCCATAAAGGGCCTTTTTGAGTTTAAAAACATGATTTGGATAATCATGATTTTCAAACCCCGGAGGTTGAGCTACATAGACCTCTTTTTGAATTATTCCATTCAAGAATGCGGATTTCACATCCATTTGATATAGTTTGAAATCCTTATAGCATGCATATGCTAATAGCATCCTAATAGCTTCTAACCTAGCTACGGGGGCAAAAGTTTCATCATAGTCTATGCCTTCCTCTTGCCTATAGCCTTGGGCTACTAATCTAGCTTTGTTTCTAGTGATGTTTCCTTTATCATCCATTTTATTTCTAAATACCCATTTAGTGCCAATTACGGGATGATCACTAGGTTTAGCAACTAATTCCCAAACATCACTTCTTTCAAATTGATTTAATTCTTCTTGCATAGCCAATACCCAATCTTCATCATTTATTGCCTCCTTTATGTTTTTAGGCTCAACTTGTGAAATGAAGGCATTTTCATTGAATTTTCTCCTAGTCATTATGTCTTGGCTAGTTTCTCCTAATATCAACTCTTTAGGGTGATCTTTCCTATACTTATATGAATCCGGTAAATTTGAGGTATCTCCTCCTACTTCTTCATTTTCAACCTTAGGTTCAAGTGGATCAATCCTAAGGTCAATAACAATATTACCTTTTAGATTCTCAAATTTCTCTATATGGCTTACTTCAATTATTTCATCATCATCATCGTCATCATTTAGGTTTGATTTGTCCTCATTGAGTTCACTAAATTTGACATGAATTGATTCTTCAACTTTCATGCTTCTTTTATTATATACTCTAAATGCCTTGCTATTTTGAGTATAACCCATAAAGATTCCTTCATCCGATTTGAATTCGAGTTTATCCAAGTTATCTTTGGTGTTAAGTATAAAGCACTTACAACCAAAAACCTTGAAATAACCAATATTTGGTACTCTACCTTTCCAAAGCTCATAAGGAGTCTTTTTTAGAAATGGTCTCAAATAAACTCTATTGATCACATGACAAGCGGTATTTACCGCTTCGGCCCAAAAATATTTGGGTAACTCAAATTCATTTAGCATGGCTCTACTCATTTCTTGAAGTGTTCTATTCTTCCTTTCCGCAACACCATTTTGTTGAGGAGTTCTTGGAGCTGAGAAATTGTGTCCATACCCTTTGGATACACAAAATTCTTGAAATTCTCCATCAAACTCACCACCTCTATCACTTCTAATTTCCTTAATTGTGTCCTCTCTTTGATTTTCTAATCTTTTACAAAGCTTTATAAATTCTTGGCATGCATCATTCTTTTTAGCTAAGAACATTACCCAAGTGTACCTAGAGAAGTCTTCTACCACCACAAAGGTGTAATGTTTTCCACTTAGACTTGTTGTACCAATATCCCCATACAAATCCATATGAAGCAATTGTAGGGGTTTGGTGGTGGAGATTTTACTTTTGGGTTTGAAGCTTGTTTTAACAAGTTTTGCCTTTTGACAAATGTCACATAAGCCATGGTTTTCGAAATTTAATTTTGGAAGACCTTGGACCTTTTCATTTTTGCAAATCTCTTTGAAGTTTTTAAAGCTAATATGTCCAAGTCGTCTGTGCCATAGTTGAGTCAAATCATTTTTGGCAACTAGGCAAGAAACATTTTGTGATATCAAATCATGTGTGCTAAATTTGTAAACATCATTTTTACGAATAGCTTCAAAAACAATCTTATCGTTCTTTTTCACAACACATTTTCTTTTCACAAACTCTATTTGAAAATTAGCATCACATAGTTGGCTAACACTTATCAAATTATACTTAAGCCCTTCTACATATAATACATTATTAATAGTAAAGGAAGAATTACCAATTTCTCCATGTCCAAGGATTTTGGCTTTCACATTGCCAAAATGCACCATTCCACCATCTTGGAGCTTGAGCTTGGTGAACAACGTCTTGTCTCCGGTCATGTGAGTTGAACATCTGGTGTCCATAAGCCATTTAGTTCCTTCTTCTTTGGCTACTCCATTTATCTTGAGAGCCTACAAAACCAAAAGATGTATGCATTGGTACCCTTTGATGGTTGGGTCCTTTAGGGTTAGTTTTTCGACCCTTAGGCTTCCAAACATATGTGCTTTCAAATCGAGCTTTACATGCTTTCTTTACATGTCCTAGTTTGTTGCAATAAAAACAAGTGGGTACATGCTTTATTTTATAAGATGATGAATTTTGTTGTGTTTTTCTATTGTTTGCCTTTTTCCTTAAGGACTTAGGTTTAATAGAAGATGATGAGTTAAATTCTAAACCGGATTTATCATTTCCAATTCTTTGATTTCCAAGTAGTATGTCTAAGTTGTTTTTACCATTTGTTAGTCTTTGTAAGCCTAACTTTAGTTTCTCACATTCTTTTCTAATTTCTTCATTTTCAAGAGCTACGGTTTTATGCATGGTAAGTATGATATCATGCTCTTGAAACATCAAGATATTTTTGTCATGCAAGCTCTTATTTTCTAAAATGCATTTCTTGAATTCTTTCTTTAAATGCTTATATTTCAAATTTAATTTCTCAAAGTCATCTTGCAAATCTCCTATTTCATCATGTAAATTTGAAGGGTTAGAATTTACCTCAAGGTCATCTTCAATCGCCATAAGACAAGTATGTTGAAACTTTGGATTGTCAACCATTGCCACAAGTCCAACACCTTGATCTTCACTCTCTTCTCCTTCTGATTCCGAAAGGAGATCATCCCACGTGGTTACCTCTGCATTGAGGGCTTTCTTCTTTTGAGGAAAGACCTTCTTCTCTTGCTTTTGCGGTTCTTTTACGTGGCAATCGGCAATGAAGTGACCGGGTCGACCACATCTATAGCAATTTTCACTTGCTTCCTTTTCTTTAGATAGTTTCTTGAAAAACTTTCTTGCCTAAGTTTTGTTTCTAGTTGCCATTCTTCTAAATTTTCTTACTAGAAGAGCAACTTCCTCATCTGATTCATCGGACTCTATTACCAATCCTTTGTGTGATGTTTGTGTAGTCTTGATGGGATTCATCCTATTTTGTTCATCAATAAGAATTTCATGAGTAAGAAGATTACCGGATAGCTCATCAAGGGTAAGAGTCTTGAGCTTCTTTGATTCGGTGATGGTGGTGACTTTGGGTGTCCATTCTCTTGGCAAAGAGTTGAGGAGTTTTGAGACAAGGTCTTCATTTGAGATTTTCTTGTCAACCATGGAGAGTTGATTCACTATTCGTGTGAATCGATCGATTGTCTCCTCAATCTTCTCACCGCTTTTCATTCCGAACATCTCATACTCCTTCATGAGCATAAGTCGTTTGGCCATTCTTACTTGCTCAGTTCCTTCATGTATCATTTCAAGCCTTTTCCATGCCTCATGAGCTGTTTCAAGACCTTGAAGTCTTATAAGCTCGGTGGTGGTGAGAGCGCTTGAAAGAATATCAAATGCTTTGCCATTAACGGCAAATCTTATCTTTTCTTCATCGGTGTAGTCATCCTCATCTTTGAATATTGATTCTCCTTTTGAGTTGGTAATCATAGGAACTTCAATTCCTTTGACAACGGCTCTCCATATATCGAATCCACAGCCTTTCAAGTGATTGATCATTCGAAATTTCCACAAGGAATAATTTTGGGCATCAAACATATGTGCTTTAGTGTTTGATCCGGAAAATAGTGCAGTAGGCTTAGGAGATGAAGGGGTTGAAGTTGAGGTTAAGGTTGCCATGATCTTTAACCTTGCTACTTGCAAAGATAGGCCAAGCAATCAAGGTTAGGCTCTGATGCCAATTGTTAGGTCCGAAATACACTCTAGAGGAGGGGGGTGAATAGAGTGTTTGGCTCTTTTTGCGGAATTTTCTCGTTTGTCTCAACTCAAAAAGAATATTCAAAATTAGAGCAAGAATTGGAGATGAGAGATAATGAATGAGTACACCGGATATAGAGTGGTTCGAATCGTAAATGATTCTACTCCACTACCACGTTGTTTCCAAAGTGGATTTTCAACAACTACTCTTCTTATTATGAATAATAAGAACAACCACAGCAACACTTACACTAACACTTTAGTGTAAGCAACAACAACAGCAACTTCTTGCACAAAACACACTTGTGCAACTACAGCAACTACAGCTTCTTAGCAAGAACAACTTCTTGCTTTCTCACTACTTCAACACAAGTTCCCTCAAGAACTTCTCACAGTGGGTTGAAGAAATATAGTAAGGTTCACACTTTCTCACAAGTCTAAGCACAAGCAAGAGATCAAATATTTATGGTTCCTCTTGTGCTTGACTCTCTTTCTCTCAATATACAATAATGAAGATCAAAGAAAAGTTAGACAAGCTTTAAACAAATTTACAAGTATGAGAGAAGTATACAACAATGGAAAATGAAGCTAGATGATGTTGAAAGTATGTAATTGCTTCATCCAAGCCTCTTCTATTTATAAATAAAGTTGACCACGTTTTTGAGGCTCTCCACCAAGTCTTCATCTTCAAAAATGTCAAGATAGTGCCCAAATAGTCTTTAGCCACCCTATGGAGTGATTTGATCTTGGATAGCCACCCTAGAGAATCTTAGACATGTTTAAAATAGTCAAGGAAGCATGTAGTATGTTGGGTTAAAGTCCACAAGAAATTTGAGCAAGATTGGAGAGAGAAAATATCATAGATCTCCTTTGGATTTTGTTCCAACGTTTGAAAATTTTTGAATCCTGGAGACGTCGATCAATCTACGTGCCAGGGCTGAGAGATCGACGTCTCTCAGTCAGACGTCGATCGATCGACGTCAGCCTGGCTGAAAGATCGACGTCTCTCAGAATGACGTCGATCGATCGACGTCATTAGGCTGAGAGATCGACGTCTCTCAGATGTATGTCGATCGATCGACATACCTGAAGTTGAGAGATCGACGTCTCTCAGTTATACGTCGATCGATCGACGTATGTTTAACTCAGAGATCGACGTCTCTCAGATATACGTCAATCGATCTACGTCCCTTGGCTGAGAGTATGACGTGGATCTGAGTGCTTAAATTTTTACCAAGCTTCACATGGATCTCTTGAAGGGCTGATGTAACCTTCATCCGATTCATGAGAGATTTTTCGTCTCGCATATGTTTACATCAATTTTGCTAAAGATATGAAATTTCATCTTAGTCCTTTTAAAACATCTTTTTGTATCATCAAAACATTTTATAAACTAACATTCCGTCCATCCTTACTCTTCCCCCAAAAGTGTTCAGGTGTACTATTTTCATTCACATTCCTAAGAATGACCGAACTAAACTAGATCCTTGCGCTCAGAAATGTGTTTTTGTTGGGTATGCTACTTACTAAAAAGGGTATCAATGTTACAATCCGACTACTCGTCGCATGTATGTCACCATGGACTGTGTGTTTTTAGAGTCCGACTATTTTTACTCATCTACCTAGTCTTTGGCCCAGGGGGAGACAGAAGGTCAGGGTGTGCTGTTCGACTGGCTAAATAACCTAAGCATGCCAGAGACTGTACAACAAGAACAGGCAGGTGGCGCCACCGAGTAGGCCTTGGTTCAAGTGAGACAATCAGAAACGACACGGTCAGCTCATGATACTCCTTCAGTAGATGTCTCTGAGCTACCCACTCACTTCTTGGTAATGTGTCATTTGTCAACTGTGAGGACATGTGCGATATATGAGAAAATTGGAGATAGTCAACTACATGATCTGAGGAACTGGTGGTGGCCGTCTAAAGTATGGAAAGTGGTGATAGAACGACAGAAATGGGGAGAATTTTGGGGGGCATCGAACTGTGAAATGAGTGGATATGAATTTTTCGAGCAGTTTTGGAGAGGACACCACAGTTTTTGGGTGGAAATATGTATTCTGGGAAGTAATACATTGCATATGGTTTTAGCGAAATCAAATGCTACACAAAAGCGTGGATCGCCCAATCCCACATGGGATTCTTTTGAAGGATGTTTTGAAGAGGGTGAACGAATCAGGGATAGCTTTTGGTATAGATATGATGTACAGTTAGGAACAGATGCTTTTCAGTTGTTTGTTGTTGGTCTGCTGTAATACTTTAGTTTTTAATGCAATAGATCCTCCTTTCTGGATAAAAAAACGACAGTGAGATTAAATGAAAAGTGCTTAACAAAAAATATGAGATTGAATGAAAGACATGTATCGACAAATGATGTATGCGGTGAGAATGAGAATGTTGAAGCGAATCTATCCGAAATCACGAGCCTGTTATTTTTGAATTTATGTCATTCTTCCATCAATTCAAAGAGTCATACGATTTTTAACCACCATGATATATATCACAGTTTTAATAACATCATACTATGTCCACGGTCAAAATGCATGCACTATGGTTTTTGTATAGTAATATTACGGTTTTGACAAAACCGCACATATAATAAACGTTAAATTACTTAGAAAATAGATTTTCATATTATATCTACAGCAGTCTCTGTAATCTACGTGCCTTCCCATTACTAATAACATCACGTTAAAGGCGTCTTAAGAGTATTGGGAAGACAAACAGCTAATGCAATTTAAAACTTTACGTTAACCAAGAAGATCAACTCATGATTTCATCAGCCTACCATGAACCCCTCCACATCTGATTGCTATAAATAATATCCACCTCCAAAGCATTGTGTTTGAAAATCGTAGGCTAAAGGGTACAATGGCTCCATGGCAGGAAAAAGACAGTAGAACGTCAAATGTCGTTGAGAAAGAGGAAGAGGAAGCAGATGTTAAGAAATTTTTGATCGCCGATGGGATTGCACTAGGAGTACTTGGGGCCGTAGGAGTCGGCTTGTGGGGCCTTTCAAAGCTTCTTAGTCCTACGGTTGATCGGAAAATGATGAAAGCTCCGGGAAGGGACTACTTGATCTTTAGGTATGATTTTTAAGACGACCCTGCCAGCTATTTTCGCGCGCTCCGACATGGAAAGTGAAAGCTGATGGATCTAAGGATATGTTTCTGTTAGACTTGGTGAATAATGAAATACTTGGTACAAATGTTATGTTACTTTATGGGACTTAATTATCTACGTACTAGCATATCAGCGTTGTTTTGACTATGCAGTAAAGTATTTAGAATCTTCCTGTTAGTATTTAGTAATTTCATGTTCTTGTGCAATATTAAATATCATGTTAAGTCAAATGGTGAAACGACAACTTGGAATAATGTGATATGTTTATAAAGCATAACTATTATAATATGAACTTTTATATTAAAATGAACAATGTCAAATTAAATTCATATTGTGCCTCCTCCTGCTCGTTTGGGAAGGCATAATATGAATACTCGCATTGGTCTATAACATTAAAATAACGTGATGGAAAGATGTGTAAGACCGGGATAGGATCCCCTCACCGCATCTCCCTCACCGCGTGCGTGACCGCATGACACGTGGCAGCAAGGGGGGGTGGTGAGGCTGGATGAGGGTAACCCGCATCCAGCCTCACCACCCCCTACTGCTGCCACGTGTCGCGTCCTCAGCCGCGCGGTGACTCACCGCGCGGTGAGGAGATCTCATCCCGTGTAAGACCTGGTTGTTTAACGTAACCCCATGAATTATGTCTTATTTGTTTTAGTTTCATTGGTCACAACCAACTACTAATTAAAAATTAAAATGCTAAGGGTTGATCACTGATATTTTTCATTTGCTAATAGCATTTCCATGAGCATAGTATCCTCCTGAAGTTCATGCCCTCGAAATGGATTCCATACAAGCCGATAATCAGACAACTTATGCAATAAATTGAAAAACTTAACCTTTAGTAATTCTCTTCGACCGCAGCTTTTACACTGTTTTTGTTTCTTTACTTCCCATTTTGGTTAAAGTTAAAAGAAAAATCGCTGTGTGCGTGTGTATATATATGTGTGTGTATGTCGTCAGGGGAAGAGAAAGTACCGTTTTCTGAAGAACGACGTGAAATTAAATAGAACGTTCATTCACTTTCTCATTTTGACCCATGAGCAAGAAGTAAGAAGGATAATCCATTTTACAGAATATTACAAATTAGTTGCCTGACGCATTTACTGATAGTAAAAAAAGTAACAAAATCCTACGTACCAGCAATGAATATGCCGATACGACTTGATGTCTCTCAAAAACATAATGATGGTATACCGAACTCAAGTTTACAACATGGGCGCCCAGTCGATGCAAAATATAAGAACCCTCGAAAGAGAAGGGTCCAAGTTAATATTCCAGAAAAGAAAAGAAGTTTACAACTTGAAAGCGCTAGAGAAATATAAATTGATCAGTCTAAAATTCTTGAACAAGTTACTCTTGAATAAGCAAGTGAACACAATTTTGAAGAGATGTCTTTGAATTATATATGTAAAGGAGAAAATTGGGATAGACAAAAGTTTATTATTGATCATGTTTTTGCTTATGCGATTGCAGAGGTCCATTGAAGAGTGTCGACACAGAAATGATTGATCAAAATACAAAAATGGAATCCAAGCAGAACTAAAATCGTTAGGAAGTCGCAAAGTATTTGGACATGTAGTCCAAACCCCTAAAGGGATAAAATCTATTACATATAAATGAGTTTTCATACGAACATAAGACAAGAAAAATGAGGTTGTGTGATACAAAACACGTCTTGTTGCGCTAGGTTTTTCACAAAGACCTGAGCTTGATTATGATGAAACAAATTCTCCGATAATTGGTGCCATAATATTACAATGTCTAATCAGCATAACAGTCACTAAAAAGCTTGATTTGCGATTAATACATGTAGTTACCGCACACTTATATGGATCATTGGATAATTATATTTATTTGAAATCCGAGAAGGATTTAAATTGCTTGAAGCATATAATAAAAGGACGCATAAATTATACTTAATCAAATTACAGAGATCATTGTATGGATTAAAACAATTTGAGAGGATGTGGTATAATCGTCTTAGTGAGTACCTTGTTAAAGAAAGATATATCATCATCATCATTCGTACCCAGTATATCACAACGACAACAAAAGCTATCGTTAGGGTCTGGGGAGGGTAAGTGGTAGGCAGACAATACCTCTGTCCCAAGGGATAGAGAGTCTGCTTCTAATGAGACCCCCGGCTCTTTATGTACATGCATAAATAACATAATAATAGAGATATGATGTGCTAGTGTGTTAGTGAGGGAATTCAAGAAATACAAAGAAGAGACTTTCGATATTAAAATACACATAACGTGTATATGTACATGTAATGCAAAACAATGGTAAAACATAAGCAAACAAGTACAAAGTCAACCTAAAGCGTAGATAGTGTGTACGCCTGTCTATGTCCCTAAATATACTCTAAGGTGTCCCTATATATGACCTATACCTCGTTAAACTTAATCTTATGTCTCCATGAACTCCTATCATGGACCATGTCCTCAGAGAGGTGCAAATCTAGTAGGTCGTGCCTAATCTGCTCATCCCAAGTCAGTTTGGGCCTGCCTTTACTCCTGTTCTCCTCTACAATGTGGCTTTCAATTGTTCTGACTAACGCTGTTGTCTGTGTCCGTTTGACATGCCCAAACCATCTCATTCTGTAGCGCCCCGCTCCCGAGCCTTAACATCGAGAACAGTGCACCCGCCGTAGCCTACTACGAGAACTACAAAGCGTCGTTCAAACTTCTTTGCACGTTAGAACTGACGTAGAAATTTTTCGCGGAAACGATAATGAAATAAACTTCTTCATTAAGTAAAATCCATCGAAAGTAAAACAAGTGTTAAAGCTGTCTATACTCGCTACGTCAAATATAAAATACTGAAATAGTTTGAATACATATAAAGACTCTAAGTGAAAGGAGACGTCTAACTATTCCACTGGAAGCACCCGATCACACAATCCCGGCTCACTCTTCCCAGCTCGCACGATCAGCCCCATCCTT
>AP025053.1:24437229-24550710 GCA_036186865.1 Eustoma russellianum | reverse complement strand
CGAGTGGGAGAATACTCCATGAGTTCCAGTGGGTGAGAGTTATTGGATTGGGACCCACTGGACTTTGCTGCAGAGGCCTTCCCCTTCATCTCCCTCACTACAGCTTGGAAGACCTCTGGGTTTTGAGCCACATAGCGAATGGCCCGCATGTGCTCTTCATATGTGAAGACAATGGTGGGAGTTGAGGATTTTTCCGGCTCCGTAGAGCATTGATCAGTTTGTCGCTGAGAAGACCTTTGGCTCCTCCTGGATGTCATAGGCTGCTTGGACCCTTGACTATCTTTTTTACTCATCTTTCTCTCAATAGCTTCCTAAGATAATTAGAAAAGCTTTGAGTAGCCGTTAGCAAAGCTTTGGGTAACTGTTTTCTGGGTTAAGGGACTAAGGGGCCCTCCTTGCGCCAAATGATGAAGTCGGATCTTCACCAAGGGTCTAGACGACCTCAAAATAGCTTCGTTGGTTAACTGGAAGAGTTGTTAACTGGGATTGAAATGGTAGCTAGAATAACCTCTAAAATATCAAGCACAAGAAAACACAGGTCAGAGGTCCTGGGAGGTTGGCCCCGGGAATAACCCTCCGACGTTCAAGTCAGTTTGGGCCATATCTCACTGAGATTATAATTTAAAAGGTGAGTTAGGAGTTTCTCACAGTATATGCCGAGGAGCAAAGTGTATGAATTGTCTTTAGAGTATGAATGTTTGAGTTCCGGATCGGGGTCCGCTTCTTTGTCCTGGTTGGCTTGTTTTTATAGACCTTTTTCCCGCCTTTAACCCCTGATAATGGATTGTGGATAAGACGTTTGCTTGGGGCAGAAAACCTAAGGCGCTGACTGATGTGACTAATAGGTCGGCTTGGTTGATGTAACTAATAGGCCGGCTGTTGTGACCTTGGCGTGTTCAGGAAGATTAAGCAGCTGTAGTCATTATATTTGAACTGCACATCTGTTTGAGGGTCCCACGACGTAATGTCGTGCTGGGTTCCTTTACCGAAGTACCCAACTGAACTTTTCCGAAGTGCAGGATCAAGCCTTACCGAAGTGCATGACTAAGCCTTGCCGAAGTGCAAGACTTGTGTTACAACCGCAGTTTTCAAAGGAAAACAAAAGAAAAAGGGAAAGAGTTTAATTAATATTCGTTTTAAAATGTTAAAAAATAAAATAAATAAATAATAGCACCGCAGGATGTGGGTTAGTCAACCCCCAGTAAACCACTCCCCAATTGATGCCAATATCCTGGCCTAAAATCTCTCCCCTCAACTATCCCATATTTGACCATCAATTGTTTATATAAACAAAAATTTCTTCGTCATCTCCTCACACCGTTTCATCTGCTGGCGAAATACAACCCCACAAGAACAGAAAAAATTTCCCTTGCTAAAAATTGCTGCAGCCGAAGGTTAAAGATAAAAAAGGGGGATTTCTTCGATTCAACCAATCACAATTCAAGTGCATGGTATAGTGTAATTCATCGGGTAAGTACCCTTTCTATATTTGATATGTTTTTGCAAATCTTATGGATATATGTTTGTATTAAAACCGGATCATGCATTAGTATAAATTGTTTGCATAGATGGTTGTTTATATACATGTATATGTTTATATGTGTCTACCGAATATATAAATGCACGACTTATATCTATATATATATATATATATATATATATATATATATATATATATATTTATGTTGCTGTCGGATGAATGAGGCGGCCGCAATCTAATTGTAGGATGTAGTAAACATATTATTCTGTTATGCATAGAAACTACAAAACTACATTCTGTGTGAGTGTGTGTGTATATATATATATATATATATATATATATATATATATATATATATGCACACACACGTAGCATATGTTTCTGTCGTGAAATTGCAAATGTGGTAGGGAATCGCTAGTAGCCGATGTGGTACCTTAGGTAGGCAAAAATGAAATTGTGTGTCAGGGCTAACAAAGAAAAAGGAAACAAAATAAATAAATAAAATAATAAGTGGAGGAAGAGGTCGCTGGGGGTATCGGCAGCATGCAAGAGCGTTGAGATTTTAAGAAATTGAAATTCTTAGGTTGCATATAGACAGTAGCCAAATTAGTGATTATATATATATATATATATATATATATATATATATATATAATATATGAAGTACTTTGTGATATGTATGACATAGATATTGGGAAGGAATTTTATATCATATAGATTATGTATAATTAAACATGTGTATGACCAAATATTTATATAGATGTGTACGTATACATATAAGAATGAAACCTTTGCTGCTTATATATGTGGGTCGAAAGAAATTTGTTAAATTGTCAATTAGGTAGTTTTCGGCCTCCTTGTGGTATAGCAAACGGAAGTTGCATTCATTTCGGGTGATAAGCATAAAGGAATTAATGTATAAATACTTGCTGCCTTTACTTCATATAGGAATTTACATTCTTCTAGCTTCTGCATGTGCATTTGCATACCTAAAGAAATAAGATTTGTTTGTTGTTGATGCGACTTTCAAGAATTTAATTTCTGATGGTGCTGATCATGGGCCGATGTAGTTCAATAATAAATGGCCTGATGCATTCACTTTCTTATAATATGAATATGAGAATGATAAGTGTGTGTTGGTATGAAAAATAAAAAAAAAATGGAAAGCTATGAACTAATTATTTTAAGAAAGTCAAATTAACATTTATTATTAGGTATTGATTTTTATACTATAATTGTTTAGATTCGAGCCTAGAAGAGAAGTGAATGCCGGATTCAGAGGTAAGTGGTCTATCTATACTCGTTATAACTGTCATGCATCAGAGGTAAATAGTCTATTTGTGCTCGTCATGTGTCATGCGTCAGATGTAAGTGGTCTATTCATGCTCGTTATGTTTATCATGCATCAGTGTGTTATTGTTGCATATCTGTAATTGAATTTTCCTCTATATGTGAATTGTGTGCATATGTGATATATGTATCTACATGTGAAATGTGTGTATGTATGAGTGTGGATACACCAGATTAAAGGAAGATGAGAAGAACAGAAATGAGAATGAAATTGAAAGTGAGATGAAAGAAAAGAGAGTCGGGCTAGGCAGGCCGTCGAGCCGGGCCGAATGGCCAACGGGCCGGTTGCGGTGGCAGGCCTCGATCCAGAACATGATATAAATGTAACTTAATTAATAGTAATAAGTATAGGAAAATATAAATAAATACCAGAAAATTAGAAATAAATTCCAGAAATAACTGAACCTAGATTCGAGTGCCGGAGGATGGTGAGGATGGGCCAGGGGCCTCAGGCGATTGTGTTGTTTGCATTCATGGCACGTGCATTGCATGATGGCGGGTCGTGACGTACGGGTCACGGGCGCTCAGGATGGTGTACGGTGGCGAGGCCACGACACTCAGGATGGTGTGCGGTGGCGCGGCCACGCACACTCAGTATGGTGACTGTGGGGTGTACGACCTACAGCCACTCAGTTAGGACCCGGGTTCATGCATTGCATGGTGGAGATATCGGCATTCCGTGTGACATGACTTCGTTGCGTGTGACATGCATAATAGGACATGCATCATGAAGTTGCGCATTATTATATGGAGTGACTTACTTTCTGCGGCTTATCTACTTCGTTGGTATACATTTTCTTTTTCTTTGTTTATGTGATTATTTGTTTGTTGTGTATGTCATACTTGAGAAGAGCATGCATCACGGTAAGGTAGATTGGGCTGATGAGCTATTTATTTTGTATTTATTTTCGAAGTCTTAACTGTTAAAGATAATCGAGTGAAATTATTATGGACTAAGGACATGTATGTTAACTGTAAATGTTATTTGTATTTACTTCTGCATGTATGATTCCTATAACAAGTATAAGTAGGTTGCTTACTGAGCCCGTTGATTTTGGCTCACACCACCACTCACCAGCTTTGCAGGTATGAGGAGTTAGGGTATGCTTACACAGGAGTTAGTATACCGTGGAAGATCGAGACGGTAGATATCGAGACCTAAGATATTCAGACAAGACTTTCGGGGTTGGTGAGACAGTTATTTCGATATTCGAGGTTATGTATTTTCGAGATTAGTGTTTACATACATTTGACTATTGTATTGATTAGAAATTCTTAGACATTGTATTAATGATGATGATCATTTTATCGAGGATATTAGCAATGACTTCCGCTGACATCAATTTGCGTTATTATGATGACGTGTAGTTGATTTGTATCGACGCCTTGTATTCTCCTTAGTGAGATACGGCGGGTGCACTGTTCCCGAGTCTAGGGCTCAGGAGCGGGGCGCTACAGTTGGTATCGGAGCGTCGCTCTAGATCCACGGCGGAAGCATAGATTTAGGCCATGATCTTAGAATTTAGTGATGATTTTGGACATAAGTAACAATCTTAGCAATAAGTGATAATTATATACTACGTATGATTTTAGAAATAGGTAAAGACCTTAGACTTAAGGGATGATCGGTTGAAGGATACACGCACCTAGGGTATACAAGACGATTCTGATCATTTGTCGTATTTAGGTTTGGATTACGACCTTTTATATGTTCCCTTAGACCCGATCACCATAATCTAAATTTGATAGGTGACATACTGGAAATAAAAAATAAATAAAAAAAATCCCAGGGAGTGTACTACTTAATAGTGGTGCGAACCGCTCATTCGTACTAAGACGTTTGGCAAAAAGCCTATGTTGTATGAGGATAATTAATTTTATAATTAGCAAAATAGGCCCATGTAATACTGGATGACAGCCCTAAACTGGCAATGACCATAGCCAGCACACAAAATGAGTTATCATTGAAAAAGTTTCAGTTAGGTACTTATACCTAGCAACAACAAGTTATTTGGGTAAAAGTAGCATAAGTTTGATTTGAAGCCATAGTTGCGGTATCTGATCTAAGTTTAGAATCAAAATTTTGATGCAAATGAGGACTTGGACTAGTCATGGCGTAAGTAAATAGTCTTGGTAAATGATATTATTCGCCAAAGGTTTAGAAGGTGGTTAAGATGAAAAATCTTAAAATTGTTAAGATAAGTGAATAATATCAACGTCACTAAGAAATTTAGATGAATATAAGAACATGTAAGCATTGTGGGATCTAGTAGGCTTGAATTATGATAGAGTAAGCAACATGTAGTAGTTTCTATTCATGTGGAACTTAATTGGATTAATTTAGCGGTTGTAAAAAAAACCAAATAAGGAAATAATATGGATCAAAGTGGCGCACGGAAGCGTGGTGGATTAGTATGTCCTAAGATGGTTAAGTTAGTAATCAATTAAGTTGAATCTTAGAATACAGAACAAGCGGAGCTAAGCTATGATTACCACAATAAGTTGTGATATCGTTACTAAGCATAACAATCTATAAAGATAAGTAGGTTTGAACACACATGATGGTATAAGAAAGTTGTAAGTTGTAACTATGGGAGAAGTAAGTTAAGGATTGAGGCCTATAAGGACTAGATCTTCTTGTGGGATGATAGAGATGATTAAGTTAAATTATACTGGAATAAAACGTATTCTGAAGATATATACGGTTTAAGGAATTAGTTCTATAAATAAAGCGTTAAGTTAAAATCGTAGCATGTGTACTTACTATAAAGGGTTGCTGATGGTAACAGATATATGTATGATATAGACCACAGATTGGATTATGAAGCCACAGTATGGTGACTATACCCTTAAGGTTAAATCGAAACCATAGATAGATTAAGTTATGATTTAACAAACAGGAATCAATGGTTAGAGATTGCCTTGTGGTATACAAAGAATGATTTTGATGACTTAGTCCTGTGATGAGGAAGTGAAACGGGCAGCATATCAAAATACTCAGGGGATACCTAGTTCGGTCATTACCTAGGTAAATTGACTATGTAGAGATATACTAAGTTGTGGTTACGCAAAATACAAGTTTCGAGGACGAAACTTTTTGTAAGGGGGATAGATTGTTACAACCGCAGTTTTCAAAGGAAAACAAAAGAAAAAGGGAAAGAGTTTAATTAATATTCGTTTTAAATGTTAAAAAATAAAATAAATAAATAAATAGCACCGCAGGATGTGGGTTAGTCAACCCCCAGTAAACCACTCCCCAATTGATGCCAATATCCTGGCCTAAAATCTCTCCCCTCAACTATCCCATATTTGACCATCAATTGTTTATATAAACAAAAATTTCTTCGTCATCTCCTCACACCGTTTCATCTGCTGGCGAAATACAACCCCACAAGAACAGAAAAAATTTCCCTTGCTAAAAATTGCTGCAGCCGAAGGTTAAAGATAAAAAAGGGGGATTTCTTCGATTCAACCAATCACAATTCAAGTGCATGGTATAGTGTAATTCATCGGGTAAGTACCCTTTCTATATTTGATATGTTTTTGCAAATCTTATGGATATATGTTTGTATTAAAACCGGATCATGCATTAGTATAAATTGTTTGCATAGATGGTTGTTTATATACATGTATATGTTTATATGTGTCTACCGAATATATAAATGCACGACTTATATCTATATATATATATATATATATATATATTTTTTTATGTTGCTGTCGGATGAATGAGGCGGCCGCAATCTAATTGTAGGATGTAGTAAACATATTATTCTGTTATGCATAGAAACTACAAAACTACATTCTGTGTGAGTGTGTGTATATATATATATATATATATATATATATATATATATATGCACACACACGTAGCATATGTTTCTGTCGTGAAATTGCAAATGTGGTAGGGAATCGCTAGTAGCCGATGTGGTACCTTAGGTAGGCAAAAATGAAATTGTGTGTCAGGGCTAACAAAGAAAAGGGAAACAAAATAAATAAATAAAATAATAAGTGGAGGAAGAGGTCGCTGGGGGTATCGGCAGCATGCAAGAGCGTTGAGATTTTAAGAAATTGAAATTCTTAGGTTGCATATAGACAGTAGCCAAATTAGTGATTATATATATATATATATATATATATATATATATAATATATATGAAGTACTTTGTGATATGTATGACATAGATATTGGGAAGGAATTTTATATCATATAGATTATGTATAATTAAACATGTGTATGACCAAATATTTATATAGATGTGTACGTATACATATAAGAATGAAACCTTTGCTGCTTATATATGTGGGTCGAAAGAAATTTGTTAAATTGTCAATTAGGTAGTTTTCGGCCTCCTTGTGGTATAGCAAACGGAAGTTGCATTCATTTCGGGTGATAAGCATAAAGGAATTAATGTATAAATACTTGCTGCCTTTACTTCATATAGGAATTTACATTCTTCTAGCTTCTGCATGTGCATTTGCATACCTAAAGAAATAAGATTTGTTTGTTGTTGATGCGACTTTCAAGAATTTAATTTCTGATGGTGCTGATCATGGGCCGATGTAGTTCAATAATAAATGGCCTGATGCATTCACTTTCTTATAATATGAATATGAGAATGATAAGTGTGTGTTGGTATGAAAAATAAAAAAAAATGGAAAGCTATGAACTAATTATTTTAAGAAAGTCAAATTAACATTTATTATTAGGTATTGATTTTTATACTATAATTGTTTAGATTCGAGCCTAGAAGAGAAGTGAATGCCGGATTCAGAGGTAAGTGGTCTATCTATACTCGTTATACTGTCATGCATCAGAGGTAAATAGTCTATTTGTGCTCGTCATGTGTCATGCGTCAGATGTAAGTGGTCTATTCATGCTCGTTATGTTTATCATGCATCAGTGTGTTATTGTTGCATATCTGTAATTGAATTTTCCTCTATATGTGAATTGTGTGCATATGTGATATATGTATCTACATGTGAAATGTGTGTATGTATAAGTGTGGATACACCAGATTAAAGGAAGATGAGAAGAACAGAAATGAGAATGAAATTGAAAGTGAGATGAAAGAAAAGAGAGTCGGGCTAGGCAGGCCGTCGAGCCGGGCCGAATGGCCAACGGGCCGGTTGCGGTGGCAGGCCTCGACCCAGAACATGATATAAATGTAACTTAATTAATAGTAATAAGTATAGGAAAATATAAATAAATACCAGAAAATTAGAAATAAATTCCAGAAATAACTGAACCTAGATTCGAGTGCCGGAGGATGGTGAGGATGGGCCAGGGGCCTCAGGCGATTGTGTTGTTTGCATTCATGGCACGTGCATTGCATGATGGCGGGTCGTGACGTACGGGTCACGGGCGCTCAGGATGGTGTACGGTGGCGAGGCCACGACACTCAGGATGGTGTGCGGTGGCGCGGCCACGCACACTCAGTATGGTGACTGTGGGGTGTACGACCTACAGCCACTCAGTTAGGACCCGGGTTCATGCATTGCATGGTGGAGATATCGGCATTCCGTGTGACATGACTTCGTTGCGTGTGACATGCATAATAGGACATGCATCATGAAGTTGCGCATTATTATATGGAGTGACTTACTTTCTGCGGCTTATCTACTTCGTTGGTATACATTTTCTTTTTCTTTGTTTATGTGATTATTTGTTTGTTGTGTATGTCATACTTGAGAAGAGCATGCATCACGGTAAGGTAGATTGGGCTGATGAGCTATTTATTTTGTATTTATTTTCGAAGTCTTAACTGTTAAAGATAATCGAGTGAAATTATTATGGACTAAGGACATGTATGTTAACTGTAAATGTTATTTGTATTTACTTCTGCATGTATGATTCCTATAACAAGTATAAGTAGGTTGCTTACTGAGCCCGTTGATTTTGGCTCACACCACCACTCACCAGCTTTGCAGGTATGAGGAGTTAGGGTATGCTTACACAGGAGTTAGTATACCGTGGAAGATCGAGACGGTAGATATCGAGACCTAAGATATTCAGACAAGACTTTCGGGGTTGGTGAGACAGTTATTTCGATATTCGAGGTTATGTATTTTCGAGATTAGTGTTTACATACATTTGACTATTGTATTGATTAGAAATTCTTAGACATTGTATTAATGATGATGATCATTTTATCGAGGATATTAGCAATGACTTCCGCTGACATCAATTTGCGTTATTATGATGACGTGTAGTTGATTTGTATCGACGCCTTGTATTCTCCTTAGTGAGATACGGCGGGTGCACTGTTCCCGAGTCTAGGGCTCAGGAGCGGGGCGCTACAACTTGGCCTTTCACAGCTGAAGTGGTCTGAAGTGCCGTATTGGGACATAATCTGAAGTTGGTGCCGAGGTGCAAACCTTGGCATATTCTTCGATGTTATAAGGGCGTCATGATGCCTTGCTGAGGTGCCGTTGAGGCTGAACAGCCATGCTACTGAACTGCGGTACTTTGAGTGCTGAGCTACTAGAGTTAAACCGTTAACTGTTGACTAACAGACGATTTAATTATGGTTTATCACAACATATGATAAAATGTGGTGAGGATGAAAATGATGAAAGAATTCTATTCCAACTCAGGAGCCCATTATTTTTTTAATTTATGTCATTTATCCAGCAAATCAAATAGTCATATGATTTTCAACAACCGTAATATGTATCACTTTTTTTTAATAACATTGTACTGTGCCAACCGTCAAAATAGAAGCATTATGGTTTTTGTATACTAATATAGTGGTTTTGACAAAACCACATATAATAAATTTTAAATTACTTACAAAACTACAATAGTTATAAGATCTTTTTATCATAACTATAGGAAGTCATTCAACGTCTTTAACGTAATATTAGTAATAGGAAGGCATGTACACAATACATAGTTAAGTTGATATTTGGATTGGATTTTCTCTAAGAGGTGTATAGTTTGATTCGAGAGACACGCACAATGTGTGTTTTAATGCAACTAGGTCAAATGCTCAGTTTGTAGTGGACACCTTATATGGACTCCCTGTGTAAGACTTCACCAAATAGAAAGCCGTTGAGTTTCTGATTTGAGTCCTCCATAATGCTCATTGGAACTGGGACATTGAGGAACCCAGAACTAGAGATTTAACCTTTTAATATAATAACAATCATACCCAGTATATACCAACGACATCAAAAGTTATCGCTAGGGTCTGGAGAGGGTAAGAGGTAGGCAAACAATAGGGATAGAGAGCTTGCTTCCAGTGAGACCCCCCGACTCTATATATACCTGCATAGATAGTACAATAATAGAAATATATACTAGTGAATAGCTTTTATTAATTATAAATCAAAAGCTTCCGATATTAAAATAGTCCACAGTGGATATGCACAAATAGTTGAAAGACAAAGACCAAAACAAAAGAGTGCAAGTCAACCTAAAGTATAGAGACTACTTAATGCTCTAAGGTGCCCCTATGTCCTGTCTACCCCTCCTTAACCTTAATCATCTGCCTCCATGAAACAAAAGAGTGCAAGTCAACCTAAAGTATAGAGACTACTTAATGCTCTAAGGTGCCCCTATGTCCTGTCTACCCCTCCTTAACCTTAATCATCTGCCTCCATGAACTTTTATCTTGGACTATGTCCTTAAAGAGGTGCAACTCTAGTAAGTTATGCATAATATGCTCATTCCATGTCAGTTAGGGCCTGCCTTTACTCCTCTTTCCTTTTACAGTGAGACTTTCAATTGCTCTGACAAATGCCATTGTCTGTCTCCTCTTGAGATGTCCAAGTCATCTCAGTCTTTCTTTTCTTATCTTATCTGCTATACTAGCCACCCCTAACTTTTCTCTGTATACCTCATTTCTTATCATGTCTAGCCTTGTATGCCCACACATCCACCTCAACATCCTCATCTTTGACATTTTCATCTTTTACGACTGTGTCCTCTTGATGGACCGGCAGTCTATTCCATATAGCATTGCCGGCCGCACTGTCACCCTTAATTTTTCCTTTAATTTAGTTAGAAAATCCTTGTCATACAGCACCCCTAAGACCGCCCTCCACCTACACCAACCTGCCTGAACTCGTTGTGCTACATCACTCTCTATGTCCCCATCTTGGTGTATAAATGATCATAGGTATTTAAACTTTCTTACCTTTGAGACCACTTGACCTACGATGGTGAGTTGACAATTTTCATCGTCGACTACGCCGTTGAAGTCACATTGTAAACACTTAGTCTTAGAACGACTAATCCTTACATTTTTCCTCTAAAGTAATGCTCCAAGTAATGTAAAGGCACGTATAATCATAAAGGTATTCAACGCCTTTTAGCGCTGTTTTAATAGTATTGGGAAGGCAAACAGCTAATTCAATTTAAAACTTTACGTTAACCAAGAAGATCAACTCATGATTTCATCAGCCTACCATGAACCCTTCCACATCTGATTGCTATAAATTCAAGGCTAACAATCCACCTCCAAAGCACTGCGTTTGAAGATCGTAGGCTAACAGAGTAGAATGGCTCCAAGGCATGAAAAAGACAGCAGCACGTCCAATGTCGTAGAGAAAAAGAAAGAGGAAGCAGATGTTAAGGAAATTTTGGTAGCCGCTGGGATTGCACTAGGAGTACTTGGGGCCGTAGGAGTCGGCTTGTTGGGCCTTTCAAAGCTTCTCAGTCCTACGGTTGATCGGAAAATGATGAAAGCTCCGGGAAGGGACTACTTGATCTTTAGGGATGATTTTGAAGACGACCCTGCTGGCTATTTTCGCGCGCTCCGACATGGAAAGTGAAAGCTGATGGATCTAAGGATATGTTTCTGTTAGACTTGGTGAATAATGAAATACTTGGTACCAATGTTAGTGTTATTTTATGGGACTTAATTATATATGTACTAACATATCAGCGCTGTGCTGATTATGAACTAAAGTATTTATAATCTTCCTACTAGTGTTTAGTAATTACATGTTCTTGCAATATTAAATATCATGTTAAATAAAGAGGTGGAAGAAGACTGTGGAATAATGTGATATGTTTATACAGCATAACTATTATAATATGAAATTTTATATTAAAGTGAAAGATGTCAAATTACATTTTGCTCCGCGCCTCCTGTTCGTTTGGAAAAGCATAAAATGATACTCGATAGAATACTTAATATAATACTAGTTTCTCATTGGCCTATAACATTAAAATAAAGTGATGGAAAGCTGTGTCAGACCTGGCTGTGTAAACGTCGCCCCATAGATCATGTCATATTTGTTTTAGTTTCGTTGGTCACAACCAGCTATTAATTAATAATGAAAATGCCAAGGGGTTGATCATTGATATTGTTCATTTGCTATTAGAATTTCCAATAGCATAATATCTCCTGATGTTCACGCCCTCAAAATGGATTCCATACAAGCCTATAATCAGACAATTAAGGCAATAAATTGAAAAAATTAACCTTTGGTAATTCTCTTTAAACAGCAACTTTTTCACTTTTTGTTTTTTTTTGTTTTACTTCTCATCTGTTTAAAATTAATGAAAAATCAGTCTATATATACACACACATATATATAAATATATAAATGAGAGTAAAAAATTCAGAGATGCGACATACTAGATGCTTCTGTGACAAACATAAAATGTAACAATTCTTCGATCAATCAATTAATTAAAGACGATCTTGAAAAGTGCTTTGAAAGCAACCAACTAGTATATTTTTGACTGCGATATTCTTCTCCACAAGGCTGAAAGCAGTGGTGGGCTACTGCTTCTTTCCTTTGATGAGGGGTGGGTTCTCCCCCACCTGTACCAGAGGCCCTTTAGCTAGGTAGGATGTAAATCGAGGAATGTGCTCCACCGGTAGCCCTGCAAAGGGAGAGGACACACGAGACTCAGCCAGCCTAGAGGCAACTCTTGTAATATTTCAACAAGGATTGTCTCCACACGGACTCGAACTCGAGACGTCGGAGTTCTAGCTCCAATCACTTTTGCCACTTACCACTGGACTATGCCCTGGGGCTTGCTTCTTTCCCTTTTGTTCTTTGGGATGATGATACTGATGGGCGAGGATTCGAGTCAAGCACACCTCAAAAAGTCATCAAACTAGATTATTTTTCTTTCTTTTCTTTCTTTGTTATCGATGGACATTACTTATCTATAAATGCACAAGTGGATCTAGATTCATCTTTAATTTACGATAGACATAATTTAATTGATACTCGCGACATTACAACTTGAAGTGGATACATATATCCTTCATATATGTCTTTTTAACTTTGTTGATGTCTACATTCTATTGTGGAACAAGTGTATGATCCAAGTATAGAGTCAGGCTGCGTACATCAGATCGTGAAGCGATCTGGTTTTTTTGGAACCTGCAAACGCGAGAGCCTAGTTCAACGGCAACACCCTAATTACTACCCTTTGTCGTTATCTGGACCACATACCTCCTTTCTGTCTCCATCGAGTCAATTTTCTACACATCAACATTTATTTAACGAGCTGGTCTATAATCTAGTTATGCAACGTGAGAGCCTAATACACTTAAAAACAGAAAAAAGTTGTATTCTTCAACTTTTTCTTTTCTTAGAGCAAGAGGTCAAATTCTTGGTTCTAGGGCCTTTACTGTCTCAATCCTATTGAGCTTCGTGGAGGATGCAAATCAAGGAGTTCAGCAGCTTTTTAGATTGGTAAGATGTTGCCAGAATCCACACAAGGAGCCTTCTGCAGATCGGTCCCGTAATTCTGCATCCAATTGGGGTGAATTCAAGTCTTTGGCTATTTAGGCACATATATTTATATTGCTTTTGTAGAGAAAAGGGGGTTTGAGTGATTTCAAAATAAGTGACTTAAATGCATGATATATACACAAACGTGCATGATATATACATGTATGCATGATACGTTGCTATTACTTGCCTTATTTAGCTTATATATAATGTTGCCGGACTAACGAGCCATGAAGCGTTAAAGTTTACATCATATGGCAAACATTTGTTGTGTTTATACTATTTTCAGGTGCCACCATTAATGAACTAATCTAGTTCATTAAGTGAATTACTTAGTTTATTAAACTAAGTAGTTCATTAAAGGAAGCCACATTTGGAAAAGGCACAAAGGCAACAAGGCTAAGGAAGGAAAGTTTTCTCCTCCTCCCCTCTTAAATATATATACACGCCATATGCATATAAGAAACATATATTTTCAGATTTTTTGAAAAAGACACATACACATGTCGCTAGATACAAGGGTAGGCCAAAGGCTAAGGGTTCTATATCTTACGTACGTATGTTAACGTCACACCACTATACTTAACTCATATTTATGAGTATATTCAGGTTTTATATCATATGATATAAGACATGGTGATGACAAATTAAATACGACACGTTAAAAGGTTCTAAACCAAAAATTGTCGTATCGGGCGAATACCAAAATTTCGCCAACGTGTCACGTACTTGCCATAAATAAATGGCCAGCCCCTATACTTCAAAAATTCTTAAAAATTTCGTGCACATGACTCTATGTTCAGCCAAAAATACTTTCCATGTTGGCACATACAAATCACCCCACATTAAGGCCAAAATGTGAAGATTCCAATTTTAATTTTGATACATGATAAATGGCGCCACTTTAGACCAGCCAAGTGCTGAGATTTAAAGTATATATTATATATATTATGTGTAACATAATATATATAACATGTGCAAAAAGTTGGAATATAATTAGAGAAAAATCGGGTAATCGATAAATATCGAAAATTCGGTTTTCTACGCACACAACACATGGAACGTTTTTGGTACATCATATGACACGTATCTAGACACTTTTTACATATGTTATACATCTTAAAGTGTTCTAAAAAATTAAATTAAGGGCTGATTGGAATATAACATGTGTGTATTATTAAATGTGCATTATTTTACAAAGTTAGCAAAAATAAATTTCAGCACATGCACATACTCTATGCAACGCCCCTACAGCTGAGATGAAGCTTATTTGGAGCCTTGTTGGCATATTGATTGGTCAAGAATCAATCATACAATGTTGGTGAATTAAAGAGAGAAGGTACAAATGGTAAGATTTCAAACTTTGTCTCACTTATAACACATGCTAAAAATTTCAGCATGTGTAAGCTTGAGTGGCCGAAATTTTCACTTTAATGTGACATATTTTATCATCTTGAATTATGTGATTGATTGGGAGAAGAAATGGAAGTAATTTGAATATTTTTTTAAATTCATAAAGTGTGATATTTTATATCACACATGCTAAAAATTTTCCAGCATGTGTAGTATGTATAATTGCCAAAATTGAGGCCATGTGGGAGAACAAAGTTCATTTCCAAATTGATCAAGATAATTGCTATGAATTGGTGATTCATTTTAATTAGAAAAATTAAAGAAAAATGGAATTATTTTGAATTGTACAACCATGTAACACATGCTGAAAATTCAGCATGGTAAAACCTCTTAATGGCCGATTTCTTGCTTAGTAAGGGAGAAATTTTGTCTTGCAACATTTATGTAACAATCTTGAGCTTTATGGAAATTATTTTGTGATTGATATTGGCACATGTTTTAAGTGTTATTCTCAGATTTTCCAAGTCATCAATGATGACAACATCTAACCAATCATGAAGTGTCAAGTAAACAAAGCTTAAATGATCATGTGGCAGTTTCAAATTTTGCTCCATAGGACTTTTAGCGGGCTTAGATGCCAAGACTCCAGCTTCTTGTAGTAGCTCTAGAGTGTATTTCCTTTGGCATAAGTATATCCCCCCTGAGACCTGGCAATTTCGAAGCCCAAGAAGTACTTAAGTGGACCTAGATCTTTAATCTGAAACTCCTGATGCAAACTGGTTTTTAAGGCCTGGATATCAGAAAGTGAGCCACTAGCTACAAGAATGTTATCTACATATACAAGAAGAACAAGAAAAGCACCGGGAGTCTCTCTGATGAACATGGTGTAATCATGTTTAGATTGTTTAAAGGTATGAGACAATAGAAACTGGGCGAGTCTCTCATTCCATTGCCTACTGGCTTGTTTAAGGCCATACAATGACTTGAGGAGCTTACAGACGGTACCAGGACTAGGAGATAGAATACCTTCAGGGAGTGTCATGTAGATTTCTTGGCGCAAGTCTCTATGAAGAAAGGCATTGTTGACATCAAACTGATGAATATGCTATTGTTTGATAGAGCCATTGTAAGCAAGAGCCTAACAGTGGTCATTTTAGCCACAGGGGAAAAAGTGTACTCATAATCAATGCCAGCTTGCTGAGTATAGCCCTTTGCAACTAACCTGGCCTTATAACATTCAATGCTACCATCAGCCTTCCTTTTAAATTTGTACACCCATTTACAGCCAATTGGTTTCTAGCCTGCTGGCAGCTGAACTATGCTCAAAGTATTATTAGCTTCTAGAGCTGCTAACTCAACCTGCATTGCCTGTTGCCAGTGTGCTGCCTATGATGCCTGGTAATATGATGTAGGTTCTTGCTGCAAACTAATGTTAAGCACATAGTTTTTGTATTTTGGTGTCAACTGATGCAGTGAAGAGTAGGATGCTAGAGGGTACTTAGGAGTGGAATCAGGGAGACAAATAAATGATGTGAATTAATCGCAGTGATAGTCATGGAGGTAAGCTGGAGGTCGTCCTTGTCTGGTTGGTCGTGATGAAGATTCAGGATCCAAGATGTGAGGTATATGAGTATCAGAAAGTAGATGCTGGTCTTCCTGGTTGATGACTAGCGGAATGTCTAGATTATAGTCAGGGAGGTCTGCAGGACAATCAAATGTGTCATCTAATGGAGTGTTTGGTGTGGATGATGCTAAAGTTGGTGACTCAGTAAAATAAATAGGAGTGGAAAGATGAGGTACAAGACAAGCAGGAGCTGGATTAGAATGAACAGAAGGTGTAAGGTTTGGAAAGTCAGGTAGAATAGTAGGTTGATGGTGGTTCTGTTGTGCTGGGTATTAATGTTTTGCAGTATATAGCATTTGGTGTTAGAAGGGATGCCTAGGAACAGACACTTGATGGTCTTGGGAGTAAACTTTTGTTTGCTAGGTTGCTGGTTGTAGGCATATGCAGACATCCAGAAGCCTTAAGGTGCTGATAGGATGACTTGGTTTTTTATAGGAGTTCAAAAGGTGTTTTGTGATGCAGAATAGGAGTGGGAAGAATGTTTATGATATGAATAGCATGTAAGACAGTGAATCCCCAATATGACTTAGGGAGGCAGGCCTGAAATTTTAAAGACCTTGCCACAGTGAGATATGCTGATGCTTCCTTTCCACCAGACCATTTTGCTGGGGTGTGTACACACAACTGGTCTGGTGAATCATTTCATGCTTCAAATAGAATTTAGGCATGTTAAATTCCTGGACATTATCTGTTCTTAGGACTTTAATCGATTTTTCAAATTGAGTAGCAATATATTGACAAAAGTTCTGTAACAAGGACCTGACCTCAGACTTGGACTTTAACAGATAGATCCAAGTATACCTACTATGGTCATCCACAATAGTACGAAAAAATCTCTGAACATATAAAGTTGGGTACTTATTTGGTCCCCAAATATCAACATGTACAAGGTCAAATGGATTTTTAGACATTGAGGAAGAAATAGGAAAGGGTAGTTTTCTGAGTTTAGCTAGTGGACAAAGAGAACAGGGTATAGAAGGATCTTGTACTGAGATTGAATCATCACACTTCTGTATTACATTTAATCTTGGTGTTGAAGCATGCCCCAACCTGCAATGCCATAGGAAGCTATCTGTGTGAGAGGTTTTTGAAACAAGACAGACTGGCAAAGTATTTAGAGCTGAAGTACCTTGCAGATCGTGTAACCCATGTGAGAGTTTAGCTGAACCAATCATCCTCTTGGACAATTGATCCTGAATCAGACAAGTATTAGATTGAAATTGAATGAGTAAGTTGGAGTTAGAAGTAAGCTTACTGAGGGACAAAAGATTGAACGCAAAAACTGGAACATACAAGACATCCTTGAGTATCAAGGAAGGATTAACAACTACTGCGCCAATATGTGTAGCTGCCACTGTCAATTTTGAAGAAGTCTGATAGATATATGATTAATGATTTCATAAGATGAAAAGAGAGACAAATGAGATACAATGTGATCAGTTTCACCAGAATCCAAAATCCATGTATTTAAAGCATTAATAGGAGTGTCACCTGACATCTTACCAGCCTAGGCAGACATAACAGCACCTTGGACATCCTGGCCTCCATTTCCCTATGAACCATCTTGACACTTGCTCAATGACTTCAACAATTTTTGGTTTTGTTGTCGCGTGAGAACTAGAGACTTAACATTCCTCTCCACTTGAGACACCTCAGGTTCAACATCAATTACTTCTGTCATATTCACTTTGGCTTTGGATCCAGTAAACCCAGGGGGATATCCATATTTCTTGAAACACCTGTCCACTGTGCGTCCTATCATGCCCAATGAATACATTGAACCTCCTACCATCCACAAAAGAGTATCTTCCACCTCCTCGTTTACATCCACCAAACTGCTGCTTCTTCATAAATGCATTGGTATCCAAGCTCTCTGTGGTTTTTACATCACTCATTAACGCTGTGCTACCATCTATAGGGACTATAGAGGAATCCCCTACAACTTTCCTCTCAAACTTCAAGGTCATAAAAAAAACAGTGTTTATATTTGGCAAGGGTGTCATTACAAACACTTGAGACTTAACCGGATCAAAGTTATCATTGAGTCCCTTTATGAATTTGATTACGTAGTCACTTTCAACAAATTTCCTCATCTCTATTGTCACACTGCATCTGCATCCTTTACAACTACAAACAGGTATTGGCCTCAAAGCCATAAGTTTTTCCCAAACAACTTTTATTTTAGTGAAATAATCCGTCACAGACAACAAACCTTGTTTAATACAATAGAAATTTTTCAGAGCCTAAAAGGATCAGTGCTACCATATCTCATAACCAAATCATTCCACATATCTATTGCACTATCATACCACATGATACTTTGTGCAATAGATTGAGATACAGAATTCATTATCCATGACTGTACCATAGAATTAACTTGTCTCCAAACAGAATATTGAGGATCAATTTCAAGCGGTGTAGAAATCGTACCGTCTATGAAGCCTATCTTGTTCTTCACCAATAATGCCATTCTGAATGTACGGCTCCAAGTATGGAAGTTGTGTGCGTTCAAAAGCAGTTGCGCAAGCACAGTCGCAGGACTATCACCAGGATGTAGATAGTATGGATTCTGCAACTGGTTTTCAGGACCTTGATTTTGATTTTCTCTCGTTCCAAATATCACGTTCTGTGATTGATTATCCGTTGGTGGACTTCGATTATTACTTGTTGAAGCCATCACAATTGATATTCAAAAACAACAAGATCGAACAAAATGATTCAACCAAAACAGTATCAAGAACAGAAACAACTACATTCACACACACTCTGATACCATGTTAAGAATAAAAAAAGCAATAGCGGAATCAAGAAAAAAAATGAAGATCTCGTATGAAGAAGATGCAGAGCAACCGAAGATGCCAACAATGGAGAAGAAAAATTATTTGACTAACTGCCGCATCCGGTGCTGGTTGAACTCGTTTATACACCACGGATTCAACAGAATTTGCATAGCGAAATTACAAGAAAACCCTTACTAATACAAATGATACTCTTTATAATTAAGGGGCAGAAATGTAATTTCACTCCATTTAAAAACTCCCGCTTGCCCATCCTTCTCCTACCTCTTCTCCTCTACACCAGCACTCTCGACCTACGCACATGCTCAACTCCTTGGCCCCGCAATCCAACCATTTTGATCTTGCCAACCACCTTCTGAGACCTTGATTATAACATTAATCCCTTGTGCACTAATCATCCTGAGGTCCTTCTCGTTATTGGCTTAACTGCTACTGTGCGCACCATCGCTCTCAGCACAGTTGTGCTGTGAGCTGCCTCCTTCAACAGTGGTTAGTATATCGGATAAGATAAGTGAGGGAAGATTAAGGGTTTGGGCATGTCAAGTGGAGACAGACAATGGCGTCCGTCAAAACAGTTGAAAGCCTCATTGTACATGAGAAAAGAAGTAAAGACAGACCAAACTGATTTGAGAGAAACAGATTAGACATGCCCTATTAGATTTGCACATCTCTAAGGACATAGTGCAGGATAGGAGCTCAAAGAGACGGAGCATTAAGGTTAGCGAGGTGTGGGCAGAATATATGAGCTGCTTTGAGTATATAAAAAGGCTTAGATACTCGCACACCGTTAGGTTGACTTTGGATTTTTTATGTTTGTTTTTATATTTTATTATTTGTCGTTCATTATGTGTCTATACAGGTACATATAGAGCCAGTGGTCTCGCTGGAAGCGAACTCTCTATCCTTTGGGATTAAGGTATTGTTTGCTTGCTTCTCACCCTCTCCAGATCCTAACGATAGTTTTTGCTGTTGTTGAGATATACTGGGTATGTGTGGTTGTTGTGATCCTCGTTGTTATGTGGACCACGTACCTCCTTTTTGTCTTCATTTAGTCAATTTTGCGCACATCAACATATATTTAAACAGCTGGTCTATTATCTAATTACACAACTGCGGGAACATGATTGTATGAAGTCAATACACGTGATAATAAGTTGTTAACAATGCACCGTTGCAAATCAACGTAATATAAGATTTACTTATACCAATTGTATTCTTCAACTTTTTCTTTTCTTCCTTAAAAAATCTTATTGTACGCTTGGAGTAACCAACGTTGCAAAACCTAACATTTTGGTTATCAAAATTATTGGCCAAAAAGAAAAGAAACGAAAAAAACGGTATTAAAAGATTTCTTAGATTTCTTTTTAAATCAGACACTAATAAAAGACGGAGCATAAATTTTTTTTCCCATTCAAAAAGCCATGATTTAATGATAACTTTTATGATGATGATGATGAATGAATAAATCATAGTTATTTTTAATCAATCAATAAAAAAACATAATATTATTGGTAAACCTTTTATTTTACACACTCATCAATGTCACATGTATATTATTGTTACTCAATTGAACACCATAAAGTTTGTCTAAATTATTTGGGTTAAAGAAGGGACGCACATAAACTAGTATATTGCATGAGGTAAATTTTTGTTTGAAATGTTAGCAAGACTTAAGACACGAGACTTTACGGTAAGAAGACCTTTGCCTTTAGCACCCTTAGCAGGCCTCAAACAACATATCCACGTGTATGTTTGTTCGGTGACAAAGTATCATGTATATTAATAAATATCTATTAGGTGTGAATTTTTTTTTTCACAAACAAACATCAAAAGAAAAGGAGAGAGGGGGTGGGGGGTGGGGGGTGGGGAAGAAAAGCAAAATAGAGATTCGAACCTTCGTTAGACTAGAGAGAGTAACACAAGGCCAGTTTCAACTTTTGATGTTTGTAACAAGACACCATTAATCGAAATGGAGAGAACATACGAGTAGGTAGACGAGTCAGGACATGGGTTTTAAAACATACGTTACCGACAAAAACAAAAGTCACTGTAAAAGAAAATCAAATTATTTGATGAAACATCTTTAGAGTCCTAATCAAGCCAAAAGCCAAAAATCCTTTTGTCGCTTTGTAGTGATCAAATATCCACCAAGTTTCTTGCTTTTCCTCCTAACTGCGACGGCCATGCAACCAGCGTTCTGGATGCAATACTCCACTACTCCTCCGCCGGCAGCCCTTTGCCCTGCCCACATCATCAACAACCGCCACGTCACGGCGGCACGTTTCTTTTGTCCCAGAACAAGTAGAGCCACCCCTTGCTTTTTAGCTGCTTCTAAAATTAATGGACCTTTTTCCTTTCCTTCTGTCACGCTAATCATAATATGCACCTGGGCATCAATTATACAAGAACATTCATTCAATCTATCTTCGCCTTTACGCTATACTGAAGTGATAATATGGAATCATTAATTGCCATGTAAAACTTTCTAAGCATGGTATTATTGCCTTTTGGATAACTGGGCTTAAAGTCGAATCTGATAACCAATGAAATATATACTTCTGCATAAAAATGCAACGTTACGGAATTTGGTGGTAGTTAAAACATGAGACATGTCGGAATTTGTTTATTTGTTATTGATTAATAAATAACTCGTAAAATGCCGACGAAAAATTGTGTTCTCACATATGAATGTATATCTACCAACAACAACATTATCCTATTGCTTTATAGGCTCCTGCCTATGGCGGGACATGAAAGGTTAGATATATACAAACATATCCATGTGTTAGAAACACACAGAGATTGTTTATTGATGACCGATAATGAAAATTGTGTCAAGCTATGTCGATCAACTGCTACTTCACAATATAAAAAGCGCAACCAATTTAGTGAGCATTTTTCTTTATTCTATCATATTTCAAAGTCAAGAAAGAGTGTGATTAACTCCATTAAAAATGAAAAATATATGAGTATCTACAGGAGATGGTTAATAATCCCTAGAGAAAACAATTTGATTCTGTCGCCTCCTAGTCAAGCACATGCAATAAATGAATAAGACCCACAATATACTGTGTTTTCGGTGCACTAGACTTCTTTGTTTGTGCAGGGTTCGAGAAGGGGTCGGATCAATTTGCGTTCTGATGTATGCAGTCTTACCCTACACTTTGTGCAAGAGGCTCTTTCAGTGGCTCGAATTTTTGACCTCAAAGTCACAAAGGATCAACTTTATTAGTTGCTCCAAAACCATAATTAATATTTATTAATTACAACACCATAATTACAACGAAATTAAACAGCCTTAAATATGGGGGGAAAGGAAATAAATCCCATTAGAAAAACCTTTCCTAAACATTAGGAGATCCAAAATTTGAGTTATGGATTTATGAGTCGGTACGGCTAGAATCATATGCTAAATGCAGAAAACGATCGAACTTATCTGGGCAAGACAGTACGTGAAGAAAATTTACGAACCTCAGGTCTTCTCTGTTGGCAAATTATCTTCATACAAGATAGAAACTCTGAAACTCTTGGACTTATCTCCTTCACACAGTGATCACCTGTCAGTAGAGAAAATATATTCACAAAATATTCCCAAAAAAAAAGGAATTACAAAAAAATGTGAACAGTTCAGCCCACAAAAGAAAGAGTAAAAATTCTGCAACCTGAGTGAGAACATTTGTTAACGTAGAGAAGAATGACCAAATCTTGACTTTGAACTGTATGAGTCAACGCCCAATATAAAGCGTTCTTGCTTTCAACACTCGAATCAATCACTACCATGATTTTCCTACCCGTATATCCAGATATTTTCTCATTGTCAACCGAACAGAAATGACTCTTCTCATCATAATCTTTCTTGTTCGAACTCGAATTCGAACTCGAACATTTTTTTAACGATAATGTAGGCGAACGGACTCGCAAGATAGGCCTCATCTTACTCAAGCAAAAACTTGGCATCGTAGCTTCAATTCTACCCATTTCTTGCAAATCCCAATTGGGACACAAATCTTAGTATTTCTGAACTGACTGACAGATTTTGTCAGTGGCTTTAAAGATTTTATTATAGAATATTGTTGAAAGTTTGGATCATCTTGAAGGGTTAGGAAGGTCGGACACCAGTGTGAGTAAGGGGTGCGTTGATGATGAAAATTGTGTAGCCAAGGTGGATGAAGGTCTGAATTGATGAATGAGATGCTTAGTTCGCAAGGTGTGATTGGTGCTGGAGCAATTGAATATTTTGGAGGGGAGAATTCTGGATCAAACACCTGGGTGTTTGAAGGTTGAGGGAAAGAGTTGATGAAGAAGAGAAGCAGCAGGCGGGAAACTTGAATGAGGCTGCGGATTGACCATTTTACCCTTAATTGCATTACTGAATAGAAGTTAGTTAGAAGGGTTTTTTTGTAATTTCAGCATTTCAGTTAAATGTTTTTCTGTTCTTCTTCCCTCTTCCTCCCGGTATAAGAGCTTGCTCGTTGCAAGCTTTCCAGAATAATCGAATAAGAAAAAGGAGCGGTTATTCTCCTCATTTTCTCTCCAAATTCTCTCTTTTGCAATGGCAGCTAACTGTTGCTCTTTTTCCTTTCGTTTTGTTTCGTTGATCGCTTGATGATCAGAACACGAAGTTGAAATGTGTAATTCGTTTGTGTTCTGCTTGTGCTGCCACAATTGAGTGCCTCTTCTAGTTTTTTCACATGGTATCAGAGAGACTATCGTCTTCGCTGCTTGATCAATGAACTTTGGCACTTTCATGACTTCAAATCAAAGTTCGCCAGGTAGTTCGAATCAATCTCCTGCTAATGCAGGATCTACTGCTTCGGATCCTTCGGAGGATCCTCTGTACATTCACCCTGGAGATAGCCCCTCCTTGGTGTTGGTTCAACCACTTCTGGATGGAAACAATTATCACGGATGGAGTAGGACGTTTCGCAGAGCATTGGAATCAAAAAATAAAGTTGGATTCATCACAGGTAACATCCTGAAACCTATGGAGACTAGTCGGAAGTTTGCTGCCTGGACCAAGGCGAATAATATGGTAGCCTCATGGATTGTTAATTCTGTTACACCTTCTATTGGTCAAAGTGTGATGTGGTTTGATAATGCGTTAGATATCTGGAATGATTTGAAGCATAGGTATGGTAACGCGGATGTGTTTAGACTGTCTGACTTGCAGGAGCAATTCTATGCTACGAAGCAGGAGGATTGCTCAGTGACGGAATATTACACCAAACTTAAAGTTCTTTGGGAAGAGCTTATGGTGTTGAGAGCAATCCCTAACTGTGTATGTAATAGGTGCACTTGCAACATGTCAAGTCAAATTAACAAGTTTATAGAGGATGATCATGTAATTAGGTTCATAAAAGGTTTGAATGATGAATATGAACCCGTGAAGTCACAGGTATTACTGTCCAGTCCACTGCCAGACTTGAAAACAACGTTTTCTATGGCAGTAAAATTGGAGAGAAAGCTACATTACCAGGGAGGTCGTAATCAATTTTCAAATAATCCGTCTGTTGTACTTAATACTAGTGGCATGTCCAGACAAGGTAACTATGGAGTTAGGCCAGACAGTTCAAACGTTGGGTGGCAGAGGTCTGCTGGAAGAGGTTTTAAGAAGGATTTCCAGAACCAGAGATCTGGTTATAATCCTAAGGCTCCTGTGTGCACCTTTTGTAATATGGTGGGACACACAGTGGACAGATGTTATAGGAAGCATGGCTTCCCTCCAGGATATAAGGGAAAAGGACAGGTGAATTGTGTGGATGGAGAGGCTGGGATGCCTCCAGACACTTCTGTTTGTGGACAGTCTGAGTACGATGTTTGCCAGACTAATGATGCTGTGAGTGATAATGTGGCTCCAATGCCTTCACTTACTCAGGAGCAATATGCTCAGCTGATTAACTTGTTGAATGAGCATAAGGACAAAGGAAGCTTGATGAGTTCAAATGCTACGGGGATGGTGAAGAATCAGCCTATGGTTTTGTCAGCTCAGCAAGTGAGCAACTCTGGTAAGTTGAAAGGTAATGTATTGTCTAATGCTTCTAACGTATGGATATTGGATTCTGGTGCCACGGATCATATTTGTTGCTCTCTCTCTCTCTTTGAATCTTATCAGCCTGCTCTTGGTATGTCTGTTAAGTTGCCAAACAATCTATCAGTTACAGTTAAACATGTTGGTTCAGTGGCTGTACTTCCTAATCTTACTTTGTATGGGGTTTTGCATATCCCTTCCTTCAGTTTTAATCTGTTGTCTCTAAGTAAACTCACTATGACTGGTGACATTGATCTGGTTTTTCACTCTAGCATGTGTTATATTCAGGACCACTTGAACAAGAAGATGATTGGTTCAGCTAGAGTGTCCCAAGGTTTATATCATTTACTTGAACCACCTCAGAATAACATGTCTCCTTCCAAATCCTGGCAAGCGTGTGCAGTGTCTTCCCTCACATCTTTTCTTTGGCACTCCAGACTTGGGCATCAATCATTGCCAAGGCTGAAGCAGATCAGAAAAGGAAATCCATCTGTGGATGCTGCTTTCAACCCTGAATCATGTCCAATCTGTCCCTTATCCAAGCAAAAGAGACTCCCCTTTCCTGTTTCTCAATCTGTTTCTTCGGCTATTTTTTCTCTTCTTCACATTGATATCTGGGGTCCATATAGACACCCCACCATGTACCAGCAACGTTACTTTCTTACAATTGTAGATGACTGTAGCAGATATTGTTGGATATACTTGATGAAAACTAAATCAGAAACTAGAAATGTTATTGAAAGTTTCTGGAATTATGCTCATGTGCAGTTCAATGCTAATATCAAAATTATCAGAACTGACAATGGCAATGAATTCAAAATGGATGCCTTTTTCTCTTCCAAGGGCATCATACACCAAACTACCTGTGTGTACACCCCCCAACAAAATGGAATTGTTGAAAGAAAACACCAGCACATATTGAACGTAGCCCGAGCCTTAAAACTTCAGTCCCATCTTCCCAGCTCTTACTGGGGATTTTGCGTACAGCATGCTGTATATTTGATAAACATAACACCCACTCCCTTGTTAAATCAGAAAACACCCTATGAGGTCCTTTACAGACATGCCCCTTCATATGGTTCACTCAAAGTCTTTGGGTGCCTTTGTTATGCTACAGTCACATTACCACACAAGGACAAGTTGAGTCCTAGAGCTAGACAGAGTGTCTTCCTTGGCATGTCTCACAATGTAAAAGGTTACATCCTGCAAGACCTCATTTCCAAAGATGTTTTTATCTCCAGAGACGTCATTTTTAATGAGTCAACCTTTCCTTTCTCTTCTGCCCCATCTCCTTCTTCCCTAATGCCAACACCTAGCTGTGACACTGACCTTCATCCTTCACCCACTGTCACATCTAGGGGGCCTATACATCCAGTCAGTTTTTCAAACACTGAACCAAGTCACTATTTTTCAGCTAACTCCCCAGCTCATCTGCCAAATCATACCCCTTTAGCTAACTCTCCAGCTCATCAGCCAAGTCATACCCCAGCTAACTCTCCAGCTCATCAGCCAAGTCATACCCCTTCAGCCTAATTGCCAAACCAGACATCTTTCCATGAGCCTATATCTGACACTTTACCTCATCAGCCAAGTCAATCCTCAACACCAGTGCATATTGATGATGGCAACAGTCATCATCTTGAAACTTCAGAAGTCATCCCCATCAAGTCAATTAATATACAATTGCCTTTAGCCAGACCCTCTAGAGTTAAACGTCCTCCCTCATATCTGCAACAATATCACTGCAGCCAAGTGACCAGTCAGGTGTCTCAGTTTCCTCATACTTCTCCACATCCTCTTTACAGATATCTTTCCTATGATTTGTTGTCACCAAAATTCAAAGCATATGTTTTAAATATTAGTGCACATACAGAGCCTAAAACTTATGCAGAGGCAGCTGGCTGTGTTGAGTGGCAAAAGGCAATGGAGACTGAGTTATCTGCACTACAAGATAACAAAACCTGGACGCTGACTATGCTGCCACCTGGAAAGAAAGCTATTGGATGTAAGTGGGTATACAAGGTGAAGCATAAGGCTGATGGATCTGTGGAAAGGTATAAGGCCAGGCTAGTGGCAAAAGGTTATACGCAACAGCTGGGCGTGGACTATCAGGACACTTTTTCACCTGTTGCTAAAATGAGTACAGTAAGGATGCTGTTGGCTATGGCAGCAAAGGAAAAATGGCATGTGCATCAGTTGGATGTGAACAATGCATTTCTTCATGGGGAGTTGCATGAAGAAATATATATGCAGGCACCTGAGGGGTTGGAGTTGCCACGGGATGGTTTGGTTTGCAAGCTGAACAGGTCTCTCTATGGCTTGAAACAAGCCAGTAGAGAGTGGAATGCTAGGTTGACAGCGTTTCTGGAGTCTATGGGTTTTTTGCAGTCTAGAAATGACTACACATTGTTTACAAAGAGATGCAAAGGGTCATTTTTGGTGCTTCTGGTTTATGTGGACGATCTGATAATAGCCTGTGAGGACCTGCAAGCAATTGAATGGATCAAAGGAGCTCTACATAAGGAGTTTAAAATTAAGAATCTGGGGGATTTAAAATTCTTCTTGGGCATTGAAGTTGCTAGATCTCACAGGGGTATGTTGATAAACCAGAGGAAATACACGATAGAGCTATTGGAGGAAACTGGTTTCATGGATTGTAAACCTGCTGTCAGCCCTATGGAGATTCACCTTAAGCTGGCTCACAATGATTCAGATCCGTTTGAAGATGTATATATTTACAGGAGGCTCATTGGAAGGTTGATCTATCTCACTATCACTAGACCGGATATCTCCTTCAGTGTACAACAGCTTAGTCAGTTCCTGGATTGTCCGACGGTTAACCATCTAAAGGCTGCACATAGAGTGTTGAGGTATCTCAAAGGAACAGTGGGCCAAGGGCTCTTGTTTCCTAGTATAGGTGACATGAGGTTAAGAGCCTTTGTGGACTCTGATTGGGCTGGGTGTAGTGAGACTAGGAGGTCCATTTCTGGATACTGTGTGTTCTTAGGAGAAGCTTTGGTATCTTGGAGAGCTAAGAAGCAGACCACAGTTTCACGTTCATCCGCAGAAGCAGAGTATAGAGCTATGGCGTCTGCAGTTTGTGAGGTACAATGGTTGATTTATTTGAGCAAGGATCTGGGCTTGAATTGTCAAGAGCCTGTAGAGATGTTCTGTGATAGTAAAAGTGCTTTGTACATTGCGGAGAATCCAGTATTTCATGAGCGTACTAAGCATATAGAGATTGATTGCCATATTGTTAGGGAGAAAGTTCAAAGCAAAATTGTAAAGTTGATGCCCGTAAAAACTCAATTCCAGCTGGCTGATATATTCACCAAAGCTCTAGACAGTAGACGTATGATGGAGTTGATGTTGAAGCTTGGTGTCTGTAACATTTATGGCAAGCAATGCTTGAGGGGGGGTGTTGAAAGTTTGGATCATCTTGAAGGGTTAGGAAGGTCGGACACCAGTGTGAGTAAGGGGTGCGTTGATGATGAAAATTGTGTAGCCAAGGTGGATGAAGGTCTGAATTGATGAATGAGATGCTTAGTTCGCAAGGTGTGATTGGTGCTGGAGCAATTGAATATTTTGGAGGGGAGAATTCTGGATCAAACACCTGGGTGTTTGAAGGTTGAGGGAAAGAGTTGATGAAGAAGAGAAGCAGCAGGCGGGAAACTTGAATGAGGCTGCGGATTGACCATTTTACCCTTAATTGCATTACTGAATAGAAGTTAGTTAGAAGGGTTTTTTTGTAATTTCAGCATTTCAGTTAAATGTTTTTCTGTTCTTCTTCCCTCTTCCTCCCGGTATAAGAGCTTGCTCGTTGCAAGCTTTCCAGAATAATCGAATAAGAAAAAGGAGCGGTTATTCTCCTCATTTTCTCTCCAAATTCTCTCTTTTGCAATGGCAGCTAACTGTTGCTCTTTTTCCTTTCGTTTTGTTTCGTTGATCGCTTGATGATCAGAACACGAAGTTGAAATGTGTAATTCGTTTGTGTTCTGCTTGTGCTGCCACAATTGAGTGCCTCTTCTAGTTTTTTCACAAATATACTTATGTTGTTGTAGTTAATGAAGTTTGACGTCCTCCCTTTGCCAATTAATACTGGGCTTAGAAGGGTCAGTACATCATGGCATGGGCCATCGTAACTTCTTTCTTTTTCCATCTTTTGTGATCTAATCATTTCTGTGCTTCCTTTGATTGTTTTTCTCTTTCATGCTTTTGTCTGAACAACGTGATTGTCATCAAAATGTAGGACCTGTACTTCTTTGCCTTTCCTCTTTCCTTGTTGCTTTAAGAAAAAAAATGATTTATACAACTCGGACTATCTTATCAGCTTTCCGTGTGTCTATTTGATTGGTCTATAAATTTTGTATGTTCCAGAAAAAGTTCTCTCATTAAAATATAATGTGCTAATCCACCTAAATAATAATAGCATAATAGTAATGTATGAGTTATTTCATTTTTGTCCCGGTAATGTATTTCTATAGTTACATGTCAGGCTAATACGTATGTAACTGAAGTAAATTCAAATACTAAAAATATATACATGGGCTTATTTATATTTATTCTGTACAAGTGAATGAGTTTGAGTCATGAGCAAAGTCATGTACCTTGTTCAACAAGACTAAGTTTTAGTTTTAGTGTCTTTTATACGTGAATTGATGCATTCATCTATTGCGTAATTTTTAAAATGTTTAACAAAATTTTTGCATTCCTCGATCCACTTAAACTTGACTATAACTTATGCAAAAGTATATACAAAATCATACACAGTATATTACAGGCTCCACTATAAACTTGTTGAGCATCTGGCTCACACTGGAACCAAATTCATGATCCCATTATTCCAAATAAAATTTCCTCTCAATTTGAATCGACTTATTTCATCAATAATAATCGTTCTATTCATACGTATGTGAGGATAATAGTTGAATTTAGACTTACTATAAAAGGTGTAGTAAAAAATTTTATTTGTGGTGTCATTTGCAATAAATTTTCAAAACCATAAATTTTAAAATAATTGAAAACCAATTACTATGTGTCATAATAACTATTTATGAACCAATATAATATACACATGTGGAAGCGAGTCTTATGTTATAAGGTTTTTTTTTCCTGATATATTATATTGGTTCATAAATAGTAAGTCAAATGAATCAATAATAAGTCAAATGAATCTCTATGTAATATGAAAACCATTTATTTATATATGTTTTCGATAATTTACTTAATATAACTCACCTTCAATACAATAATTTCCATCGTACGACTACAGTCGAATCATGCTTCCTGACAACTACAAGACCTGGGGTAGCGGGTCGTAACATTCTTCCCCCCTTCAAATAAGTTTCGTCCTCGAAACTTAGGATTTGTATCAGTTTACTCTGAAGGATTAAACACTTAATTTCTAACATCATTACTTAATGATATATCACTCAACTTATCATTTGTCGACTTATAACAAGATTCCCTTTACTTCTTATTACCGCATACCTCCTATTTATCTGCTTAGGTATTCTACATCCTTGTATTTCAGTGTCGTAAACCAACTTCCACACCTTCTAATTTCAACCGCTAATTCTAATCCGATTTGATCTTATATCGTATCCCGTTCTATTTATTTAGCTTATTAGGATTCAACTCACGCCTAATAATTCAAATCAGATCATTCGACGTCCTTCAGAATTCATATTTTAACTCCCGATATGACATGATTCATCATATCCTTATTTCTATTTATATAATTATACTCTTATTGCTATGAATTTACATCTCTAATGCGACTAACATCTTTGACCTACTCTGAAAGTTTCTACATTTATCGTCTTAATCATACGTGTACCATTTGTGCAATGTATTTACGAAACTCTAACTGTCATAATTCTTATAAATCACTGCTTATAGTTCTACCACATATCATATCTTAATCAGCCTATCAAATTTATCACTATCTCCAAATATTATACTAAATAGAACTGAACCTGATATTGGGGAACGTACAGTTTACTAACAGAAAAACAGAATTGCGATATTCCAATGACTTGACCTCTATAAATGTCAGAAAGCTTAACAACCTACTTATACTCTCTGGTTTCTCGTATCTGCCTAATACCGTTTATTTCTCTTATACTAACGCTACCGTGCCCAGTCTAGGATCATACAATTAGACTCAAAAATCTTTGCTTAAGTTTTACAATCATAACCTAGGTTCTACGATCATAACCTAATACATTCTATTATATATATATATATATATTATACTAAGGTTGTCACTTTCATCAAAGATCATTTGCATAGATTCTACAATCTCTTCTTAAGATCTACCATCATAACTTAGGTTCTAAGACCACAGACTAATACAGTCCTATTTTTCTTATACTAAGGATATCACTTTTATCTAAAATCATTTCTTACATCTATGTTCATTTCTTAAATTTTAAAATAACTTCTTATTTCTAAATCATAAATAGTATATAATCGTCCGTTATAACTAAATCAGTACTTACATTCAGATTGTCGTCTGATGCTTAGATCAACTCTTAATCAAAATCGTCACTTATATCTAAGATTGCGACCTAAGTTCAGGATCATTGCTTAATTTAATATCCTTCAACCTAAATTTATATTGGTATCATAGCTTAATAATTTCAGCCTCTAATCCTAATCCGATTAAACCTTATATTATGTCAACTCCTACTTATTCATGCTTACAGTATTCAACTTACTTCACCCTTGTCTAAGATCATTTCTTATACCTATGATCATCTCTTAAATTCTAAGATCACTGCTTAAATTCATGTCGTTGTTTACTTGTGAATCCGTAGTGGATCTGGAGCCTTTGCTCTGATACCACCTGTAGCGCCCCGCCCGAAACCAGGGTTTCGGCTCAGTGCACCCGCCGTACTCTACTCCATAAAGTACAAGGCGTTGATACCATACATGTACATGTCGACATGAATAATGAATCGATCAGCGGAAGCATCATAACATAAACAAATCATAATCGACATGCAGTTTACTAAATCATAATATGTACAAGTCATCATGTCCAGAATACTGAAAACTTCTGAATTATATCTTAGATCGAGACCTAACACCTTCAAAGAATATCTCGGTATGCTCTTCGTTATCAATGGTCTATCTACAATGTCTTCAACAAGTCTGTATAGTGACACCTGTTATCTGGAAAGTGATAAATGAGGCAAGTATGAACGATAGCCACCGACTTTTAGTCGCTCAGCAAGTAGTCTTACTGGATACGACATGTGGATCATACATGGGGAGACGGGGTGTCAAAACATAATAACCACATATATCGATTAGATAATCACGTCTCCATTTTTAAACAAGTAAACTAACTTGGTATGAATGAAAAAGGGAAGTAGGTAGACAAAGAAACATAGTGTTTGTCTTTTCGTATATACTCAGCGTTAAACATCACTACCATAGTTCATACATCATCAACAGATTGTGACAGACAAGTAATACTGCACATACAAGAGGAAAAAAAATCTCTAGATCTAGCTAAAATCTATAAACTCTAGCCTCACGATTTCCTTAACTTAAGAGTTACCTTCTTAAATCTATTCATCACAACTTAATTCTACTACATCATTGAAGGAGTCTTGACATGCATAAATGTGTAATGCATCATGATCATAATTTCAACATAGCTTCTTTTCTTAAAAATCATGCAATAACGTGTCAAAATTTCCTTGGTCATACTTTTCATGCATACGTGATGACCATTGAAATGTAAGAACAATATCTAGCGACGTCCGGAAAGCATCTCCGTAAAGGTACGTAAACGATGATCCGTACATCATCCGAGTAGGTAGCTTTACGTTGACTCGTAGGTCAAGAACCCAAGCTCTTCACAAGGTGTTCAAGACACATACTGAATGAGTTCGACAGCCAAGCTCTTCACAAGGTACAACCCAACTCATCATACATAGAAGGGTTCGACAGCCAAGCTCTTCACAAGGTACAACCCGATACCCAACATGTAATGTAAGGTTCAAGAGCCAGGTTCTTCACAAGGTATTCACATGAACCTTACATTTGTCGCATCAAGAAACTTCCGTCTCGTAGATACAGTTCATTACATTTCCATACTTTTCATACATGTCATAAATCATGTCGTAAACATACTGTAAAACATTGTCTTATCCTTGAAACATACTTTTCATTCATATGCATATGAACTTTTAAAACATGTAACGTAGAACATAACTTTTCAAACCTTGATTTCATGCAACGTGAGACTCGGTTGTATAAGGGTATCTTGGTCACACTACATCCTTTCCTCATGCATCAATTGCTTAAATGCAGTCTACTTATCATACTTAAGGAATACACATCAATACAATCTACTTATCATGACTTAAGAAATACATATCAATGCAGTCTACTTATCATAACTTAGAGAAATACTATAACGATACTTCCTCAACATCAAATCTTCCCATGTACTTCATAGCTCATAGTTTCGGTACTTAGAACATATACTTCTCATTTCCTTTGGCATACCATCTAGAAATTTCATAACTTAGATCTTAAATTGCACATAATAATCCCTAACACATAAGAATACAATTAATATGAATTAAAGTCGTTAACATCATAACATCGTATTTGAAAATGTATATATGCATAGTAGTATGTATAATACATACTTCCATACATGTGAACATTACAATTAAAACATATATTATCATATCTCATAAATAAATACATAAATCATAATAAGGTTACATAAACAAAATAAAGTCATTTTAGCAAAAAGAACCCTAATGGCCGAATAAAGAAGGTGTATGCATATCTATATTCATTTTGTGATATATAAATTATATAATATCTAAACTTATTCATTTTCATGTCTTAACACATATTACACATATGTATATACATAAAACATATAAAATAATATTTTAACCTTAAAATGGCCTTAAGGCCGAATTGTGTATATTGTATATACATATATATAATTACCGTATATATATATATATATATATATATATATATATATATATATATATGTACACAACATTACCATAAAGTCATTTTAACAAAGAAATGGCCGAATATGTAAAGTGTATATATATAATCATTTTAAGATATATATATATTACATAATATCCAAAACTTATTCATTTTCATATCTTAACATATATATTATACATATAAGGATATATATAAATGTATTAAAGTCAAATTCTTTAGCATTAAGGGCCTGTTGGCCGCATGTGTATATATGTATATATTTACAAACCTAATTTCTTTACAAAATATATAAAATCATCATTTTTCTTTGATAAGTCATATTATGTCTAAAACTTTTTTTTTGAGAAATACACATTTACTTATGCATGTTTATATTATATGTTGCAAAATTATTTGTTACATTCATGTTTACTTTAATTTACTTATGACAATAATAAGTCAAATGAATCTCTATGTAATATGAAAACCATTTATTTATATACGTTTTCGATAATTTACTTAATATAACTCACCTTCAATACAATAATTTCCATCGTACGACTACAGTCGAATCATGCTTCCTGACAACTACAAGACCCGGGGTAGCGGGTTGTAACATCTCATTTATGTTTATGGTATTAGTTAACAAATAATTACTAAAATCTTTATTGACTCTAATGAAATTAGTTTGGTCTTCACACTCATGTCCCATCTAAGTGTTAAGTTATAAATTGTTTTGACGATGAAAAGATGTTTTAAAATAAGTTAAGTTTATGCTTGAGACTTGATGCAAGATGAGAAAATTACACTATGTCAAAAATGGTTGAGATTGAAACTCACTGACCAACATCGATCTCTCAGGCAGGGGACATCGATCGATCGATGTACTTCAGCCTCTGGCTTCGATCGATCAATGTCAGTCAGAAAGCTTTCTGTCCAACATCGATCTATCAGCCCAAGGACATCGATCGATCGATGTCACTTCAGTCTCTCCTCAGGGAGACTTCGATCGATCGGTGTCAGGCAGAATACTTTCTGTCCAACATCGATCTCTCAGTCCAGGAGACATCGATCGATCGAAGTGACATCAGTCTCTCCCAGGGGGACTTCGATCGATCGATGTCAGCAGTTTCAAAAACTGCAAAGTTTCTGGAGGACATCGATCTCTCACCCCAGGCACATAGATCGATCGATGTCCCCTAGAATTCAAAATTTTTTGAACATTGGAACAAAATCCAAGCGAGATTCATGGTATTTTCTCTATCCAATCTTGCTCAAATTTCTTGTAGACTTTAACCCAACATATTACATTCTTTCTTGACTATTGTATCTATGTCTAAGCAATCCTAGGTTGCTATTGAGGATCAAATCACTCCATAGGGTGGCTAAAGACTATTTGGGAATTATCTTGACATTTGGTGTAGTTGAAGACATGGTGGAGAGCTCAAAAACGTGGTGAACTTCATCTATAAAAGGAAGAGGCTTGGATGAGACAAACACACACTTTCACCATCATCTAGCTTCATTATTCATTGTTTTATAGTTCTCTCACATTTTTAAAATTGCTTAAAGCTTCTTAAGCTTTTCTTTGCTTTTCATGGTTGTGTATTGAGAGATAGAGAGTCAAGCACAAGAGAAACCATAAATAGTTGATCTCTTGCTTGAGCTTAGACAAGTGAGAAAGTGTGAACCTTACTATTTCCTTCAACCCACTGTGAGAAAGTTCTTAAGGGAACTTTGTTAAAGTTGTGAGGTAGCAAGAAGTTGTTCTTGCTAGAGCTGTAGTTGCTGTAGTTGCACAGGTGTGTTTTGTGCAAGAAGTTGCTGTTGTTGTTGCTTACACTAGGGTGTTAGTGTAAGTGTTGCTGTGGTTGTTCTTATTGTCTCTAATAAGTAGAGTAGTTGTTGAAAATCCACTTTGGCAACAAAGTGGTAGTGGAGTAGAATCATTTACGATTCGAACCACTCTATATCCGGTGTACACATTCATTGCTTCTCATCTCCCATTCTTGCTTTGATTTTGAATTTCTTTTTGAGTTGAGCTAAACAAGAAAATTCTGCAAAAGTGCCAAACACTCTATTAGAGTGTGCTTTGGACCTAACACTAAGTACAAAGTTTGCGTTCCGTATCTAGGGATTTGGATTGTTATACGTAGAAGAATTATATTACTTAACGTTTCAGTCCCTTGACCCATTTTCTGGATACTTCGGTGTTAGAAATTTGCTCTATGAAATGTCAAGGACCAGTTTTCTTTAGATCACATTATATTTGCTTCTGTTAGTGAATATAATGTTCCAGGGTAAATACACTTAACAAAAAATAATCATTGATAAGAATGATGATACACCATCTAGAAAGAAAAAGGAAAAGTTAGCATCATTTTTAACCTAATAATGTAGAGAACAAACACATCTTACTGATGTCTAAGAAAAAAATAGATTGGAAAAAGTTCGCAGCATCTGTGTGAAATTTGATGTATATGTAAGAAATCAACTCAATAATCAACATAACAATGATCAAGAAACGAAGAGGAACGAGAAAATCAAGAATGATATTCGTAATTGAGAAAGAAAAACCAGAGAAAATTGGTACAAGCTGGGGGCAGCTGGGGAACAGAAAAATAAAAACCGTCGTCGCATACGCTGCAGATGCAGCAGACTTAACTGTTTTACAAACAGATGGAAAGACATAATTATCCCTAACTAATATCCTCTCCTACTTATTAACGCAGGGGCACATTAATAATTTTTTTAATCAAAATCTTCCCGTGCGCACCAACTCTTTTCTTCCTCATCTCGTTCCTGCAACCACCAACTATGCACTCCCTTGGCATGCTGCATTTTCCTCTCACCCATTGTTTCACTGCATTCACCTGAACCACTTTGTGCCACATAAGCATCTCAATTATCAACAACGTGCATCAATTGAGTGGAAAAGGTTCACCTCTGTACGCATCATCGATCATCCTTCTTCCCTTCATCACTACGGATTGTTTCTTCAACATCCCCAAGTCATGCTCGGTATAGATGTTTCGAATACCCAACAAGGAAGCAATCTCAATCATCCTTCTTGTGTCTACAGCCTTAGTGAAAATGTCGGCAAGTTGCAGCTCAGTTCTAATGGGTATCAACTTTAGCATCCCATCTTGCACTCTGTCCCTAACCACATGACAATCGATTTCAATATGCTTGGTTCTTTCATGAAACACGGGATTTTCAGCAATATAGATTGCACTCTTGCAATCACAAAACAGCTTAACTGATTTATGATCAGCAATGCCAAGATCCCTCATCAAATAGAGCAACCATTGTATTTCGCAAGTCACCATAGCCATTGCTCTATACTCAACCTCAGCTGAGGACCTAGATACTGTGCTTTTGCTTCTTGGCCTTCCAAGATACAAGAGAGTCCCCAAGAAACACATAGTACCCTGTCACTGATCTTCTTGATTCATTACAACCTCCCCAGTCTGCACCACAAAGCCTTTTAGTCTCAAATCTCCAGAACTGGAGAACAACAACCCTTGTCCAACTGTCCCCTTTATATATCTAAGGACTCTGTGTGTTGATCTGAGATGCAATTCAGTTGGACAGTCTAGGAACTGGCTAAGTTGTTGGACAGCGAAAGCAATGTCAGGCTAGTGATGGTCATATATATAAGCTTACCTATTAATCTTCTATACTGTGATGCATCAGACAACAAAACTGAATCATTATGTGTCAACGTCAGACGTGTTTCCATGGGATCTTAGCAGGTCTAGAGTCCAGAAAACCAGTTTCCTTTAGAAGCTCTAAACTGTATTTCCTCTGGCTTATATAGATACCCCTTGCTGCCCTGGCCACTTCAATGCCTAGGAAAAACTTCAGACTGCCCAAATCTTTGATCTGAAACTCTGAATGTAAAGCTTGCTTTATATCACGAATGGCCCCCTCATTGGCACAAGTGACAATGATATCATCAACATACACTAATAGAACAAGCAAGTCAGATCCAACAGTCTTGGTGTAGCAACCTGGCCCAGACAGCGGACCCGAACCGGTACACCCGTCGTAGCCTACTTAGAGGACTACAAGACGTTTCATCTCTCGAATACACATCATCACTGACGTAAGGGAAATAAACGCGGAGACATATATCAATAGAAACTAATTCCTCAAATCCGTACATCCAGAAATATGTAATTACAAAAGATTGTTCGTGGTCGCAGCCAACCAAATACTTAAGTGGATAAAAGAGAAGTTTAAACATCCCAATATGGCAAGGCATATCCCAAGAAGCTCTACTCATCCCATTCGGCCCACTCACCATCGTCCTCAATAAAGATCATATCATACTCGGCCATATCTACAAGACAACGAGTAGAACTCTTAGCAAAAAACACTAGCAAGTAACCTGCTTATAAGACATACATGATCAACACATGGCAAGACATGAGTAATATTTATATCAAGGGGTAATGGGGCACATGTCTTGTATAATTTAAAGATCAAAGATTACTAGCATAACAGAACAAAGACCAATAACACACAGACAATAAACAATTCAATAACAATTCACTTACAAATCAACCGCACCATAACGACTCACGTGATGCATGCCAATTGAAAATATGCACTATACTACATGGTCACAAATGCTTATGCAATACCTTTCAAAACAGTTCAATGCATGTCATAATGTCCGGTCACATAACTTTATACCCTGTGATGGGCCATAGCTTGTCTTTATACCCTGTGACACACCATAGCTTAACTTTATACCCTGTAATGTTCCACAACTTGTCTTTATACCCTGTGTCACATTACAACTCACTTTATACCCTGTGATGGTTACAACTTGTCTTTATACCCGCACACTTTATACCCTGTGCCAGAGCACAGCTCTTATCAAATCGTAATGTAATGCAAGTGCCATGATGAAAAAATGCACAACTTCTCATCATTCAATCACATTCCTCAATCACAGACTTCAATCACATAAGTCCCCTCTTATGCACTCACTTAAACATATCTCACAATGACTCACCATTGGTTCACAATCTTATGATACGTACACAAAACTTTTCCTAACCTCAATCTTGTCTTAAGAAGTCTATAAGGTCACCCAAAGGATCCCCTAGCTTCCCTCTTTCTTCCCCTACTTTTCCACAAAACTGATGGACATCAGCTCCTGACGTCGATCGATCCACGTCCATCAGAGCACATCAGTCTCTCCCTCAGCCTACATCGATCGATCAAAGTGACGTCGTCCCCTCACATCGATCGATCGATGTCCATCAGGACACATCGATCTCTCCCTCAACTATACATCGATCGATCAACGTACATCTGAAACACATCAGTCTCTCCCCTAGCTATACATCGATCGATCGATGTACGTCAGTCGCTGACATCGATCGATCGATGTCAATGATTCCAAAATTTTCAACCTGCGATTTCTGTAGAATCTGCAGATTCAAATCCCTAAATCAATCCCAACATCCTTCCAACCATTCCAAGCCTAATCCTCACTATCAATCCACGCTTAACTCACCAAAACATCACCATTCACATACGAAGCAAAGATTCAAGCCTAAAACTCTAATCATCCATCCAAATAAACCCAAAATCTCACCTTTTCACTCTCCTTTCCCTTCAAACGAAAATAGCCACAAAATAGGGTTGAAGAGATTGGGTTTTGCATGACCTCACATAATCAACAACAATAACAAAACGATTTCCAAGAAATAGTGGCCAAATCTTAAAACCAAAACACATAAATCACGTATAGATCCACAGAAAAAAACTACTTCATGGTGATCCATTTTGATATAAAAAATAGGCCTTTTTCTTTCGCAAATCGTAGGAACTCATAAGAAAGTTACTTGCCTTTGATTACTCAAAGAAGATCTGAAGAACAAGCGAAGAACGGATTGAAAATCTTCCCTAGGGTTGGAGAGTTGCCAAAATCGCCTATGGAGAAGGAGGGGGAGAAGCCTCGTTGCTTTTCTGAATAATGAAAAGAAACTGACGTTCTGTCAGTTTTTGATATGGGTAAGGGTGAAACTGGAATTTCTAAATTATATCCTATTATCTCATTTATCTTAAATGATTAAATTCTAATATTTAATTCTAAATTAAATACCAATTAATCCTAATATTTAATTTTTAATTCATTACCATTAATTGCCATTAATCTCATTTAATTTTCTTTTATCCTTTAATTATTCTACGGAGGGTGCAGGGCATAACATTCCACCTCCCTTACAAAAAGTTTCATCCTCGAAACTGACGTACCTTATTGGAAAAGATGTGGATATAACTCCTTCATCTGCTCCTCAAGCTCCCATGTGGCTTTACGCTCCGTATGATTACTCCATTGAACTTTGACATATGGAATCACGCGCTTGCGTAGGACTTGATCTTTCTTGTCCACAATCTTCACAGGATGTTCTTCATAAGTGACATCCTCCCTAACATCCAAAGGTTGAGCCTCAAGGACATGGTTCGGTTCCGATATGTATTTCCTCAGTTGAGACACATGGAATACATTGTTGACTTGCGATAAAATCGGAGACAATGTTAATCGGTATGTTCTTTCTCCAACTTTACCGAGCACCTCGTATGGACCAATATATCGAGGGCTTAATTTGTCTTTCATCCCGAATCTCGCAACTCCCTTAGTAGGTGAGACTCGTAGATAGACTTTCTCACATTCCTCAAATTCCAAAGGTCGTCTTTTAGAATCGGCCCAACTCTTACTGCGATCTTGTGCCACCCTTAGTCTCTCTCTTATGATCTACACTTTCCCAATTGTCTGTTCGACCAACTCTGGTGCAGTGATCGTCCTTTCCCCAACTTCGTCCCAACAAACCGAGGATCTGCACTTTCGTCCGTATAGAGCCTCAAATGGTGCCATACCAATCGCACTGTGGTGACTATTGTTGTATGAAAATTCCATCAGCTTCAACATATTGTCCCAGTTCCCTTTAAAGTCCAACGCGCATGCTCTTAGCATGTCCTCTAAGGTTTGGATGGTCCTCTCAGACTGTCCATCCGTCTGCGGTGATAAGCTGTGCTCATCCTTAGTTCAGTGCTCATAGCTTTCTAGAAAACCATCCAGAACTTAGAGATGAACCTGAGATCACGGTCCGATACAATACGGACGTGAACTCCATGCAAACTCACAATGTTATCCACAAATATGTTGGACAATTTCTCGTAAGAAGTACCATGCGACATCGCTATGAAATGAGTTGTCTTCGTCAAGCGATCGACATTCACCCAAATCATCTCGTTCCTGTTTCTGGTTTTGGGCAACCCCATCACGAAGTCCATAGTCACGTGCTCCCACTTTCATTCTGGAATCTCCAGTGGCATCATCAAACCACCAGGCTGTTGATGTTCCGCTTTAATCTGTTGGCATACTAGACACCTCTCAACATATTCCGCAATATCTCTTTTCATCCCTATCCACCAATACTTCCTTTTGAGGTCCTTGTACATTTTTGTGCTTCAGGGGTGGATAGACATTTTCGAGTTATGCGCTTCGCATAGCAATTCTCTTCGAAGTTCGTCATACGCACAACCGATTCTGAAACCATAGACTTCCATCTCCTCTCGACTAGAAATCTTTTACTGGTCCCGTAGACAATTTGTCATGGATTCCTCTCAGTGCTGCATCATCATACTGCACTCTTTTAATTCTATCTACCAAGTCTGGATTGATAGACAGAGCTGTAAGAACATTCGCCACTGAGTCCACCACATCGAGACCAAACTCCTCAATCTCCCTTTCTAACAGAGACTGTCTAGTGTGACTAGACTTTCTGCTCAACGCTTCTGCCACTCTATTTTCTTTACCCGGATGATAGTTGATGGTTAAGTCATAATCTTTAAGTAATTCCAACCATCTCCTTTGCCTCATATTCAGCTCTTTCTGCGAAAATAAGTATTTCAGGCTCTTATGATCTGTGAACACTGCACACTTTTCTCCATATAAATAGTGTCTCCAGATCTTAAGAGCAAATACTACAGCTGCAAGTTCTAAGTCATCTGTCGGGTAATTCTGTTCGTAAGGTTTCAGCTGTCTCGAAGCATACGAAATAACTCGTTCATTTTGCATCAAGACACTACCTAAAAACAGAAAGTTAATTTATGGCGGCAAATATATCTACAATACATTAATTGTAATGATATACATAATCATTTCTTGGACGCATCACTATAGATCACGAAACTGTCGGTGCCGGGGGGTTGTGCCAACACCGGGGCCATGGTCAATCTCTTCTTGAGCTCAGAAAAGCTCTGCTCGCATTCTGTAGTCCACTGAAACTCAGTCTTCTTCTGGGTAAGTCGACTCAATGGAACTGCTAGTGTCGAAAATCCTTCAACAAACTTCTTATAGTAACCTGCCAGGCCTAGGAAACTTCGGACTTCTGTTACATTTGTAGGTCTTGGCTATTCTATGATGGCTTCCACTTTCTTAGGATCCACTGAAATTCCATCCTCCGAAATCGCGTGATCGAGAAAGGCTAAACTTCTTAGCCAAAATTCACACTTGCTGAATTTGGCGTATAGTTTCTGCTGCCTCAAAATTTCCAACACAACTCTTAGGTGTTCCGCATGGGCTTGCTCATCAGGAGAGTAGACCAAAATGTCATCGATGAACACCACTACAGACTGATCCAGTTGTTCTCGGAATACGGTGTTCATCAAGTCCATAAAAGCTGCTGGGGCATTAGTCAATCCAAAAGGCATCACCAAAAACTCATAATGCCCATATCGAGTCCGAAAAGCTGTTTTAGGGACATCTCTTGCCTTCACGAGCAACTGATGATACCCCTGGCGAAGGTAGATTTTCGAAAACCAACGAGCACCCTTTAACTAGTTAAATAAATCCTCGATCCTTGGCAGTGGGTACTTATTCTTAATAGTTACCTTGTTCAACTCTCTATAGTCGATACATAATCGCATGCTGCCATCCTTCTTCTTCACAAACAATACTGGAGCTCCCCAGGGTGATACACTGGGACGTATCAGCTTCTTGTCCAACAGCTCCTGTAATTGTCCCTTTAACTCCTTAAGTTCAGCTGTGGCCATTCTATAAGGTGTCTTAGATGTAGGCTCAACTCCTGGGATCAAATTGATTTCAAACTCTACTTCTTTGGATGGCGGTACTCCCGGCAAATCGTCCGGAAATACGTCGTTAAATTCATTGATCACTGGAATCTGATATATGGAGGGAATCTCTTGCTTGGCATCAATAGCATATACCATAAATCCCTCTGCTCCCTTTTGCAAAGCCTTGAAAGCTTTAAACGCCGTCAAATAAATTTTCTTAGGGGCTTTTGTCAGCTTGACATTCCCTTGAACCGTCACTTCATTCATCTCGGGATATTTAATTGTCACTTGTTTACGTCTGCAGTCAATGTTGGCATGATGCTTAGTCAACCAATCCATACCCAATATTACATCAAAATCCCGCATCGCAATTGGAATCAATGTGGCAGGAAACACTTTCTCATCCATCTCCAGTTCACAGTCCTTGTACTGATGATATGACACTAGTACTTGATCACCAGCTGCCTGCACTCGGAAGGGGGTCTCAAGCCACTCGGGCAGACGGTCAAGTCCTTTGGCAAATTTCTTAGATATGAAAGAGTGACTTGCACCACTATCAAATAACACGTTCGCAGGCACTTTATTTACTAGAATAGCACCTATCAACGAGGAACATAGCACAGAGAATCTCACGTAAAACAAATTTAATTCCAACTTAAACAACTAAAATTCAACGTAAGTCATACCTGTCACGACGTCAGTGGTCTCCTGCACCTCCGCATCCGTCATGACATGGACTCTGGCGTTGGTTTTGGGCCTAGCTCTCTGTTGTTGGGATGACCCTACGTCTCCCTGTGGTCTCTGCTTCCACTCGGGACAATCCTTGATTCGGTGGTCCGTCTTGCCACACTTAAAACATGCCCCAGTCTTCTTCCAGCATTCCCTAATGATTCTTCTGGCAATGGGGACATATACCTGCCACCTGACGATCAGGCTGACTCTGCTGCGGTGTCCTTTGGAACTGTCCTGCCGGACCTCTCCTGGGAATCTTAACCCAACGTCTGGGTTTACCTCCACTCCTATCGTCCCTCGGCCTCTTGCCGGTGTCGTCACGAGCCTCTCTAGGCTAGGACTTGCGCATATCGCTCTCCACGCGATAACAAGCATCCAACATTTCAGTAAAAGTTTTCAGACTGGACCCCACTATGGCTGTCCGAATTCGGGTGTTCAACCCTTTCTCAAACTTGAGCATCTTCATCCTGTTATTTTCCAACACCATGGCCGTGAATTTGCCCAAGGCGTGGAACCTGTCTGCATAATTGGAAATAGACATCCTATCTTGTTCAACTTATCAAACTACCTCATCTTCTCCAGAATGGCAGTCTCAGGCACGTAGTAATCCATGTAAGCCTCGACGAACTGCCTCCACAATATACGGGGAGTCATTTTTGGCAGAATACCATTCCACCAAGCATTTGCTCTGCCACTCAGTAAGGGCGTGGCCACATCCACCTTATGTTCTTCAGGCACTTGTACCAGCCTGAAGCATTTCTCTACTTCCTCTAACCAGAACTCGGCTATTTCCGGGTCTGTGGTCCCTTCAAATGTGGGGGCATGCATCTTCCGTATTTCCCCAATGTAATACCGTATTCCATGTAGAGGCGGTGGTGGAGGAGGCTGTTGTTGCTGCTGATCGACACTCTGTGCAATCACTGTGATTGCATCCATCAGGGCCTGAGGCATGACCATCTGTGGTGGCTGTGGGGTTTCATTCCCGTTGCCACCATTTCCCGGGTTTTCTCTTCTGGGAGGAATCTTTCTGCAAGGTCAGCACTTATCAGCATTCAACAATTCAAAAGGTAATACTGAAAGCTCATACGTGTTGCACGGATCGAACTTGCATACATTAAGGGAATAAATAAAGAATCTAGTCTTTAATTAGTTTATATCGCACTCGCACACACCCAACCCAATTCATCTTATATCTAAGATCAAGTACTTAGACCTATAGATCAACTTAAGGTAAAAACCATAGCTTAGAACTCTATATGACATAATCTAGGTCTCCGAGGTAGATATGAAGCCTAGGCTCTGATACCACCTGTAGCTCCCGGGCTCGGACAGCAGACCCGAACCGGTACACCCGTCGTAGCCTACTTAGAGGACTACAAGACGTCTCATCTACAAGACAACGAGTAGAACTAATTCCTCAAATCTGTACATCCAGAAATATGTAATTACAAAAGATTGTTCGTGGTCGCAGCCAACTAAATACTTAAGTGGATAAAAGAGAAGTTTAAACATCCCAATATGGCAAGGCATATCCCAAGAAGCTCTACTCATCCCATTCGGCCCACTCACCATCGTCCTCAATAAAGATCATATGATACTCGGCCTTATCTACAAGACAACGAGTAGAACTCTTAGCGAAAAATGCTAGCAAGTAACCCGCTTATAAGACATACGAGATCAACACATGGCAAGACATGAGTAATATTTATATCAAGCGGTAATGGGGCACGTGTCTTGTATAATTTAAAGATCACAGATTACTAGCATAACAGAACAAAGACCAATAACACACAGGCAATAAACAGTTCAATAACAATTCACTTACAAATCAACTGCACCATAACGACTCACGTGATGCATGCCAATTCAAAATATGCATTACACTACACGGTCACAAATGCTTATGCAATACCTTTCAAAACAGTGCAATGAATGTCATAATGTCCGGTCACATAACTTTATACCCTGTGATGGGCCACAGCTTGTCTTTATGCCCTGTGACACACCACAGCTTAACTTTATACCCTGTAATGTTCCACAGCTTGTCTTTATACCCTGTGTCACATTATAGCTCGCTTTATACCCTTTGATGGTTACAACTTGTCTTTATACCCTGTAACGCACCACAGCTCATTTCGCAAACTTTATACCCTGTGCCAGAGCACAGCTCTTATCAAATCGTAATGTAATGCAAGTGCCATGATGCAAAAATGCACAACTTCTCATCATTCAATCACATTCCTCAATCACAGACTTCAATCACATAAGTCCCCTCTTATGCACTCATTTAAACACATCTCACAATGACTCACCATTGGTTCACAATCTTATGATACGTACACAAAACTTTTCCTGACCTCAATCTTGTCTTAAGAAGTCTATAAGGTCACCCAAAGGATCCCCTAGCTTCCCTCTTTCTTCCCCTACTTTTCCACAAAACTGATGGACATCAGCTCCTGACGTCGATCGATCCGCGTCCATCAGAGCACATCAGTCTCTCCCTCAGCCTACATCGATCGATCAAAGTGACGTCGTCCCCTCACATCGATCGATCGACGTCCATCAGGGCACATCGATCTCTCCCTCAACTATACATCGATCGATCAACGTACATCTGAAACACATCAGTCTCTCCCCTAGCTATACATCGATCGATCGATGTACATCAGTCACTGACATCGATCGATCGATGTCAACGATTCCAAAATTTTCAACCTGCGATTTCTGCAGAAACTGCAGATCTAAATCCCCAAATCAATCCCAACTTCCTTCCAACCATTCCAAGCCTAATCCTTATTATCAATCCACGCTTAACTCACCAAAACATCACCATTCACTTACCAAACAAAGATTCAAGCCTAAAACTCTAATCATCTATCCAAATAAACCAAAAATCTCACCTTTTCACTCTCTTTTCCCTTCAACCGAAAATAGCCACAAATAGGGTTCAAGGGATTGGGTTTTGCATGATCTCACAAAATCAACAACAATAAACAAAACGATTTCCAAGAAATAGTGGCCAAATCTCAAAACCAAAACACATAAATCACGTATAGATCCACAGAAAGAAACTACTTCATGGTGATCCATTTTGATATCAAAAATAGGCCTTTTTCTTTCGCAAATCGTAGGAACTCATAAGAAAGTTACTTGCCTTTAATTACTCGAAGAAGATCTGAAGAACAAGTGAAGAACGGATTGAAAATCTTCCCTAGGGTTGGAGAGTTGCCAAAATCGTCTATGGAGAAGGAAGTGAAGAAGCGTCGTTGCTTTTCTGAATAATTAAAAGAAACTGACGTTCTGTCAGTTTTTGATATGGGTAAGGGTGAAACTGGAGTTTCTAAATTATATCCTATTATCTCATTTATCTTAAATGATTAAATTCTAATATTTAATTCTAAATTAAATACCAATTAATCCTAATATTTAATTCTTAATTCATTACCATTAATTGCCATTAATCTCATTTAATTTCCTTTTATCCTTTAATTATTCTATGGAGGGTGCGGGGCATAACACTTGGTAAACAAGGTGAATCACTTCTGGATTGTTTGAACCCTTCATTTAACAAGAAGCCAGTGAGAGTTGCATTCCACTCCCTACTGGCTTGCTTCAAGCCATAAAGGGATTTATGCAGTCTACATATTAGGCTAGGCTGAGGTAGATCCACCCCAAGAGGGGTGTCATATATATCTCCTCATGAAGCTCACTGTGTAAGAAAGCGTTATTAACGTCCAACTGATGTATATGCCACCTATTTTTTGCTGCCAAGGCCAGGAGCACTCTGACAGTGGTCATTTTGGCAACGGGTGAGAATGTGTCCTGATAATCAATGCCATACTGTTGTGTATACCCCTTTGCAACCAGTCTGGCCTTGTACCTCTCCACAGTCCCATCTGACTTGAACTTGATTTTCTAAACCCATCTGCAACCAATGGGTTTCTTCTAGTTGGCGATGGAACCAAGTCCCAAGTATGATTTGCCTCCAAGGCTGCAACTCCTTGGCCATTGCCTCCTGCTAGTCAGATGAACTTGCTGCCTGTGCATAAGTGTTAGGCTCCGCATGTTTATCAATGTTCAATGCGTATGTCTTAAATTTTGGAGCCAATGATGCATATGATAGGATGTTATGAATTGAATGAGGACTGGTATGATGTGAATGAACTGATGCAAGGTTGCAGTGATAGTCCTGCACGTACTTGGGAGGATGTGTGGAACGTTTGGGACATGTATCAGTAGTGATGTTTTCTGATGAAGTCAATGGGTGAGAATCATTAATGCAAATAGGTAAGTCAACAGTAAGGGTGCCAGGTAGTTCAGGTGGGAAAGGAGCACTTGGTGAGGTCTCAATAGGTTGAGGATCAGTTGTGGAAGTAGGAACTGAGTCTGCAAAGAAGGAACCAAGGGAGTCTGATGTTGACTTTGTAGATAAGGAATTAAAGGATTCTGGTAAGGAAGCATGCATTGGTGTAGCTTGCGGAGTGAAGGGGAGTTGAGAATTATCAGCTGGAATATATGAAACAGGAGTTATCTCGCTGGGTGGAGTATTGAGAGACGGTGAAGGTACAAAAGGTTGGCATGAAAAAGGGAAGGTAGTTTCATGGAAGATTACATCTCTGGAAATGTATATGTCCTTGGTTTCAATATCTTGAAGCACATACCCCTTGGTTGTGTGAGATATGCCCAAAAACAAACTTCTTTGGGCTCTTGGTGCAAACTTATCCTTGTGTGGCTGGGTGTTTGTTGCGTATGCCAGACAACCAAACACTCTCAAGGCTGAATAGTTGTGGTTGGCTTTATAAAGAAGTTCAAATGGTGTTTTCTGTTGAAGGATAGGAGAGGGTGTGATATTGATAAGAAATACTGAGTACCGCACACAGAAACCCCAATAGGATAAAGGAAGGCTTTGACTGGAATCTCAATGCTCTTGCAACCGTAAGAATGTGTTGGTGTTTTCTTTCCACAGTGCCATTTTGCTGAGGGGTGTAGGGCAGCTCATTTTGTGAATTATGCCATTTGATGCGAAGAATTCTGGCATATTAAATTCCTAAACATTGTCAGTTCTTATTACTTTGATCTTGGCATCAAATTGCACAATGGCATAATGACAGAAACTCTGAATAATTGATCTGGTTTCTGCCTTAGACTTTAACAAATAAATCCAACAGAATCTAGAAACATCATCCACAATCGTAAAAAAATAACGCTGTTTGTACATTTTTGGGTATTTGTACGGTCCCCATGTGTCAATATGGACAAGTGAAAAAGGAGCAGATGATACAAAGTGAGAAATGGGAAAGAGGAGTCTTTTCTGTTTGGCAAGGGGACACATAGTGCACAACTTTATTTCATCAGAAGCTACTACACTGGGATAATTTTTCTGTATCTCTTTAACTCTGGAGACTGACATATGTCCTAGCCTGGAGTGCCACAGCAAGGCATCTGAGAGCTGTATATTTGAGACTTTGGAAAATGGAAGTGACTGTGGAATAGAGACTGCAGGTTCTTTATGTTTCCTATGGAGATAGTATAGACCTTGAGAGACCTTAGCTGAACCAATCGTCCTCTTGGTCTTGAGGTCCTGGATCGAGCAAAGACTAGAATAGAAGGAAATCCGAATGGCATTGTTCTGAGTTAATTTGCTTAAGGATAATAGATTGAATGCAAATGAAGGCACGTAGAACACATCCTCCAGTAATAGTTCATCATTTAGTTTCACTCTGCCAATGTGAGTGACATGTGCTAGTAATTTATCAGGAAGTTGGATCGGTATTGAGTTAACAGGATTTAAGGAATCAAATAGATTAGAGGAAGAACACACATTATCACTAGCTCCAGAATCTAATATCTATACGTTTGAATTTTGATAAGCAGTGTTACTAGCATCTTACCCGAACCAGAAGCCATTTGCGCTGACATTACAGCATGATGGTGTGTGTTGGAGCTGTTTCCAATCTGTTCAGCAGCATTTCTTCCAACATCATCATTGTGTTGCTGCAAAAGACTCATAAGTTGTGCATACTGCTGCTGAGTAAGACTGTGTGTCAACTGAGGAGTGGGGGATCCACTCTCAGGATTACTATGCTCACAACATTGATACGAACCAACATCATTTTCATTCACAGATTCTTCAAATGAGTTACTACACTCACCAGTATTAACCTTGTTCACCTGCGACCTAGGTTTGAAGCCTGATGGAAACCCATGCTTCTTATAGCATCTATCGATTGTGTGGCCTGTCATGTTGCAATAAGTACAAAATGGAGTTCTAGCATTGTTCTGACCAAACTTTGGTCTGAATCCTTTATTTGCCATTCTAGGCCCAAAGGAGCCTCCAGCTGCTCCTGCAGGGGACTTATTTAAAAACGTATTTGGCCTAGGCATTCCACTATCATTCATGATTGCAGAGGAGTTATTCACAAACTGATCTTGACAGTTAGAATACAACAACTTCCTTTCAAGTTTTATTGCCATAGCAAAGGCTGTTTTTAAATCCGGCAGTGGACTAGTTAACAACACTTGGGACTTAACTGCCTCATAATCACCATTCAGTCCTTTTAGAAATTTGATTACACGGTCATCTTCAATGAACTTGCTAATTGAATTACCAAGATTGCACACACACCTCTTACACGTGCAAACAGGGACATACTTCAACACAGACAATTCCTCCCAAATGCCCTTCAGTTTAGTATGATACTCAGTCACCGTAAACTGTCCCTGTTTAATTCCATCAAAATTCTTCCTGTAGGTCTAATAACCTAAACGAATCTACATTCCCATATCTGAATTTCAAGTCATTCCAAATATCCACAACATTATCTATCCATAATACGCTATGTGATATACTAGAAACAATAGAATTTACTAACCACGAAGCCACCATATTGTTGGCTTTGATCCAAGAATTGTACCTCCTTGATCCTTTAACTGGTCTGACAAGGCTCCCGTCCACAAATCCAATTTTATTATTGGATTCAAGTGCTCTTTTAGCCGATCTACTCCATCCATGGTAGTTGTTCCCATTCATTAGAGGTTGAACTAAGATCATAGAAGGATTGTCACTAGGATGTATATAGTAAGGATCCTCTGAAGGATCTGCAGCCATGGAAGCATTATTTGAAGGAGAGGACATATCACTATGATTATTCATGAAGGTGCCAAAATTCATTTACTATCTCTTTGATACCATGTGAAATTTGATGTATATGTAAGAAATCAACTCAATAATCAACACAACAATGATCAAGAAACGAAGAGGAACGAGAAAATCAAGAATGATCTTCGTAATTGAGAGAGAAAAACCAGAGAGAATTGGTACAAGCTGGGGGCAGTTGGGGAATAGAAAAATAAAAGCCGTCGTCGCATACGCTGCAGATGCAGCGGACTTAACTGTAGAATTACCCGTAACTAATATCCTCTCCTACTTATTAATGCAGGGGCACATCAGTAATTTTCCTTGATCAAAATCTTCCCGCGCGCACCAACTCCTTCCTTCCTCATCCCGTTCCTGCAACCACCAACTATGCACTCCCTTGGCATGCTGCATTTGCCTCTCACCCATTGTTACACTGCATTCACCTGAACCACTTTGTGCCACCTAAGCATCTCAATTGTCAACAACGTGCATCAATTGAGTGGAAAAGGTTCACCTCTGTACGCATCATCGATCATCCTTCTTCCCTTCATCACTACGTATTGTTTCTTCAACAATCTGTGACTGGGCGTTGGTGCTTTTCAAAAGTTTATTGAATTATTATCTTTTTCTTCATTAAGAGAGTTCTTTCCATTTCCAATGAATTAAGGACATACTTGTCTTTGACTTTGAAATATAATAGAATAAAACAAAATGACTTACTAAATTGGCTGAGCTTCTTGTGCTTCTTATATTGTGAAGTAGCAGTTGATCGATACAGCTTGACACAATTTTTATTATAGGTCATCGAAAAACAACTTTTGTGTGTTTCTAACACATAGATATGGTTGCATATATCCGACCCCTCATACTCCGCCATAAACGAGAGACTCTAAGATAATGGGGTATTGTTGTTTTTCTTCATTGAGAAAGTCTTTCTGTAGATTTTACTGAGCTGGCTGATTGTAATACTTGCCAACTATCTTAATACGAAGTCAACGTCACCTTTTTCCATTTAAAAAGGCAGCACATAGTACATTAATTTTCAATTGTCTGACGGGGGGTCTGACCATTTAATAAAGCACAGATTAAATAGTGAGTTTTGTATACCCCTTTTATGCCATTGTGGATCATGCATTAGCGTGAAGCCTTATTGCATGTTGATTGAGGTTTGATCAGTTGACCCTGAATATTTCCATTTGGTTTAGTTGGATTACATTGCATATATAGTGCATATTTTCTTGGTGAAATTGATCCTTGTTTGTATGTCAATGAGCGTCTCATTTGCATATTGGTGCTTGAATTTCTTTGGTTTGACTTATGGTGGGAGATTGTTTTGGACCTTTTGGTGGTTGGGCATAGTTAGTTTCGCTTGTGAGTATTTTGGATTGAGAGAATAGGTGATTGGATGTGAATATTGGATACATCATTTCCGTGTTCTTGTTGTTGAGTGTTAAGCCCAAACCTTCTTTTGTGTTTTCTTTCAGCCTATTTCTTTGTCAACTCACTCCTTCTGATGACATGGAGACACGTGCCATGAGAACAACCTTCTCCGTTTGTCTTGTCCGTCGAGGCTATGGACGGACGACGGCGTAACACCCGCGGCGATGTAGACATTGACCAAATTTTTCAGGCCCTTCCAGCAGTCGAAAAATTATATACATACATACCTATATACATACATACATACATACATACATACATATATATATATATATAAAATTGGGGAGGAGAATCGAACTCGAGACCCGGGAATGGGATAAATGTTACTCAACCACTAGACCTAACGGTTTTTCGCTATATATATATGTATGTATGTATGTATGTATGTATGTATGTATATGTATGTATGTATATAAAACTAAAGGCTTGACTAACACAGAAGAGAATGACGAGGATTATGAGGAAGCAGATGATGATCCCGGTAAAATTGAGTGACAGCCTTAAGATTGAAGGTTTAAGCAATGGTTGGTGATGAAAAAGGCAGTTATAGAAGCACGTGGTGTGAAGAACCTGGGGGTGGCACAAGGAGTAGTCTGGAAGCGATGCAGAGGGACTTGGAGAAGAGGGGAAGAAGGCGCCAAGAAGTTTAAATAGAGAGAAAAGACGAAAATGCCCTTATAATCTAAGCAGTAACCGAATTAACCGTAGGGACAATCTTGTAATTTTATGTGAGCGGCTATTTTTCTCTTCTTCTATATAGATGCTCGATGTAATTCATAGTAGGATGAGTTTGACATATCTCCTTAATGAAGTTCTTTGTTTTCCTTTCAATTCTCTCTCTTAAATTTTGGTGATCTATTATCTTATTCTTCATTCCCTCGAATTCTTTGTAAATAGTTGCTAATCTTTCTGTTGATTCCTTGCTGTATACTGCAACTTTGTTGCAGTGCTGTATCAATTCTGTTTTTCCACATAGTATCAGAGCCATTCCGGTGGTAACATTTAATGAATTTCGGTTCATTCATGGCCTCAAATGTGAATTCTCCCAGTTCCTCATCTAATTTTCATGCTGCTGATGTGGATCCTTATGAGGATCCGTTGTATATTCATCCGAGTGATAGTCCCTCATTCGTTCTCATACAGCCTTTGCTTGATGGAAACAATTATCCCGGTTGGAGTAGGACATTTAGGAGAGCACTGGAATCTAAGAATAAAACTGCATTTGTGACTGGTGCAGTAGTTAAACCAGATGAAGGAAATCGAAGATATGCTGCCAGACAATGACTTGAGGAGCTTACAGACGGTACCAGGACTAGGAGATAGAATACCTTCAGGGAGTGTCATGTAGATTTCTTGGCGCAAGTCTCTATGAAGAAAGGCATTGTTGACATCAAACTGATGAATATGCTATTGTTTGATAGAGCCATTGTAAGCAAGAGCCTAACAGTGGTCATCTTAGCCACAGGGGAAAAAGTGTACTCATAATCAATGCCAGCTTGCTGAGTATAGCCCTTTGCAACTAACCTGGCCTTATAACATTCAATGCTACCATCAGCCTTCCTTTTAAATTTGTACACCCATTTACAGCCAATTGGTTTCTAGCCTGCTGGCAGCTGAACTATGCTCAAAGTATTATTAGCTTCTAGAGCTGCTAACTCAACCTGCATTGCCTGTTGCCAGTGTGCTGCCTATGATGCCTGGTAATATGATGTAGGTTCTTGCTGCAAACTAATGTTAAGCACATAGTTTTTGTATTTTGGTGTCAACTGATGCAGTGAAGAGTAGGATGCTAGAGGGTACTTAGGAGTGGAATCAGGGAGACAAATAAATGATGTGAATTAATCGCAGTGATAGTCATGGAGGTAAGCTGGAGGTCGTCCTTGTCTGGTTGGTCGTGATAAAGATTCAGGATCCAAGATGTGAGGTATATGAGTATCAGAAAGTAGATGCTGGTCTTCCTGGTTGATGACTAGCGGAATGTCTAGATTATAGTCAGGGAGGTCTGCAGGACAATCAAATGTGTCATCTAATGGAGTGTTTGGTGTGGATGATGCTAAAGTTGGTGACTCAGTAAAATAAATAGGAGTGGAAAGATGAGGTACAAGACAAGCAGGAGCTGGATTAGAATGAACAGAAGGTGTAAGGTTTGGAAAGTCAGGTAGAATAGTAGGTTGATGGTGGTTCTGTTGTGCTGGGTATTAATGTTTTGCAGTATATAGCATTTGGTGTTAGAAGGGATGCCTAGGAACAGACACTTGATGGTCTTGGGAGTAAACTTTTGTTTGCTAGGTTGCTGGTTGTAGGCATATGCAGACATCCAGAAGCCTTAAGGTGCTGATAGGATGACTTGGTTTTTTATAGGAGTTCAAAAGGTGTTTTGTGATGCAGAATAGGAGTGGGAAGAATGTTTATGATATGAATAGCATGTAAGACAGTGAATCCCCAATATGACTTAGGGAGGCAGGCCTGAAATTTTAAAGACCTTGCCACAGTGAGATATGCTGATGCTTCCTTTCCACCAGACCATTTTGCTGGGGTGTGTACACACAACTGGTCTGGTGAATCATTTCATGCTTCAAATAGAATTTAGGCATGTTAAATTCCTGGACATTATCTGTTCTTAGGACTTTAATCGATTTTTCAAATTGAGTAGCAATATATTGACAAAAGTTCTGTAACAAGGACCTGACCTCAGACTTGGACTTTAACAGATAGATCCAAGTATACCTACTATGGTCATCCACAATAGTACGAAAAAATCTCTGAACATATAAAGTTGGGTACTTATTTGGTCCCCAAATATCAACATGTACAAGGTCAAATGGATTTTTAGACATTGAGGAAGAAATAGGAAAGGGTAGTTTTCTGAGTTTAGCTAGTGGACAAAGAGAACAGGGTATAGAAGGATCTTGTACTGAGATTGAATCATCACACTTCTGTATTACATTTAATCTTGGTGTTGAAGCATGCCCCAACCTGCAATGCCATAGGAAGCTATCTGTGTGAGAGGTTTTTGAAACAAGACAGACTGGCAAAGTATTTAGAGCTGAAGTACCTTGCAGATCGTGTAACCCATGTGAGAGTTTAGCTGAACCAATCATCCTCTTGGACAATTGATCCTGAATCAGACAAGTATTAGATTGAAATTGAATGAGTAAGTTGGGGTTAGAAGTAAGCTTACTGAGGGACAAAAGATTGAACGCAAAAACTGGAACATACAAGACATCCTTGAGTATCAAGGAAGGATTAACAACTACTGCGCCAATATGTGTAGCTGCCACTGTCAATTTTGAAGAAGTCTGATAGATATATGATTAATGAGTTCATAAGATGAAAAGAGAGACAAATGAGATACAATGTGATCAGTTTCACCAGAATCCAAAATCCATGTATTTAAAGCATTAATAGGAGTGTCACCTGACATCTTACCAGCCTAGGCAGACATAACAGCACCTTGGACATCCTGGCCTCCATTTCCCTATGAACCATCTTGACACTTGCTCAATGACTTCAACAATTTTTGGTTTTGTTGTCGCGTGAGAACTAGAGACTTAACATTCCTCTCCACTTGAGACACCTCAGGTTCAACATCAATTACTTCTGTCATATTCACTTTGGCTTTGGATCCAGTAAACCCAGGGGGATATCCATATTTCTTGAAACACCTGTCCACTGTGCGTCCTATCATGCCCAATGAATACATTGAACCTCCTACCATCCACAAAAGAGTATCTTCCACCTCCTCGTTTACATCCACCAAACTGCTGCTTCTTCATAAATGCATTGGTATCCAAGCTCTCTGTGGTTTTTACATCACTCATTAACGCTGTGCTACCATCTATAGGGACTATAGAGGAATCCCCTACAACTTTCCTCTCAAACTTCAAGGTCATAAAAAAAACAGTGTTTATATTTGGCAAGGGTGTCATTACAAACACTTGAGACTTAACCGGATCAAAGTTATCATTGAGTCCCTTTATGAATTTGATTACGTAGTCACTTTCAACAAATTTCCTCATCTCTATTGTCACACTGCATCTGCATCCTTTACAACTACAAACAGGTATTGGCCTCAAAGCCATAAGTTTTTCCCAAACAACTTTTATTTTAGTGAAATAATCCGTCACAGACAACAAACCTTGTTTAATACAATAGAAATTTTTCAGAGCCTAAAAGGATCAGTGCTACCATATCTCATAACCAAATCATTCCACATATCTATTGCACTATCATACCACATGATACTTTGTGCAATAGATTGAGATACAGAATTCATTATCCATGACTGTACCATAGAATTAACTTGTCTCCAAACAGAATATTGAGGATCAATTTCAAGCGGTGTAGAAATCGTACCGTCTATGAAGCCTATCTTGTTCTTCACCAATAATGCCATTCTGAATGTACGGCTCCAAGTATGGAAGTTGTGTGCGTTCAAAAGCAGTTGCGCAAGCACAGTCGCAGGACTATCACCAGGATGTAGATAGTATGGATTCTGCAACTGGTTTTCAGGACCTTGATTTTGATTTTCTCTCGTTCCAAATATCACGTTCTGTGATTGATTATCCGTTGGTGGACTTCGATTATTACTTGTTGAAGCCATCACAATTGATATTCAAAAACAACAAGATCGAACAAAATGATTCAACCAAAACAGTATCAAGAACAGAAACAACTACATTCACACACACTCTGATACCATGTTAAGAATAAAAAAAGCAATAGCGGAATCAAGAAAAAAAATGAAGATCTCGTATGAAGAAGATGCAGAGCAACCGAAGATGCCAACAATGGAGAAGAAAAATTATTTGACTAACTGCCGCATCCGGTGCTGGTTGAACTCGTTTATACACCACGGATTCAACAGAATTTGCATAGCGAAATTACAAGAAAACCCTTACTAATACAAATGATACTCTTTATAATTAAGGGGCAGAAATGTAATTTCACTCCATTTAAAAACTCCCGCTTGCCCATCCTTCTCCTACCTCTTCTCCTCTACACCAGCACTCTCGACCTACGCACATGCTCAACTCCTTGGCCCCGCAATCCAACCATTTTGATCTTGCCAACCACCTTCTGAGACCTTGATTATAACATTAATCCCTTGTGCACTAATCATCCTGAGGTCCTTCTCGTTATTGGCTTAACTGCTACTGTGCGCACCATCGCTCTCAGCACAGTTGTGCTGTGAGCTGCCTCCTTCAACAGTGGTTAGTATATCGGATAAGATAAGTGAGGGAAGATTAAGGGTTTGGGCATGTCAAGTGGAGACAGACAATGGCGTCCGTCAAAACAGTTGAAAGCCTCATTGTACATGAGAAAAGAAGTAAAGACAGACCAAACTGATTTGAGAGAAACAGATTAGACATGCCCTATTAGATTTGCACATCTCTAAGGACATAGTGCAGGATAGGAGCTCAAAGAGACGGAGCATTAAGGTTAGCGAGGTGTGGGCAGGATATATGAGCTGCTTTGAGTATATAAAAAGGCTTAGATACTCGCACACCGTTAGGTTGACTTTGGATTTTTTATGTTTGTTTTTATATTTTATTATTTGTCGTTCATTATGTGTCTATACAGGTACATATAGAGCCAGTGGTCTCGCTGGAAGCGAACTCTCTATCCTTTGGGATTAAGGTATTGTTTGCTTGCTTCTCACCCTCTCCAGATCCTAACGATAGTTTTTGCTGTTGTTGAGATATACTGGGTATGTGTGGTTGTTGTGATCCTCGTTGTTATGTGGACCACGTACCTCCTTTTTGTCTTCATTTAGTCAATTTTGCGCACATCAACATATATTTAAACAGCTGGTCTATTATCTAATTACACAACTGCGGGAACATGATTGTATGAAGTCAATACACGTGATAATAAGTTGTTAACAATGCACCGTTGCAAATCAACGTAATATAAGATTTACTTATACCAATTGTATTCTTCAACTTTTTCTTTTCTTCCTTAAAAAATCTTATTGTACGCTTGGAGTAACCAACGTTGCAAAACCTAACATTTTGGTTATCAAAATTATTGGCCAAAAAGAAAAGAAACGAAAAAAACGGTATTAAAAGATTTCTTAGATTTCTTTTTAAATCAGACACTAATAAAAGACGGAGCATAAATTTTTTTTCCCATTCAAAAAGCCATGATTTAATGATAACTTTTATGATGATGATGATGAATGAATAAATCATAGTTATTTTTAATCAATCAATAAAAAAACATAATATTATTGGTAAACCTTTTATTTTACACACTCATCAATGTCACATGTATATTATTGTTACTCAATTGAACACCATAAAGTTTGTCTAAATTATTTGGGTTAAAGAAGGGACGCACATAAACTAGTATATTGCATGAGGTAAATTTTTGTTTGAAATGTTAGCAAGACTTAAGACACGAGACTTTACGGTAAGAAGACCTTTGCCTTTAGCACCCTTAGCAGGCCTCAAACAACATATCCACGTGTATGTTTGTTCGGTGACAAAGTATCATGTATATTAATAAATATCTATTAGGTGTGAATTTTTTTTTTCACAAACAAACATCAAAAGAAAAGGAGAGAGGGGGTGGGGGGTGGGGGGTGGGGAAGAAAAGCAAAATAGAGATTCGAACCTTCGTTAGACTAGAGAGAGTAACACAAGGCCAGTTTCAACTTTTGATGTTTGTAACAAGACACCATTAATCGAAATGGAGAGAACATACGAGTAGGTAGACGAGTCAGGACATGGGTTTTAAAACATACGTTACCGACAAAAACAAAAGTCACTGTAAAAGAAAATCAAATTATTTGATGAAACATCTTTAGAGTCCTAATCAAGCCAAAAGCCAAAAATCCTTTTGTCGCTTTGTAGTGATCAAATATCCACCAAGTTTCTTGCTTTTCCTCCTAACTGCGACGGCCATGCAACCAGCGTTCTGGATGCAATACTCCACTACTCCTCCGCCGGCAGCCCTTTGCCCTGCCCACATCATCAACAACCGCCACGTCACGGCGGCACGTTTCTTTTGTCCCAGAACAAGTAGAGCCACCCCTTGCTTTTTAGCTGCTTCTAAAATTAATGGACCTTTTTCCTTTCCTTCTGTCACGCTAATCATAATATGCACCTGGGCATCAATTATACAAGAACATTCATTCAATCTATCTTCGCCTTTACGCTATACTGAAGTGATAATATGGAATCATTAATTGCCATGTAAAACTTTCTAAGCATGGTATTATTGCCTTTTGGATAACTGGGCTTAAAGTCGAATCTGATAACCAATGAAATATATACTTCTGCATAAAAATGCAACGTTACGGAATTTGGTGGTAGTTAAAACATGAGACATGTCGGAATTTGTTTATTTGTTATTGATTAATAAATAACTCGTAAAATGCCGACGAAAAATTGTGTTCTCACATATGAATGTATATCTACCAACAACAACATTATCCTATTGCTTTATAGGCTCCTGCCTATGGCGGGACATGAAAGGTTAGATATATACAAACATATCCATGTGTTAGAAACACACAGAGATTGTTTATTGATGACCGATAATGAAAATTGTGTCAAGCTATGTCGATCAACTGCTACTTCACAATATAAAAAGCGCAACCAATTTAGTGAGCATTTTTCTTTATTCTATCATATTTCAAAGTCAAGAAAGAGTGTGATTAACTCCATTAAAAATGAAAAATATATGAGTATCTACAGGAGATGGTTAATAATCCCTAGAGAAAACAATTTGATTCTGTCGCCTCCTAGTCAAGCACATGCAATAAATGAATAAGACCCACAATATACTGTGTTTTCGGTGCACTAGACTTCTTTGTTTGTGCAGGGTTCGAGAAGGGGTCGGATCAATTTGCGTTCTGATGTATGCAGTCTTACCCTACACTTTGTGCAAGAGGCTCTTTCAGTGGCTCGAATTTTTGACCTCAAAGTCACAAAGGATCAACTTTATTAGTTGCTCCAAAACCATAATTAATATTTATTAATTACAACACCATAATTACAACGAAATTAAACAGCCTTAAATATGGGGGGAAAGGAAATAAATCCCATTAGAAAAACCTTTCCTAAACATTAGGAGATCCAAAATTTGAGTTATGGATTTATGAGTCGGTACGGCTAGAATCATATGCTAAATGCAGAAAACGATCGAACTTATCTGGGCAAGACAGTACGTGAAGAAAATTTACGAACCTCAGGTCTTCTCTGTTGGCAAATTATCTTCATACAAGATAGAAACTCTGAAACTCTTGGACTTATCTCCTTCACACAGTGATCACCTGTCAGTAGAGAAAATATATTCACAAAATATTCCCAAAAAAAAAGGAATTACAAAAAAATGTGAACAGTTCAGCCCACAAAAGAAAGAGTAAAAATTCTGCAACCTGAGTGAGAACATTTGTTAACGTAGAGAAGAATGACCAAATCTTGACTTTGAACTGTATGAGTCAACGCCCAATATAAAGCGTTCTTGCTTTCAACACTCGAATCAATCACTACCATGATTTTCCTACCCGTATATCCAGATATTTTCTCATTGTCAACCGAACAGAAATGACTCTTCTCATCATAATCTTTCTTGTTCGAACTCGAATTCGAACTCGAACATTTTTTTAACGATAATGTAGGCGAACGGACTCGCAAGATAGGCCTCATCTTACTCAAGCAAAAACTTGGCATCGTAGCTTCAATTCTACCCATTTCTTGCAAATCCCAATTGGGACACAAATCTTAGTATTTCTGAACTGACTGACAGATTTTGTCAGTGGCTTTAAAGATTTTATTATAGAATATACTTATGTTGTTGTAGTTAATGAAGTTTGACGTCCTCCCTTTGCCAATTAATACTGGGCTTAGAAGGGTCAGTACATCATGGCATGGGCCATCGTAACTTCTTTCTTTTTCCATCTTTTGTGATCTAATCATTTCTGTGCTTCCTTTGATTGTTTTTCTCTTTCATGCTTTTGTCTGAACAACGTGATTGTCATCAAAATGTAGGACCTGTACTTCTTTGCCTTTCCTCTTTCCTTGTTGCTTTAAGAAAAAAAATGATTTATACAACTCGGACTATCTTATCAGCTTTCCGTGTGTCTATTTGATTGGTCTATAAATTTTGTATGTTCCAGAAAAAGTTCTCTCATTAAAATATAATGTGCTAATCCACCTAAATAATAATAGCATAATAGTAATGTATGAGTTATTTCATTTTTGTCCCGGTAATGTATTTCTATAGTTACATGTCAGGCTAATACGTATGTAACTGAAGTAAATTCGAATACTAAAAATATATACATGGGCTTATTTATATTTATTCTGTACAAGTGAATGAGTTTGAGTCATGAGCAAAGTCATGTACCTTGTTCAACAAGACTAAGTTTTAGTTTTAGTGTCTTTTATACGTGAATTGATGCATTCATCTATTGCGTAATTTTTAAAATGTTTAACAAAATTTTTGCATTCCTCGATCCACTTAAACTTGACTATAACTTATGCAAAAGTATATACAAAATCATACACAGTATATTACAGGCTCCACTATAAACTTGTTGAGCATCTGGCTCACACTGGAACCAAATTCATGATCCCATTATTCCAAATAAAATTTCCTCTCAATTTGAATCGACTTATTTCATCAATAATAATCGTTCTATTCATACGTATGTGAGGATAATAGTTGAATTTAGACTTACTATAAAAGGTGTAGTAAAAAATTTTATTTGTGGTGTCATTTGCAATAAATTTTCAAAACCATAAATTTTAAAATAATTGAAAACCAATTACTATGTGTCATAATAACTATTTATGAACCAATATAATATACACATGTGGAAGCGAGTCTTATGTTATAAGGTTTTTTTTCCTGATATATTATATTGGTTCATAAATAGTAAGTCAAATGAATCAATAATAAGTCAAATGAATCTCTATGTAATATGAAAACCATTTATTTATATATGTTTTCGATAATTTACTTAATATAACTCACCTTCAATACAATAATTTCCATCGTACGACTACAGTCGAATCATGCTTCCTGACAACTACAAGACCTGGGGTAGCGGGTCGTAACATTCTTCCCCCCTTCAAATAAGTTTCGTCCTCGAAACTTAGGATTTGTATCAGTTTACTCTGAAGGATTAAACACTTAATTTCTAACATCATTACTTAATGATATATCACTCAACTTATCATTTGTCGACTTATAACAAGATTCCCTTTACTTCTTATTACCGCATACCTCCTATTTATCTGCTTAGGTATTCTACATCCTTGTATTTCAGTGTCGTAAACCAACTTCCACACCTTCTAATTTCAACCGCTAATTCTAATCCGATTTGATCTTATATCGTATCCCGTTCTATTTATTTAGCTTATTAGGATTCAACTCACGCCTAATAATTCAAATCAGATCATTCGACGTCCTTCAGAATTCATATTTTAACTCCCGATATGACATGATTCATCATATCCTTATTTCTATTTATATAATTATACTCTTATTGCTATGAATTTACATCTCTAATGCGACTAACATCTTTGACCTACTCTGAAAGTTTCTACATTTATCGTCTTAATCATACGTGTACCATTTGTGCAATGTATTTACGAAACTCTAACTGTCATAATTCTTATAAATCACTGCTTATAGTTCTACCACATATCATATCTTAATCAGCCTATCAAATTTATCACTATCTCCAAATATTATACTAAATAGAACTGAACCTGATATTGGGGAACGTACAGTTTACTAACAGAAAAACAGAATTGCGATATTCCAATGACTTGACCTCTATAAATGTCAGAAAGCTTAACAACCTACTTATACTCTCTGGTTTCTCGTATCTGCCTAATACCGTTTATTTCTCTTATACTAACGCTACCGTGCCCAGTCTAGGATCATACAATTAGACTCAAAAATCTTTGCTTAAGTTTTACAATCATAACCTAGGTTCTACGATCATAACCTAATACATTCTATTATATATATATATATATTATACTAAGGTTGTCACTTTCATCAAAGATCATTTGCATAGATTCTACAATCTCTTCTTAAGATCTACCATCATAACTTAGGTTCTAAGACCACAGACTAATACAGTCCTATTTTTCTTATACTAAGGATATCACTTTTATCTAAAATCATTTCTTACATCTATGTTCATTTCTTAAATTTTAAAATCACTTCTTATTTCTAAATCATAAATAGTATATAATCGTCCGTTATAACTAAATCAGTACTTACATTCAGATTGTCGTCTGATGCTTAGATCAACTCTTAATCAAAATCGTCACTTATATCTAAGATTGCGACCTAAGTTCAGGATCATTGCTTAATTTAATATCCTTCAACCTAAATTTATATTGGTATCATAGCTTAATAATTTCAGCCTCTAATCCTAATCCGATTAAACCTTATATTATGTCAACTCCTACTTATTCATGCTTACAGTATTCAACTTACTTCACCCTTGTCTAAGATCATTTCTTATACCTATGATCATCTCTTAAATTCTAAGATCACTGCTTAAATTCATGTCGTTGTTTACTTGTGAATCCGTAGTGGATCTGGAGCCTTTGCTCTGATACCACCTGTAGCGCCCCGCCCGAAACCAGGGTTTCGGCTCAGTGCACCCGCCGTACTCTACTCCATAAAGTACAAGGCGTTGATACCATACATGTACATGTCGACATGAATAATGAATCGATCAGCGGAAGCATCATAACATAAACAAATCATAATCGACATGCAGTTTACTAAATCATAATATGTACAAGTCATCATGTCCAGAATACTGAAAACTTCTGAATTATATCTTAGATCGAGACCTAACACCTTCAAAGAATATCTCGGTATGCTCTTCGTTATCAATGGTCTATCTACAATGTCTTCAACAAGTCTGTATAGTGACACCTGTTATCTGGAAAGTGATAAATGAGGCAAGTATGAACGATAGCCACCGACTTTTAGTCGCTCAGCAAGTAGTCTTACTGGATACGACATGTGGATCATACATGGGGAGACGGGGTGTCAAAACATAATAACCACATATATCGATTAGATAATCACGTCTCCATTTTTAAACAAGTAAACTAACTTGGTATGAATGAAAAAGGGAAGTAGGTAGACAAAGAAACATAGTGTTTGTCTTTTCGTATATACTCAGCGTTAAACATCACTACCATAGTTCATACATCATCAACAGATTGTGACAGACAAGTAATACTGCACATACAAGAGGAAAAAAAATCTCTAGATCTAGCTAAAATCTATAAACTCTAGCCTCACGATTTCCTTAACTTAAGAGTTACCTTCTTAAATCTATTCATCACAACTTAATTCTACTACATCATTGAAGGAGTCTTGACATGCATAAATGTGTAATGCATCATGATCATAATTTCAACATAGCTTCTTTTCTTAAAAATCATGCAATAACGTGTCAAAATTTCCTTGGTCATACTTTTCATGCATACGTGATGACCATTGAAATGTAAGAACAATATCTAGCGACGTCCGGAAAGCATCTCCGTAAAGGTACGTAAACGATGATCCGTACATCATCCGAGTAGGTAGCTTTACGTTGACTCGTAGGTCAAGAACCCAAGCTCTTCACAAGGTGTTCAAGACACATACTGAATGAGTTCGACAGCCAAGCTCTTCACAAGGTACAACCCAACTCATCATACATAGAAGGGTTCGACAGCCAAGCTCTTCACAAGGTACAACCCGATACCCAACATGTAATGTAAGGTTCAAGAGCCAGGTTCTTCACAAGGTATTCACATGAACCTTACATTTGTCGCATCAAGAAACTTCCGTCTCGTAGATACAGTTCGTTACATTTCCATACTTTTCATACATGTCATAAATCATGTCGTAAACATACTGTAAAACATTGTCTTATCCTTGAAACATACTTTTCATTCATATGCATATGAACTTTTAAAACATGTAACGTAGAACATAACTTTTCAAACCTTGATTTCATGCAACGTGAGACTCGGTTGTATAAGGGTATCTTGGTCACACTACATCCTTTCCTCATGCATCAATTGCTTAAATGCAGTCTACTTATCATACTTAAGGAATACACATCAATACAATCTACTTATCATGACTTAAGAAATACATATCAATGCAGTCTACTTATCATAACTTAGAGAAATACTATAACGATACTTCCTCAACATCAAATCTTCCCATGTACTTCATAGCTCATAGTTTCGGTACTTAGAACATATACTTCTCATTTCCTTTGGCATACCATCTAGAAATTTCATAACTTAGATCTTAAATTGCACATAATAATCCCTAACACATAAGAATACAATTAATATGAATTAAAGTCGTTAACATCATAACATCGTATTTGAAAATGTATATATGCATAGTAGTATGTATAATACATACTTCCATACATGTGAACATTCTTTAAATGCATATAGGTACAATTAAAACATATATTATCATATCTCATAAATAAATACATAAATCATAATAAGGTTACATAAACAAAATAAAGTCATTTTAGCAAAAAGAACCCTAATGGCCGAATAAAGAAGGTGTATGCATATCTATATTCATTTTGTGATATATAAATTATATAATATCTAAACTTATTCATTTTCATGTCTTAACACATATTACACATATGTATATACATAAAACATATAAAATAATATTTTAACCTTAAAATGGCCTTAAGGCCGAATTGTGTATATTGTATATACATATATATAATTACCATATATATATATATATATATATATATATATATATATATATATGTACACAACATTACCATAAAGTCATTTTAACAAAGAAATGGCCGAATATGTAAAGTGTATATATATAATCATTTTAAGATATATATATATTACATAATATCCAAAACTTATTCATTTTCATATCTTAACATATATATTATACATATAAGGATATATATAAATGTATTAAAGTCAAATTCTTTAGCATTAAGGGCCTGTTGGCCGCATGTGTATATATGTATATATTTACAAACCTAATTTCTTTACAAAATATATAAAATCATCATTTTTCTTTGATAAGTCATATTATGTCTAAAACTTTTTTTTTGAGAAATACACATTTACTTATGCATGTTTATATTATATGTTGCAAAATTATTTGTTACATTCATGTTTACTTTAATTTACTTATGACAATAATAAGTCAAATGAATCTCTATGTAATATGAAAACCATTTATTTATATACGTTTTCGATAATTTACTTAATATAACTCACCTTCAATACAATAATTTCCATCGTACGACTACAGTCGAATCATGCTTCCTGACAACTACAAGACCCGGGGTAGCGGGTTGTAACATCTCATTTATGTTTATGGTATTAGTTAACAAATAATTACTAAAATCTTTATTGACTCTAATGAAATTAGTTTGGTCTTCACACTCATGTCCCATCTAAGTGTTAAGTTATAAATTGTTTTGACGATGAAAAGATGTTTTAAAATAAGTTAAGTTTATGCTTGAGACTTGATGCAAGATGAGAAAATTACACTATGTCAAAAATGGTTGAGATTGAAACTCACTGACCAACATCGATCTCTCAGGCAGGGGACATCGATCGATCGATGTACTTCAGCCTCTGGCTTCGATCGATCAATGTCAGTCAGAAAGCTTTCTGTCCAACATCGATCTATCAGCCCAAGGACATCGATCGATCGATGTCACTTCAGTCTCTCCTCAGGGAGACTTCGATCGATCGGTGTCAGGCAGAATACTTTCTGTCCAACATCGATCTCTCAGTCCAGGAGACATCGATCGATCGAAGTGACATCAGTCTCTCCCAGGGGGACTTCGATCGATCGATGTCAGCAGTTTCAAAAACTGCAAAGTTTCTGGAGGACATCGATCTCTCACCCCAGGCACATAGATCGATCGATGTCCCCTAGAATTCAAAATTTTTTGAACATTGGAACAAAATCCAAGCGAGATTCATGGTATTTTCTCTATCCAATCTTGCTCAAATTTCTTGTAGACTTTAACCCAACATATTACATTCTTTCTTGACTATTGTATCTATGTCTAAGCAATCCTAGGTTGCTATTGAGGATCAAATCACTCCATAGGGTGGCTAAAGACTATTTGGGAATTATCTTGACATTTGGTGTAGTTGAAGACATGGTGGAGAGCTCAAAAACGTGGTGAACTTCATCTATAAAAGGAAGAGGCTTGGATGAGACAAACACACACTTTCACCATCATCTAGCTTCATTATTCATTGTTTTATAGTTCTCTCACATTTTTAAAATTGCTTAAAGCTTCTTAAGCTTTTCTTTGCTTTTCATGGTTGTGTATTGAGAGATAGAGAGTCAAGCACAAGAGAAACCATAAATAGTTGATCTCTTGCTTGAGCTTAGACAAGTGAGAAAGTGTGAACCTTACTATTTCCTTCAACCCACTGTGAGAAAGTTCTTAAGGGAACTTTGTTAAAGTTGTGAGGTAGCAAGAAGTTGTTCTTGCTAGAGCTGTAGTTGCTGTAGTTGCACAGGTGTGTTTTGTGCAAGAAGTTGCTGTTGTTGTTGCTTACACTAGGGTGTTAGTGTAAGTGTTGCTGTGGTTGTTCTTATTGTCTCTAATAAGTAGAGTAGTTGTTGAAAATCCACTTTGGCAACAAAGTGGTAGTGGAGTAGAATCATTTACGATTCGAACCACTCTATATCCGGTGTACACATTCATTGCTTCTCATCTCCCATTCTTGCTTTGATTTTGAATTTCTTTTTGAGTTGAGCTAAACAAGAAAATTCTGCAAAAGTGCCAAACACTCTATTAGAGTGTGCTTTGGACCTAACACTAAGTACAAAGTTTGCGTTCCGTATCTAGGGATTTGGATTGTTATACGTAGAAGAATTATATTACTTAACGTTTCAGTCCCTTGACCCATTTTCTGGATACTTCGGTGTTAGAAATTTGCTCTATGAAATGTCAAGGACCAGTTTTCTTTAGATCACATTATATTTGCTTCTGTTAGTGAATATAATGTTCCAGGGTAAATACACTTAACAAAAAATAATCATTGATAAGAATGATGATACACCATCTAGAAAGAAAAAGGAAAAGTTAGCATCATTTTTAACCTAATAATGTAGAGAACAAACACATCTTGCTGATGTCTAAGAAAAAAATAGATTGGAAAAAGTTCGCAGCATCTGTGTGAAATTTGATGTATATGTAAGAAATCAACTCAATAATCAACATAACAATGATCAAGAAACGAAGAGGAACGAGAAAATCAAGAATGATATTCGTAATTGAGAAAGAAAAACCAGAGAAAATTGGTACAAGCTGGGGGCAGCTGGGGAACAGAAAAATAAAAACCGTCGTCGCATACGCTGCAGATGCAGCAGACTTAACTGTTTTACAAACAGATGGAAAGACATAATTATCCCTAACTAATATCCTCTCCTACTTATTAACGCAGGGGCACATTAATAATTTTTTTAATCAAAATCTTCCCGTGCGCACCAACTCTTTTCTTCCTCATCTCGTTCCTGCAACCACCAACTATGCACTCCCTTGGCATGCTGCATTTTCCTCTCACCCATTGTTTCACTGCATTCACCTGAACCACTTTGTGCCACATAAGCATCTCAATTATCAACAACGTGCATCAATTGAGTGGAAAAGGTTCACCTCTGTACGCATCATCGATCATCCTTCTTCCCTTCATCACTACGGATTGTTTCTTCAACATCCCCAAGTCATGCTCGGTATAGATGTTTCGAATACCCAACAAGGAAGCAATCTCAATCATCCTTCTTGTGTCTACAGCCTTAGTGAAAATGTCGGCAAGTTGCAGCTCAGTTCTAATGGGCATCAACTTTAGCATCCCATCTTGCACTCTGTCCCTAACCACATGACAATCGATTTCAATATGCTTGGTTCTTTCATGAAACACGGGATTTTCAGCAATATAGATTGCACTCTTGCAATCACAAAACAGCTTAACTGATTTATGATCAGCAATGCCAAGATCCCTCATCAAATAGAGCAACCATTGTATTTCGCAAGTCACCATAGCCATTGCTCTATACTCAACCTCAGCTGAGGACCTAGATACTGTGCTTTTGCTTCTTGGCCTTCCAAGATACAAGAGAGTCCCCAAGAAACACATAGTACCCTGTCACTGATCTTCTTGATTCATTACAACCTCCCCAGTCTGCACCACAAAGCCTTTTAGTCTCAAATCTCCAGAACTGGAGAACAACAACCCTTGTCCAACTGTCCCCTTTATATATCTAAGGACTCTGTGTGTTGATCTGAGATGCAATTCAGTTGGACAGTCTAGGAACTGGCTAAGTTGTTGGACAGCGAAAGCAATGTCAGGCTAGTGATGGTCATATATATAAGCTTACCTATTAATCTTCTATACTGTGATGCATCAGACAACAAAACTGAATCATTATGTGTCAACGTCAGACGTGTTTCCATGGGATCTTAGCAGGTCTGGAGTCCAGAAAACCAGTTTCCTTTAGAAGCTCTAAACTGTATTTCCTCTGGCTTATATAGATACCCCTTGCTGCCCTGGCCACTTCAATGCCTAGGAAAAACTTCAGACTGCCCAAATCTTTGATCTGAAACTCTGAATGTAAAGCTTGCTTTATATCACGAATGGCCCCCTCATTGGCACAAGTGACAATGATATCATCAACATACACTAATAGAACAAGCAAGTCAGATCCAACAGTCTTGGTGTAGCAACCTGGCCCAGACAGCGGACCCGAACCGGTACACCCGTCGTAGCCTACTTAGAGGACTACAAGACGTCTCATCTCTCGAATACACATCATCACTGACGTAAGGGAAATAAACGCGGAGACATATATCAATAGAAACTAATTCCTCAAATCCGTACATCCAGAAATATGTAATTACAAAAGATTGTTCGTAGTCGCAGCCAACCAAATACTTAAGTGGATAAAAGAGAAGTTTAAACATCCCAATATGGCAAGGCATATCCCAAGAAGCTCTACTCATCCCATTCGGCCCACTCACCATCGTCCTCAATAAAGATCATATCATACTCGGCCATATCTACAAGACAACGAGTAGAACTCTTAGCAAAAAACACTAGCAAGTAACCTGCTTATAAGACATACATGATCAACACATGGCAAGACATGAGTAATATTTATATCAAGGGGTAATGGGGCACATGTCTTGTATAATTTAAAGATCAAAGATTACTAGCATAACAGAACAAAGACCAATAACACACAGACAATAAACAATTCAATAACAATTCACTTACAAATCAACCGCACCATAACGACTCACGTGATGCATGCCAATTGAAAATATGCACTATACTACATGGTCACAAATGCTTATGCAATACCTTTCAAAACAGTTCAATGCATGTCATAATGTCCGGTCACATAACTTTATACCCTGTGATGGGCCATAGCTTGTCTTTATACCCTGTGACACACCATAGCTTAACTTTATACCCTGTAATGTTCCACAACTTGTCTTTATACCCTGTGTCATATTACAACTCACTTTATACCCTGTGATGGTTACAACTTGTCTTTATACCCGCACACTTTATACCCTATGCCAGAGCACAGCTCTTATCAAATCGTAATGTAATGCAAGTGCCATGATGAAAAAATGCACAACTTCTCATCATTCAATCACATTCCTCAATCACAGACTTCAATCACATAAGTCCCCTCTTATGCACTCACTTAAACATATCTCACAATGACTCACCATTGGTTCACAATCTTATGATACGTACACAAAACTTTTCCTAACCTCAATCTTGTCTTAAGAAGTCTATAAGGTCACCCAAAGGATCCCCTAGCTTCCCTCTTTCTTCCCCTACTTTTCCACAAAACTGATGGACATCAGCTCCTGACGTCGATCGATCCACGTCCATCAGAGCACATCAGTCTCTCCCTCAGCCTACATCGATCGATCAAAGTGACGTCGTCCCCTCACATCGATCGATCGATGTCCATCAGGACACATCGATCTCTCCCTCAACTATACATCGATCGATCAACGTACATCTGAAACACATCAGTCTCTCCCCTAGCTATACATCGATCGATCGATGTACGTCAGTCGCTGACATCGATCGATCGATGTCAATGATTCCAAAATTTTCAACCTGCGATTTCTGTAGAATCTGCAGATTCAAATCCCTAAATCAATCCCAACATCCTTCCAACCATTCCAAGCCTAATCCTCACTATCAATCCACGCTTAACTCACCAAAACATCACCATTCACATACGAAGCAAAGATTCAAGCCTAAAACTCTAATCATCCATCCAAATAAACCCAAAATCTCACCTTTTCACTCTCCTTTCCCTTCAAACGAAAATAGCCACAAAATAGGGTTGAAGAGATTGGGTTTTGCATGACCTCACATAATCAACAACAATAACAAAACGATTTCCAAGAAATAGTGGCCAAATCTTAAAACCAAAACACATAAATCACGTATAGATCCACAGAAAAAAACTACTTCATGGTGATCCATTTTGATATAAAAAATAGGCCTTTTTCTTTCGCAAATCGTAGGAACTCATAAGAAAGTTACTTGCCTTTGATTACTCAAAGAAGATCTGAAGAACAAGCGAAGAACGGATTGAAAATCTTCCCTAGGGTTGGAGAGTTGCCAAAATCGCCTATGGAGAAGGAGGGGGAGAAGCCTCGTTGCTTTTCTGAATAATGAAAAGAAACTGACGTTCTGTCAGTTTTTGATATGGGTAAGGGTGAAACTGGAATTTCTAAATTATATCCTATTATCTCATTTATCTTAAATGATTAAATTCTAATATTTAATTCTAAATTAAATACCAATTAATCCTAATATTTAATTTTTAATTCATTACCATTAATTGCCATTAATCTCATTTAATTTTCTTTTATCCTTTAATTATTCTACGGAGGGTGCAGGGCATAACATTCCACCTCCCTTACAAAAAGTTTCGTCCTCGAAACTGACGTACCTTATTGGAAAAGATGTGGATATAACTCCTTCATCTGCTCCTCAAGCTCCCATGTGGCTTTACGCTCCGTATGATTACTCCATTGAACTTTGACATATGGAATCACGCGCTTGCGTAGGACTTGATCTTTCTTGTCCACAATCTTCACAGGATGTTCTTCATAAGTGACATCCTCCCTAACATCCAAAGGTTGAGCCTCAAGGACATGGTTCGGTTCCGATATGTATTTCCTCAATTGAGACACATGGAATACATTGTTGACTTGCGATAAAATCGGAGACAATGTTAATCGGTATGTTCTTTCTCCAACTTTACCGAGCACCTCGTATGGACCAATATATCGAGGGCTTAATTTGTCTTTCATCCCGAATCTCGCAACTCCCTTAGTAGGTGAGACTCGTAGATAGACTTTCTCACATTCCTCAAATTCCAAAGGTCGTCTTTTAGAATCGGCCCAACTCTTACTGCGATCTTGTGCCACCCTTAGTCTCTCTCTTATGATCTACACTTTCCCAATTGTCTGTTCGACCAACTCTGGTGCAGTGATCGTCCTTTCCCCAACTTCGTCCCAACAAACCGAGGATCTGCACTTTCGTCCGTATAGAGCCTCAAATGGTGCCATACCAATCGCACTGTGGTGACTATTGTTGTATGAAAATTCCATCAGCTTCAACATATTGTCCCAGTTCCCTTTAAAGTCCAACGCGCATGCTCTTAGCATGTCCTCTAAGGTTTGGATGGTCCTCTCAGACTGTCCATCCGTCTGCGGTGATAAGCTGTGCTCATCCTTAGTTCAGTGCTCATAGCTTTCTAGAAAACCATCCAGAACTTAGAGATGAACCTGAGATCACGGTCCGATACAATACGGACGTGAACTCCATGCAAACTCACAATGTTATCCACAAATATGTTGGACAATTTCTCGTAAGAAGTACCATGCGACATCGCTATGAAATGAGTTGTCTTCGTCAAGCGATCGACATTCACCCAAATCATCTCGTTCCTGTTTCTGGTTTTGGGCAACCCCATCACGAAGTCCATAGTCACGTGCTCCCACTTTCATTCTGGAATCTCCAGTGGCATCATCAAACCACCAGGCTGTTGATGTTCCGCTTTAATCTGTTGGCATACTAGACACCTCTCAACATATTCCGCAATATCTCTTTTCATCCCTATCCACCAATACTTCCTTTTGAGGTCCTTGTACATTTTTGTGCTTCAGGGGTGGATAGACATTTTCGAGTTATGCGCTTCGCATAGCAATTCTCTTCGAAGTTCGTCATACGCACAACCGATTCTGAAACCATAGACTTCCATCTCCTCTCGACTAGAAATCTTTTACTGGTCCCGTAGACAATTTGTCATGGATTCCTCTCAGTGCTGCATCATCATACTGCACTCTTTTAATTCTATCTACCAAGTCTGGATTGATAGACAGAGCTGTAAGAACATTCGCCACTGAGTCCACCACATCGAGACCAAACTCCTCAATCTCCCTTTTTGTAACAGAGACTGTCTAGTGTGACTAGACTTTCTGCTCAACGCTTCTGCCACTCTATTTTCTTTACCCGGATGATAGTTGATGGTTAAGTCATAATCTTTAAGTAATTCCAACCATCTCCTTTGCCTCATATTCAGCTCTTTCTACGAAAATAAGTATTTCAGGCTCTTATGATCTGTGAACACTGCACACTTTTCTCCATATAAATAGTGTCTCCAGATCTTAAGAGCAAATACTACAGCTGCAAGTTCTAAGTCATCTGTCGGGTAATTCTGTTCGTAAGGTTTCAGCTGTCTCGAAGCATACGAAATAACTCGTTCATTTTGCATCAAGACACTACCTAAAAACAGAAAGTTAATTTATGGCGGCAAATATATCTACAATACATTAATTGTAATGATATACATAATCATTTCTTGGACGCATCACTATAGATCACGAAACTGTCGGTGCCGGGGGGTTGTGCCAACACCGGGGCCATGGTCAATCTCTTCTTGAGCTCAGAAAAGCTCTGCTCGCATTCTGTAGTCCACTGAAACTCAGTCTTCTTCTGGGTAAGTCGACTCAATGGAACTGCTAGTGTCGAAAATCCTTCAACAAACTTCTTATAGTAACCTGCCAGGCCTAGGAAACTTCGGACTTCTGTTACATTTGTAGGTCTTGGCTATTCTATGATGGCTTCCACTTTCTTAGGATCCACTGAAATTCCATCCTCCGAAATCGCGTGATCGAGAAAGGCTAAACTTCTTAGCCAAAATTCACACTTGCTGAATTTGGCGTATAGTTTCTGCTGCCTCAAAATTTCCAACACAACTCTTAGGTGTTCCGCATGGGCTTGCTCATCAGGAGAGTAGACCAAAATGTCATCGATGAACACCACTACAGACTGATCCAGTTGTTCTCGGAATACGGTGTTCATCAAGTCCATAAAAGCTGCTGGGGCATTAGTCAATCCAAAAGGCATCACCAAAAACTCATAATGCCCATATCGAGTCCGAAAAGCTGTTTTAGGGACATCTCTTGCCTTCACGAGCAACTGATGATACCCCTGGCGAAGGTAGATTTTCGAAAACCAACGAGCACCCTTTAACTAGTTAAATAAATCCTCGATCCTTGGCAGTGGGTACTTATTCTTAATAGTTACCTTGTTCAACTCTCTATAGTCGATACATAATCGCATGCTGCCATCCTTCTTCTTCACAAACAATACTGGAGCTCCCCAGGGTGATACACTGGGACGTATCAGCTTCTTGTCCAACAGCTCCTGTAATTGTCCCTTTAACTCCTTAAGTTCAGCTGTGGCCATTCTATAAGGTGTCTTAGATGTAGGCTCAACTCCTGGGATCAAATTGATTTCAAACTCTACTTCTTTGGATGGCGGTACTCCCGGCAAATCGTCCGGAAATACGTCGTTAAATTCATTGATCACTGGAATCTGATATATGGAGGGAATCTCTTGCTTGGCATCAATAGCATATACCATAAATCCCTCTGCTCCCTTTTGCAAAGCCTTGAAAGCTTTAAACGCCGTCAAATAAATTTTCTTAGGGGCTTTTGTCAGCTTGACATTCCCTTGAACCGTCACTTCATTCATCTCGGGATATTTAATTGTCACTTGTTTACGTCTGCAGTCAATGTTGGCATGATGCTTAGTCAACCAATCCATACCCAATATTACATCAAAATCCCGCATCGCAATTGGAATCAATGTGGCAGGAAACACTTTCTCATCCATCTCCAGTTCACAGTCCTTGTACTAATGATATGACACTAGTACTTGATCACCAGCTGCCTGCACTCGGAAGGGGGTCTCAAGCCACTCGGGCAGACGGTCAAGTCCTTTGGCAAATTTCTTAGATATGAAAGAGTGACTTGCACCACTATCAAATAACACGTTCGCAGGCACTTTATTTACTAGAATAGCACCTATCAACGAGGAACATAGCACAGAGAATCTCACGTAAAACAAATTTAATTCCAACTTAAACAACTAAAATTCAACGTAAGTCATACCTGTCACGACGTCAGTGGTCTCCTGCACCTCCGCATCCGTCATGACATGGACTCTGGCGTTGGTTTTGGGCCTAGCTCTCTGTTGTTGCGATGACCCTACGTCTCCCTGTGGTCTCTGCTTCCACTCGGGACAATCCTTGATTCGGTGGTCCGTCTTGCCACACTTAAAACATGCCCCAGTCTTCTTCCAGCATTTCCTAATGATTCTTCTGGCAATGGGGACATATACCTGCCACCTGACGATCAGGCTGACTCTGCTGCGGTGTCCTTTGGAACTGTCCTGCCGGACCTCTCCTGGGAATCTTGACCCAACGTCTGGGTTTACCTCCACTCCTATCGTCCCTCGGCCTCTTGCCGGTGTCGTCACGAGCCTCTCTAGGCTAGGACTTGCGCATATCGCTCTCCACGCGATAACAAGCATCCAACATTTCAGTAAAAGTTTTCAGACTGGACCCCACTATGGCTGTCCGAATTCGGGTGTTCAACCCTTTCTCAAACTTGAGCATCTTCATCCTGTTATTTTCCAACACCATGGCCGTGAATTTGCCCAAGGCGTGGAACCTGTCTGCATAATTGGAAATAGACATCCTATCTTGTTCAACTTATCAAACTACCTCATCTTCTCCAGAATGGCAGTCTCAGGCACGTAGTAATCCATGTAAGCCTCGACGAACTGCCTCCACAATATACGGGGAGTCATTTTTGGCAGAATACCATTCCACCAAGCATTTGCTCTGCCACTCAGTAAGGGCGTGGCCACATCCACCTTATGTTCTTCAGGCACTTGTACCAGCCTGAAGCATTTCTCTACTTCCTCTAACCAGAACTCGGCTATTTCCGGGTCTGTGGTCCCTTCAAATGTGGGGGCATGCATCTTCCGTATTTCCCCAATGTAATACCGTATTCCATGTAGAGGCGGTGGTGGAGGAGGCTGTTGTTGCTGCTGATCGACACTCTGTGCAATCACTGTGATTGCATCCATCAGGGCCTGAGGCATGACCATCTGTGGTGGCTGTGGGGTTTCATTCCCGTTGCCACCATTTCCCGGGTTTTCTCTTCTGGGAGGAATCTTTCTGCAAGGTCAGCACTTATCAGCATTCAACAATTCAAAAGGTAATACTGAAAGCTCATACGTGTTGCACGGATCGAACTTGCATACATTAAGGGAATAAATAAAGAATCTAGTCTTTAATTAGTTTATATCGCACTCGCACACACCCAACCCAATTCATCTTATATCTAAGATCAAGTACTTAGACCTATAGATCAACTTAAGGTAAAAACCATAGCTTAGAACTCTATATGACATAATCTAGGTCTCCGAGGTAGATATGAAGCCTAGGCTCTGATACCACCTGTAGCTCCCGGGCTCGGACAGCAGACCCGAACCGGTACACCCGTCGTAGCCTACTTAGAGGACTACAAGACGTCTCATCTACAAGACAACGAGTAGAACTAATTCCTCAAATCTGTACATCCAGAAATATGTAATTACAAAAGATTGTTCGTGGTCGCAGCCAACTAAATACTTAAGTGGATAAAAGAGAAGTTTAAACATCCCAATATGGCAAGGCATATCCCAAGAAGCTCTACTCATCCCATTCGGCCCACTCACCATCGTCCTCAATAAAGATCATATGATACTCGGCCTTATCTACAAGACAACGAGTAGAACTCTTAGCGAAAAATGCTAGCAAGTAACCCGCTTATAAGACATACGAGATCAACACATGGCAAGACATGAGTAATATTTATATCAAGCGGTAATGGGGCACGTGTCTTGTATAATTTAAAGATCACAGATTACTAGCATAACAGAACAAAGACCAATAACACACAGGCAATAAACAGTTCAATAACAATTCACTTACAAATCAACTGCACCATAACGACTCACGTGATGCATGCCAATTCAAAATATGCATTACACTACACGGTCACAAATGCTTATGCAATACCTTTCAAAACAGTGCAATGAATGTCATAATGTCCGGTCACATAACTTTATACCCTGTGATGGGCCACAGCTTGTCTTTATGCCCTGTGACACACCACAGCTTAACTTTATACCCTGTAATGTTCCACAGCTTGTCTTTATACCCTGTGTCACATTATAGCTCGCTTTATACCCTTTGATGGTTACAACTTGTCTTTATACCCTGTAACGCACCACAGCTCATTTCGCAAACTTTATACCCTGTGCCAGAGCACAGCTCTTATCAAATCGTAATGTAATGCAAGTGCCATGATGCAAAAATGCACAACTTCTCATCATTCAATCACATTCCTCAATCACAGACTTCAATCACATAAGTCCCCTCTTATGCACTCATTTAAACACATCTCACAATGACTCACCATTGGTTCACAATCTTATGATACGTACACAAAACTTTTCCTGACCTCAATCTTGTCTTAAGAAGTCTATAAGGTCACCCAAAGGATCCCCTAGCTTCCCTCTTTCTTCCCCTACTTTTCCACAAAACTGATGGACATCAGCTCCTGACGTCGATCGATCCGCGTCCATCAGAGCACATCAGTCTCTCCCTCAGCCTACATCGATCGATCAAAGTGACGTCGTCCCCTCACATCGATCGATCGACGTCCATCAGGGCACATCGATCTCTCCCTCAACTATACATTGATCGATCAACGTACATCTGAAACACATCAGTCTCTCCCCTAGCTATACATCGATCGATCGATGTACATCAGTCACTGACATCGATCGATCGATGTCAACGATTCCAAAATTTTCAACCTGCGATTTCTGCAGAAACTGCAGATCTAAATCCCCAAATCAATCCCAACTTCCTTCCAACCATTCCAAGCCTAATCCTTATTATCAATCCACGCTTAACTCACCAAAACATCACCATTCACTTACCAAACAAAGATTCAAGCCTAAAACTCTAATCATCTATCCAAATAAACCAAAAATCTCACCTTTTCACTCTCTTTTCCCTTCAACCGAAAATAGCCACAAATAGGGTTCAAGGGATTGGGTTTTGCATGATCTCACAAAATCAACAACAATAAACAAAACGATTTCCAAGAAATAGTGGCCAAATCTCAAAACCAAAACACATAAATCACGTATAGATCCACAGAAAGAAACTACTTCATGGTGATCCATTTTGATATCAAAAATAGGCCTTTTTCTTTCGCAAATCGTAGGAACTCATAAGAAAGTTACTTGCCTTTAATTACTCGAAGAAGATCTGAAGAACAAGTGAAGAACGGATTGAAAATCTTCCCTAGGGTTGGAGAGTTGCCAAAATCGTCTATGGAGAAGGAAGTGAAGAAGCGTCGTTGCTTTTCTGAATAATTAAAAGAAACTGACGTTCTGTCAGTTTTTGATATGGGTAAGGGTGAAACTGGAGTTTCTAAATTATATCCTATTATCTCATTTATCTTAAATGATTAAATTCTAATATTTAATTCTAAATTAAATACCAATTAATCCTAATATTTAATTCTTAATTCATTACCATTAATTGCCATTAATCTCATTTAATTTCCTTTTATCCTTTAATTATTCTATGGAGGGTGCGGGGCATAACACTTGGTAAACAAGGTGAATCACTTCTGGATTGTTTGAACCCTTCATTTAACAAGAAGCCAGTGAGAGTTGCATTCCACTCCCTACTGGCTTGCTTCAAGCCATAAAGGGATTTATGCAGTCTACATATTAGGCTAGGCTGAGGTAGATCCACCCCAAGAGGGGTGTCATATATATCTCCTCATGAAGCTCACTGTGTAAGAAAGCGTTATTAACGTCCAACTGATGTATATGCCACCTATTTTTTGCTGCCAAGGCCAGGAGCACTCTGACAGTGGTCATTTTGGCAACGGGTGAGAATGTGTCCTGATAATCAATGCCATACTGTTGTGTATACCCCTTTGCAACCAGTCTGGCCTTGTACCTCTCCACAGTCCCATCTGACTTGAACTTGATTTTCTAAACCCATCTGCAACCAATGGGTTTCTTCTAGTTGGCGATGGAACCAAGTCCCAAGTATGATTTGCCTCCAAGGCTGCAACTCCTTGGCCATTGCCTCCTGCTAGTCAGATGAACTTGCTGCCTGTGCATAAGTGTTAGGCTCCGCATGTTTATCAATGTTCAATGCGTATGTCTTAAATTTTGGAGCCAATGATGCATATGATAGGATGTTATGAATTGAATGAGGACTGGTATGATGTGAATGAACTGATGCAAGGTTGCAGTGATAGTCCTGCACGTACTTGGGAGGATGTGTGGAACGTTTGGGACATGTATCAGTAGTGATGTTTTCTGATGAAGTCAATGGGTGAGAATCATTAATGCAAATAGGTAAGTCAACAGTAAGGGTGCCAGGTAGTTCAGGTGGGAAAGGAGCACTTGGTGAGGTCTCAATAGGTTGAGGATCAGTTGTGGAAGTAGGAACTGAGTCTGCAAAGAAGGAACCAAGGGAGTCTGATGTTGACTTTGTAGATAAGGAATTAAAGGATTCTGGTAAGGAAGCATGCATTGGTGTAGCTTGCGGAGTGAAGGGGAGTTGAGAATTATCAGCTGGAATATATGAAACAGGAGTTATCTCGCTGGGTGGAGTATTGAGAGACGGTGAAGGTACAAAAGGTTGGCATGAAAAAGGGAAGGTAGTTTCATGGAAGATTACATCTCTGGAAATGTATATGTCCTTGGTTTCAATATCTTGAAGCACATACCCCTTGGTTGTGTGAGATATGCCCAAAAACAAACTTCTTTGGGCTCTTGGTGCAAACTTATCCTTGTGTGGCTGGGTGTTTGTTGCGTATGCCAGACAACCAAACACTCTCAAGGCTGAATAGTTGTGGTTGGCTTTATAAAGAAGTTCAAATGGTGTTTTCTGTTGAAGGATAGGAGAGGGTGTGATATTGATAAGAAATACTGAGTACCGCACACAGAAACCCCAATAGGATAAAGGAAGGCTTTGACTGGAATCTCAATGCTCTTGCAACCGTAAGAATGTGTTGGTGTTTTCTTTCCACAGTGCCATTTTGCTGAGGGGTGTAGGGCAGCTCATTTTGTGAATTATGCCATTTGATGCGAAGAATTCTGGCATATTAAATTCCTAAACATTGTCAGTTCTTATTACTTTGATCTTGGCATCAAATTGCACAATGGCATAATGACAGAAACTCTGAATAATTGATCTGGTTTCTGCCTTAGACTTTAACAAATAAATCCAACAGAATCTAGAAACATCATCCACAATCGTAAAAAAATAACGCTGTTTGTACATTTTTGGGTATTTGTACGGTCCCCATGTGTCAATATGGACAAGTGAAAAAGGAGCAGATGATACAAAGTGAGAAATGGGAAAGAGGAGTCTTTTCTGTTTGGCAAGGGGACACATAGTGCACAACTTTATTTCATCAGAAGCTACTACACTGGGATAATTTTTCTGTATCTCTTTAACTCTGGAGACTGACATATGTCCTAGCCTGGAGTGCCACAGCAAGGCATCTGAGAGCTGTATATTTGAGACTTTGGAAAATGGAAGTGACTGTGGAATAGAGACTGCAGGTTCTTTATGTTTCCTATGGAGATAGTATAGACCTTGAGAGACCTTAGCTGAACCAATCGTCCTCTTGGTCTTGAGGTCCTGGATCGAGCAAAGACTAGAATAGAAGGAAATCCGAATGGCATTGTTCTGAGTTAATTTGCTTAAGGATAATAGATTGAATGCAAATGAAGGCACGTAGAACACATCCTCCAGTAATAGTTCATCATTTAGTTTCACTCTGCCAATGTGAGTGACATGTGCTAGTAATTTATCAGGAAGTTGGATCGGTATTGAGTTAACAGGATTTAAGGAATCAAATAGATTAGAGGAAGAACACACATTATCACTAGCTCCAGAATCTAATATCTATACGTTTGAATTTTGATAAGCAGTGTTACTAGCATCTTACCCGAACCAGAAGCCATTTGCGCTGACATTACAGCATGATGGTGTGTGTTGGAGCTGTTTCCAATCTGTTCAGCAGCATTTCTTCCAACATCATCATTGTGTTGCTGCAAAAGACTCATAAGTTGTGCATACTGCTGCTGAGTAAGACTGTGTGTCAACTGAGGAGTGGGGGATCCACTCTCAGGATTACTATGCTCACAACATTGATACGAACCAACATCATTTTCATTCACAGATTCTTCAAATGAGTTACTACACTCACCAGTATTAACCTTGTTCACCTGCGACCTAGGTTTGAAGCCTGATGGAAACCCATGCTTCTTATAGCATCTATCGATTGTGTGGCCTGTCATGTTGCAATAAGTACAAAATGGAGTTCTAGCATTGTTCTGACCAAACTTTGGTCTGAATCCTTTATTTGCCATTCTAGGCCCAAAGGAGCCTCCAGCTGCTCCTGCAGGGGACTTATTTAAAAACGTATTTGGCCTAGGCATTCCACTATCATTCATGATTGCAGAGGAGTTATTCACAAACTGATCTTGACAGTTAGAATACAACAACTTCCTTTCAAGTTTTATTGCCATAGCAAAGGCTGTTTTTAAATCCGGCAGTGGACTAGTTAACAACACTTGGGACTTAACTGCCTCATAATCACCATTCAGTCCTTTTAGAAATTTGATTACACGGTCATCTTCAATGAACTTGCTAATTGAATTACCAAGATTGCACACACACCTCTTACACGTGCAAACAGGGACATACTTCAACACAGACAATTCCTCCCAAATGCCCTTCAGTTTAGTATGATACTCAGTCACCGTAAACTGTCCCTGTTTAATTCCATCAAAATTCTTCCTGTAGGTCTAATAACCTAAACGAATCTACATTCCCATATCTGAATTTCAAGTCATTCCAAATATCCACAACATTATCTATCCATAATACGCTATGTGATATACTAGAAACAATAGAATTTACTAACCACGAAGCCACCATATTGTTGGCTTTGATCCAAGAATTGTACCTCCTTGATCCTTTAACTGGTCTGACAAGGCTCCCGTCCACAAATCCAATTTTATTATTGGATTCAAGTGCTCTTTTAGCCGATCTACTCCATCCATGGTAGTTGTTCCCATTCATTAGAGGTTGAACTAAGATCATAGAAGGATTGTCGCTAGGATGTATATAGTAAGGATCCTCTGAAGGATCTGCAGCCATGGAAGCATTATTTGAAGGAGAGGACATATCACTATGATTATTCATGAAGGTGCCAAAATTCATTTACTATCTCTTTGATACCATGTGAAATTTGATGTATATGTAAGAAATCAACTCAATAATCAACACAACAATGATCAAGAAACGAAGAGGAACGAGAAAATCAAGAATGATCTTCGTAATTGAGAGAGAAAAACCAGAGAGAATTGGTACAAGCTGGGGGCAGTTGGGGAATAGAAAAATAAAAGCCGTCGTCGCATACGCTGCAGATGCAGCGGACTTAACTGTAGAATTACCCGTAACTAATATCCTCTCCTACTTATTAATGCAGGGGCACATCAGTAATTTTCCTTGATCAAAATCTTCCCGCGCGCACCAACTCCTTCCTTCCTCATCCCGTTCCTGCAACCACCAACTATGCACTCCCTTGGCATGCTGCATTTGCCTCTCACCCATTGTTACACTGCATTCACCTGAACCACTTTGTGCCACCTAAGCATCTCAATTGTCAACAACGTGCATCAATTGAGTGGAAAAGGTTCACCTCTGTACGCATCATCGATCATCCTTCTTCCCTTCATCACTACGTATTGTTTCTTCAACAATCTGTGACTGGGCGTTGGTGCTTTTCAAAAGTTTATTGAATTATTATCTTTTTCTTCATTAAGAGAGTTCTTTCCATTTCCAATGAATTAAGGACATACTTGTCTTTGACTTTGAAATATAATAGAATAAAACAAAATGACTTACTAAATTGGCTGAGCTTCTTGTGCTTCTTATATTGTGAAGTAGCAGTTGATCGATACAGCTTGACACAATTTTTATTATAGGTCATCGAAAAACAACTTTTGTGTGTTTCTAACACATAGATATGGTTGCATATATCCGACCCCTCATACTCCGCCATAAACGAGAGACTCTAAGATAATGGGGTATTGTTGTTTTTCTTCATTGAGAAAGTCTTTCTGTAGATTTTACTGAGCTGGCTGATTGTAATACTTGCCAACTATCTTAATACGAAGTCAACGTCACCTTTTTCCATTTAAAAAGGCAGCACATAGTACATTAATTTTCAATTGTCTGACGGGGGGTCTGACCATTTAATAAAGCACAGATTAAATAGTGAGTTTTGTATACCCCTTTTATGCCATTGTGGATCATGCATTAGCGTGAAGCCTTATTGCATGTTGATTGAGGTTTGATCAGTTGACCCTGAATATTTCCATTTGGTTTAGTTGGATTACATTGCATATATAGTGCATATTTTCTTGGTGAAATTGATCCTTGTTTGTATGTCAATGAGCGTCTCATTTGCATATTGGTGCTTGAATTTCTTTGGTTTGACTTATGGTGGGAGATTGTTTTGGACCTTTTGGTGGTTGGGCATAGTTAGTTTCGCTTGTGAGTATTTTGGATTGAGAGAATAGGTGATTGGATGTGAATATTGGATACATCATTTCCGTGTTCTTGTTGTTGAGTGTTAAGCCCAAACCTTCTTTTGTGTTTTCTTTCAGCCTATTTCTTTGTCAACTCACTCCTTCTGATGACATGGAGACACGTGCCATGAGAACAACCTTCTCCGTTTGTCTTGTCCGTCGAGGCTATGGACGGACGACGGCGTAACACCCGCGGCGATGTAGACATTGACCAAATTTTTCAGGCCCTTCCAGCAGTCGAAAAATTATATACATACATACCTATATACATACATACATACATACATACATACATATATATATATATATAAAATTGGGGAGGAGAATCGAACTCGAGACCCGGGAATGGGATAAATGTTACTCAACCACTAGACCTAACGGTTTTTCGCTATATATATATGTATGTATGTATGTATGTATGTATGTATGTATATGTATGTATGTATATAAAACTAAAGGCTTGACTAACACAGAAGAGAATGACGAGGATTATGAGGAAGCAGATGATGATCCCGGTAAAATTGAGTGACAGCCTTAAGATTGAAGGTTTAAGCAATGGTTGGTGATGAAAAAGGCAGTTATAGAAGCACGTGGTGTGAAGAACCTGGGGGTGGCACAAGGAGTAGTCTGGAAGCGATGCAGAGGGACTTGGAGAAGAGGGGAAGAAGGCGCCAAGAAGTTTAAATAGAGAGAAAAGACGAAAATGCCCTTATAATCTAAGCAGTAACCGAATTAACCGTAGGGACAATCTTGTAATTTTATGTGAGCGGCTATTTTTCTCTTCTTCTATAGATGCTCGATGTAATTCATAGTAGGATGAGTTTGACATATCTCCTTAATGAAGTTCTTTGTTTTCCTTTCAATTCTCTCTCTTAAATTTTGGTGATCTATTATCTTATTCTTCATTCCCTCGAATTCTTTGTAAATAGTTGCTAATCTTTCTGTTGATTCCTTGCTGTATACTGCAACTTTGTTGCAGTGCTGTATCAATTCTGTTTTTCCACATAGTATCAGAGCCATTCCGGTGGTAACATTTAATGAATTTCGGTTCATTCATGGCCTCAAATGTGAATTCTCCCAGTTCCTCATCTAATTTTCATGCTGCTGATGTGGATCCTTATGAGGATCCGTTGTATATTCATCCGAGTGATAGTCCCTCATTCGTTCTCATACAGCCTTTGCTTGATGGAAACAATTATCCCGGTTGGAGTAGGACATTTAGGAAAGCACTGGAATCTAAGAATAAAACTGCATTTGTGACTGGTGCAGTAGTTAAACCAGATGAAGGAAATCGAAGATATGCTGCCTGGAGTATAGCAAACAACATGGTGGCGTCATGGATTGTAAGCTCAGTCATACCTTCCATTAGACACAGCGGGATGTGGTTTGACAATGTAATTGATATATGGAATGACCTCAAGCATAGATATGGGAATGCTGATGCGTTCAGATTGTCGGATTTGCAAGAGCAAATTTATGCTATTAAGCAAGGTGAGACATCTGTTACTGATTATTACACGAGATTGAAAGTTTTATGGGAAGAATTAATGGTACTTAGGTCTATTCCAAGTTGTGTATGTAATAGATGCACTTGCAGTGTGTCAAGTCAGATTAACAAGTTTATCCAAGATGACTATGTGATAAAGTTCATTAAAGGACTCAATGAGGAGTTTGAACCTGTGAAATCTCAGGTTCTGTTATCAGTTCGATTGCCTGATCTTAAGACCACTTTTGCAATGACTGTAAAATTTGAGAGGAAATTGGATTACTCAGGGACGCAAAATCAGATTAGTAATAATCCAACAATGGTTATGCATGTATATGGTAATAATAAGTAGGGAAATGTCATGCCTAGGCCTGGAGGATTTAGAAACTCAGGCCAATGATGGCAAAGACCTACAGGTAGATGCTTCAGAAAGGATTATCTTAGGTCCATCCAAGGGAATTCTAGAGCACCAGTCTGTACACATTGCAATATGATTGGGCACACTGTGGATTGGTGTTATAAGAAGTATGAATACCCCCAGGTTATAAGCCAAGAGGTAAGAAAAACTGTGTTGATGTTGACGGAATGGGAGAATAAGAGTTCATTGGATATGAAGGAGTTGAGTATGATGGATACCAGACTAGTGAAAGTAGCAGTGAGATGGCAGTTAACTCAGTTTCACAGACTGTCCCTATGTTTACGCATGAGCAGTACATAGTAGAAATTGAAGAACAATCAAGGAGAGAAAGAAGCTAGTGGGGGACATCATGCTGTTATGTCAAATCAGTATTCCAGTACCTCTCATAAAGGGAAAGGTAATGTATTACATGAACCTTCAAACATATGGATCCTGGATTCTTGTGCCATTGACCATATCAGCTATTCTCTTTCCCTCTTTGATTGATTCTATCCTGTTAAATCTATGTCAGTAAAATTACCTAATAAACAATCTGCCATGGTCACACATATAGGATCAATTAGAATCAGTCCATTCCTTTTGTTGAAAAATGTGTTACATGTTCCTTCTTTTACTTTCAACTTATTGTCATTGAGCAAACTGACTGAGTCTGGTGAAATTGATGTGTCATTCCATTCTAATATATATACCGTTCAGGAGCATGTAACCAAGAAGAGGATTAGTTCAGCTAGAGTCAGTCGTGGTCTTTATCACTTCTTTGGATCTTCTCAACAGCCTCATGTTTTCAGCCCCCTTCATGTTGTTACTCCTCAAACTTGTACAAATTCTGTTTCAAGCTCAAAATTGTGGCATTCAAGACTTGGTCATCCAGCCGTTTTTGGATTGCAAGACATACACAAAATTGATCCTCAAGTAACTGTCTCAGATGATATCAATACATGTAATATTTGTCGATTAGCAAAACAGAAGAGACTACCATTTCCCACATCTTCCTATGTATCCCACTCTCCCTTTGATCTAGTTCATATGGACATATGGGGCCCATATAGGCACCCTACCTTGTATCAGCAGAAATATTTTCTTACTATAGTAGATGATCATACAAGATATTGCTGGGTGTATTTGTTGAAAGCCAAATCTGATATCAGAAACATTGTTCAAAGTTTCTGCAATTTTGTGTCTGTGCATTTTAAATCTTCTGTTAAAACCATTAGGACTGACAATGGACTTGAGTTCAAAATGAATTGATATTATGATGATAAAGGAATACAACACTATACCAGTTGTGTTTACACGCCACAACAGAATGACATTGTTGAAAGAAAACATCAACACCTCCTATCAATAGCCAGAGCCCTCAGATTCCAGTCCAACTTGCCCATTAAATATTGGAGAGTTTTGTGTGCAACATGCCTCATATCTCATCAATCTCATACATTCTCCATTGTTACATCATCATACACCTTTTGAGCTTCTCTATCATAAAGTCCCAGATTATTCCATTCTTAAAGTTTTTGGATGCTTGACATATGTTGTTAATACATCCCCATCCAAAGACAAATTCAGTCCTCGATCAAAAAGGTGTATATTCCTAGGCATCTCACACACAACAAAAGGATACATTCTTCAGGACCTAAAAACCTCAGAGATCCTTATTTCAAGAGATGTTCAGTTCCTTGAATACACCTTTCCTTTCAGTCAAGAAGTAGCCCATGATCACCTTAATTCACATTCCTTCTTGCAGATCCCTCATTTCATTCCTCTAGACACTGCCACATCATCTGGTTACCCATCTGGGGAGGGCACTAACCTACCAAACAACCAACTCCAACAACTACATCAGCCTCACCCTCAATCACCTTCAGTTCAGCATCAGTCCTCATCAGGACAACATTCAGCTCATCCTAACCATCAATCAACCCCAGTCCAACATCAATCTTCTTCAAGTCCTTTCACTCAATCATCTGATTCTGAATCATCAACCTATTCACCCAGGCACTACTCAGCTAAGTCACCCTCACAAAGCCAAGCAGTTCCTCAGAACCAAATTCCAATTACTGCCATTGATATTCCTATATGTCTACCTGAACCTGAATCTCATCATCCTAAATGCACTAGAAGGCAACCATCATATTTACGACAGTATTATTGTAATCAGATTGCGTGTAAAACCTTTACACAACAAAGCCCAGTTGGCATCTCCACTCCTCACTCATTAGACAAATACTTCACTATGGATCATTTGGCACCAAAATACAGAACATATGTTTTGAGTATTGGTGTACATGCAGAGACAACTCTTTCGCAGAAGCATCTGTAGTTCCTGAGTGGCAAGAGGCCATGAGAAATGAACTAGCAGCGTTCGAAGCAAAAAATACATGGAGGCTGGTGCCATTACCTCCTGGGAAGAAACCAATTGGATGCAAATGGGTGTACAAAATAAAGCAAAAAGCTGATGGTTCCATTGAGAGATATAAAGCAAGATTGGTGGCAAAGACGTACACACAGCAGTATGGCATAGACTATCAAGATACCTTCTCACCAGTGGCTAAGATGGCTACTGTAAGGATGTTACTGGCCATGGTGGCAAGGTTTGGCTGGCACCTTCATCAATTTGATGTGAACAATGTATTTTTACATAGAGATCTTCATGAGGAGATATATATATGTCACCACCACAGGGAATAGAAATGTCTCAGCCCAATCTAGTGTGTAGATTGCAGAAGTCCCTATACGGATTAAAGCAAGCAAGTAGGGAGTGGAATGCTAAATTGACTGCTTTTCTGCTTGGTCAGGGATTCACACAATCAAGAAATGACTATACACTGTTCACCAAGCTGAATAAAGGATCATTGCTGGTGCTGTTACTTTATGTAGATGATGTTATAGTGGCAAGTGAAGATATTGACGCTATTCAGGAAATCAAAAATGCATTACATCACAGGTTTCAGATTAAGGATTTGGGGGAATTAAAATACTTCTTGGGGATTGAGGTTGCAAGGTCTCAGAAGGGAATTTACATAAATCAAAGGAAGTACACCATGGAATTGTTAGAAGAGATGAACTTCCTAGGATCTAAACCAGCCATCTCTCCTATGGAAAGCCATGTTAAGCTGATGCACAATGATTCTAAATTGTTGGAGGAGGTTACACACTACAGGAAGTTAATTGATAACCTAATATATCTCACAATTACCAGGCCAGATATATCATTCACGGTGCAACAATTGAGTCAGTTCATGGATTGCCCAACTGCAAATCATCTAAAGGCGGGACACAGGTTACTTAGGTACTTAAAGGGAACAATTGGCCAGGGGCATTTGTTTCCTAGCATAGGAGATCTGATATTGAAAGGATTTGTGGATTCTGATTGGGCTGGATGCCAATAAACAAGGAGATCTATTACGGGGTATTGGATATTCTTGGGAGGAGCATTGGTGTCCTGGAGAGTAAAGAAACAATCCACTGTCTCAAGGTCTTCTGCAGAAGCAGAATACAAGGCAATGGCGTTGGTGGTCTGTGAGCTAAAATGGCGTTGGCGGTCTGTGAGCTACAATGGCTGATGTATTTGACAAAGGATCTGGGTCTAAAGGAACAGAAACCGGTGGAGTTATTCTGTGATAGCAAAAGTGCCATATATATAGCTGAAAACCTAGTGTTCCATGAGAGGACAAAACATATTGAAATTGATTGTCATGTAGTGAGGGATAAGGTGATGGAAGGAGTGATCAAGTTGATGCTTGTACACACTCAGTTGCAACTAGCTAATATGTTCACTAAATCTTTAGACATCAAGAGACTTAGAAGGCTGCTGGAGTTAACTGGATCATTCAACGTCTACACCAAGCCATGCTTGAGGGGGGGGGGTGTTAAAACTAAAGGCTTGACTAACACAGAAGGGAATGACATGGATTATGAGGAAGCAGATGATGATCCGTCTGAAATTGAGTGACAGCCTTAAGATTGAAGGTTTAATCAACGGTTGGTGATGAAAAAGGCAGTTATAGAAGCCCGTGGTGTGAAGAACCTGGGGTGGCGCAAGGAGTAGTCGAAGTGATGCAGAGGGACTTGGAGAAGAAGGGAAGAAGGCGTCAAGAAGTTTAAATAGAGAGAAAAGACGAAAATGCCCTTATAATCTGAGCAGCAACCGAATTAACCGTAGGGAAAATCTTGTAATTTCACGAGAGCGGTTATTTTTCTCTTCTTCTACATAGGTGCTCGATGTAATTCACAGAAGGATGAGTTCGGCATATCTCCTTAATGAAGTTCTTTGTTTTCCTCTCAATTCTCTCTTTTAAATTTTGGTGATCTCTTATCTTGTTCTCGATTCCCTCGAATTCTTTGTAAATAGTTGTTAAGCTTTCGATTGATTCCTCGCTGTATGCTGTAACTTCGTTGCAGTGCTGTATCAATTCTGTTTTTCCGCATCAAACAATGATTTGGTCACAAAAATGTTCGACCAAAACTTGGAGCAAAATTTTATGACTTGACTAGAGACTCAACCAAGCTCAGATACTACTGGTTAAGAATTTAAAAACTCTTATAATCACAGATATAATTATAAAAGGAGTTACGCTAACTCTACTAAAAAGATATTCTTTTACTACACTTCTTAACATAAGTATATAACTCACTACCAACTATCTGTCAAGAAGCTTTAGAAATGCTTCTCGTTGGTGTCACTAGCCTGTGGAGAAACTATACTTGAATAAGCAAATGAATTGGAATGAAACCCATTCTAATTACTGCTCTACTTTCTATATTTGTCAAACAAAATATACCATCCGCTAAATTGTTAAAATTTGCAACTGCCGACTAGTTTTCAAACTGTGCTACTTGATGGGGATTAAAAAAATTACATTTCTTTATTGAATGTGTGGAATCCATCAGAATCCAGCTCACTGTCCAAAGAAATGTGATATCGGTCGCTACCATATCCAAGAGTTGAATGTACATTCGTTCTTCATGAAGGTGGCCAAAAAAAAAGGCAGAGAAAAGATCAAAATCTCAGTTCCACAAATAATATGGTCAAATTTCACTAAATTGAAGGGAATTTGATTATTCACTATTCGAGGGCTTCTTTGAGCTAAAAATATTTTTCGAAGGAAGAGAGTATTAAACTTCTCAGGGGTAAAATACCTCATCAAAGTTACCTACACAAAGCCAAGGCAAGCTTGAAATACCCTCAAGCCGTCGTCAAGTGCACCCCCTAGTCATTATACAGGCTTCCATAGAATCCTTGTGAAACGACGAACATTCCATCCTTCATCCTCATCAACGCATCTATGTGTCATCTAGGTCTTGTTAAGAAATGGATACAAAAACAACAAAAGAGAGAATGGATTAGATGGCTTGAGGCGTGTGTAAACACTATTCGTAAGGAATATTTGTCCCCACGATGCTGCAGAGTTATAAGCAAACTTTTTCCTAGGATACAACAACCAAACAATCTCTTATCCTCAGCAAATAGGACAGAAATTCAATGAACTTTCAAATAGAGAGTGATTTCGAGTAGGAAAAAGAATTTAGGATGCAAGGATTAAATTGAAATCAAGGTGTCTTGGAAATGTGTTGCAATAGCTTTTTTATAGGCTCTTGAACTTCATTTCAGACGTTTATGACCGTTGCATGGTGATTGAATATGTCCCTTGGTGCATAAGTTGCAATTCTAGATGAAAAGTCACTTCTGTTGGTCGATCGATCGATGTCTCACAGAGACTTCCAACTTTTCATCCAGACTACTGTAGAAATATGAGGGTTTGAGTGATTTCAAAATAAAGAAATTTGAATATATATATATATATATATATATATATATAAACGTTGGATATATATATATATATATATATATATATATATATATATATATATATATACACAAGTGTACATGTATGATAACTTGCCTTATTTAGCTTATATATTATGTTGCCGAACTAACGAGCCATGAAGCTTTAAAGCTTACATCATATGGCGAACATTTGTTGAGTTTATACTATTTTCAGGTGCCACAATTAATGAACTAAAGTAGTTCATTAAGTGAAGTACTTAGTTTAATAAACTAAGTAGTTCATTAAAGGAAGATGCATTTGGAAAAGACATGAAGGCAACATGGCTATGGAAGGAAAGTTCTCTCCTCCTCCCCACATCAATTTCACACGCCATATATACATAATATATATGTATTTTCAGATTTTTTTTAAAAAGGCACATACACATTTATTCCAACGTACTATCGACACGTTATATATCTTACGAACGTACGATTACGTCACACCACTATACTTAACTCATATTTATGAGTATATTCAGATCTTATATCATATGATATAAGATATGGTGATGACAAATTAAATACGACACGATAAAAGGTTCTAAACCGAAATTTGTCGTATCGGGCGATACCGAAACTTCGCCAACGTGTCACGTACTTGCCATAAATAAATGGCCAGCCCATATACATCAAAATCTATTAAAAATTTCGTGCCATACACTGTATATTGAGACAAAAATACTTTCCATGTTGGCACACACAAATCATCCCACATTTAGGCCAAAATGTGAAGATTCCAATTTTATTTTTGTCACATGTTTATGGTACCACTTTAAATCAGCCAAGTGCTGAAAATTAAAGTATATATTATATATATTATGTATAACATAATATATATAGCATGTGCAAAAGTTGGAATTTAAATTAGAGAAAAATCGGGTAATCGATAAATATCGAAAATTCGGTTTTCTACGCACTTGACATGGAACGTTTTTCTTGAACATGATGTGGCACGTATCTAGACACTTTTTACATATAATATACATCTTAAAGTGTTCTAGAAAATTAAATTAAGGGCTGATTGGAATATTACATGTGTGTAATATTAAATGTGCACTATTTTACAAAGTTAGCAAAAATAAATTTCAGCACATGCATATACACACTTAAACGTCACCCCAGCTGAGATGGAGCACATGTGGAGTCTTGTTGGCATGTTGATTGGTCAAGAATCAATCATACAATGTTGATGAATCAAAGAGAGAAGCTACAAAAGGTAAGTTTTCAACATACACCTCTCTTATGTCACATGCTGAAAATTTCAGCATGTCACACATCTTGTGGCCGATTTCTTCAACATTAAGGGAGATATTTTGTTGATTTTTCATTAAGGAATAAATCAAAGGAGTTATGGAAATGATTTGAATTGTATGTAAGGTTATTAAGTGTGATATTCTTTATATCACACATGCTGAAATTTTTCAGCATGTGTGAAGTTGGTTATGGCCGAATGTGACTCTCCTTTGGTGTCCAAGTTCATTCTCAATCTTGTAGCAAGACTTACCTTAAATAATGGATGTATTTTTATGGAAGAAATTCAAAGAAAAATGGAAGAAATATTGATTTATCTCATATGGTAAATGCTGAAAATTTCAGCATTAACAATGTGATATGGCCGAATTTTTCAAGGGTGGAAGGAAGGATTTTTGTGTCTCACACTTTATGACAAATTGTGACTATTATGGCATGATTTAATAATTGATTATTTGGCATATATTTAGTGTTTTTTTCAGAATATCCATGTCATCAAAATGATGACAACATTGAGCCAATCAAAAGATGACAAGTAAGCAATGACTAAATGATGGTCCAATGGAGTGATGCCAAGTAAGCAAAACATTGTCACCATGATGTCTCACACTCTCTCAAGCAATTAAAAGGAAATTTTCAAGAGGAGAGAGAGGTGCATAGGGGACGGCTGGACATTCTATAAGGAGAAGAGGAGAACAAACAAAAACAACACCAAGAATTACATTCAAAAGTGATCAAAGTGCAAAAGCTTTCTTCTCCTACACTTTCTTTCTTTCTTCTCTTGTAAAAAGCCTATTGTACTTTATTTCTTTCATTCTTGAATAGGCTTCATAGAAACCACCATTCATACATCTTTGTAAAAGATTGATCAAGGTGTGATCAATCTTCATTCTAGCGAGGTGGTGGTGTTTGTGCAAATTGTACTCACAATACAAGGTTTGTAAAGGGTTGGAGTTAAGGTGTAACTCTATCAACCCTGCGGTAAGGTGTACTGCGTGTGTGAAATTAGTGTGAACCAAGGAAGGTGTTCCTTGAAGACTGGAGTAGGTTGTTTATAACCGAACCAGTATAAAATTCTTGGTGCAATTTACTTTCTGCATTTACGTTTCAGTTTCTGCGCTGTTTACTCATATTGTTCACGTTCGCAAAAATAGTAAACGTTTTCTAAAAATTATAAAAATTTCCAGAAACATACATAAACGTTCTAGGGTTAATTTGGCATAAGTTTCAACCCTTTTGGACAAGTATAGGTCAGTCAAACATCAAAAGTTCTGAGACTAGTGCAGTCTGATTTTCAGACTTGCAAAGGTTGAGACTTTGGGTGTAATTGACCTACTTCCCAAAAGAATTTTCAAAAACTGTTTCAACCCATTTAAATACAGTGTGTGAAGAGTTATTGGTCAAATTTTCAGATCATTTGGACATTCACACAAATAGGAATTAATTTTTCAAAACCATCTACCGGTTCTGGCAGATTTGCACAATCTGAGTGCCAACGGTTTTTGAAGGGGTTAAAGGTTGAATTTTGATTTGAAATTTTTAGGGGACCCTCACAACATCTGAGGCTAAGTTCTCTCAAAATTTCATAATTTTTGGAGACCTCTAACCTAGTTTTTAAAACGTTTTAAAACTGGTACTGAAAACAGAATCTGTTTTCAGAACTTGAATTGATTAGGTTTAAAGAAATTTTAAAAACCATATTTTCCGCACCACCTATTCAACCCCCCTTCTAGTGGTGCCTTGCAGATCCTACAAGTGGTATCAGAGCGCAGGAATACTCACGACAAGGAATCCAACGATTCAGTGAGATGGCATCCACAAATCTCAAAACCGAACAAGAAGGTATGTCGAGCCAAAGGCCTCCACTCTTTGACGGTGAGTCTTTTATTCAATGGAAACTTAGGATGAAACTTTTTCTTATGGCTATAGACATAGACCTTTGGTCAATAATTGAAGATGGTCCATATGTCCCATCTAAATTGTCCATTGTAGATGGAGTCACACTAGAAGTAATTAAAACGAGACAAGACTATACTAGTGAAGACAAAAAGAAACTGAGTATGAATGCTAAGGCCATGCAATTACTCTTAAATGGTTTAAGTAAGAGTGAGTCTAGTTATGTGTCCAATTGTTCGAGTGCACAAGAAATGTGGAGAATCTTAGAAATGAAACACGAAGGCACAAGTCAAGTAAAAGAGTCTAAAATTAATATGCTCATGTCTACTCTTGAGTCTTTTAAGTTGTTGCCTAATGAGTCAATTGTGGATATGGATCTTCGTTTGACTAACATCTATAATTCTCTTGAGTCTCTTGGTAAGGCTTTTACAACGCAGGAAAAGGTACAGAAAGTCCTACGGAGCCTTCCTTCGGAATGGGATCCTAAAGTGACTGCTATAGAAGAAAGCAAGGAGACTAAATCAATAAAAATGGAAGAACTCATTGGTTCACTCAAAGTTTATGAAAACAAACTTATTATTCGGAAATCGGAATCAACCAAACAAGGTAAGACAATTGCTTTTAAATCAAATGAATACGTCTCCCCTCCCTCCGATCACGTAGATGATAGTGATTCCGAATCGGATAATGATGACTTAATTCTATTGGCAAAAGGACTAAGAAGATTCATGAGAAAATCATTTAGAAATAAAAACAAGGGCACTACATCTAAGAGAAATAAAAACAAGTCAAATGATAAGGACATTAAATGTTATGAATGCGGCAAACTCGGACACTTATCATATGACTGCCCAAACAAAGAAAAGCAAACTAATAAGTACCCTAACAAGGAGCAGAACAAAAATAGACCCGTCTCAGATCCTAAACAAAGGAAACATGCACTAAAGGCCTCCACATGGAGTGACTCATCAGACTCTGAAACTGAGACCGAAGAGGAGACCGCTCAAGTTTGCTTCGCTTCAAAGGCGTCTAATGAGGTATCATCCGATTCTGACTCTGACTCTGAACCTTCTTATGATGATCTTTTTAGTCAGTATCTTGAATTACACAAATTTACTAAGACTCTCGCAAAAGAAAAGAAACATTTAATTGAAGACAAGAAACTGTTAGAATCTTCTAACGAGAATCTTGTCGCTCAATTAAGCGATTCAAAGAAAGAGTCTTCATGTGTCATCACTGCATTAAAAACCGAGATCTCATCATTGACTTCTCAAAATAATGAAACGAAATCCGAGATTTCAAATTTGAAATCAAGGAATACAGACTTAGAGAAAATGATGAAACAATTCGATACAGGGTCAAACATGTTGCATCACATCATATTATCACAAAAGCATGACAGTGACAAAACTGGATTGGGATACGTTGATACTAACGAAGTATCAACCAAACCAACCAAGTTTGTTGTGTCTAAGAAAGTAGACACCCCTAAGCATCAAGTGGCGTCTAAGATGACGCAAAAAGCACCCCCTTCCACACGCCCCACTCTCTCATATCATGTGAAATATAACGTTGTACCATATAGATATGAGAAGAAGAGATCAATGCATATACGAAATACATATCATCCACGTACTACGCACATACACACAAGGACATATCACAAACGTCCTTCATACAATGAGTACAGGGGAGTCCTTGGGCAAAGACCCAAAGTACATGCACCACATGTATACTATATCGCACCTTCATCTACTTTCTTGCCATTTGATAGACCGAGAAGGATCACCCAAGTATGGGTACCGAAAGGTACCTTTACTAAAAGGTGATTAACTAACTCGAAAGGACCCAAAATTAAAAGGGTACCTAAATCACCTTTTTACATTGCAGGGAGACCACTCATCAAAAGACACATCAATAAAGTGGTTCCTTGACAGTGGTTGCTCGAGGCACATGACAGGTGACCCGAGCCTATTCTCCAAATTGAAGAAGGTCACAAAAGGCGGATCCGTGACCTTTGGAGACAACAATGAAGGCAAGATCATTGGTAAAGGTACGATTGGAAATCCGGATACACTTCAAATCTCCAACGTGTTTTTGGTAAGCAACTTATCTTACAATCTTCTTAGTATTTCGCAATTTGTTGACAATGGTTTCAATGTGTGTTTTACTCACCCTTACTGTAATATAATAAATAAAAATGGAGAAACTGTTTTAAAAGGAAAACGTGAAGGAAATATATTCACACTATCTATGGATGATGTAGTAGATGCCAAAGTTAAATGCTTTATGTCAAATGAACCCAATGTGAATTTGTGGCATAGACGTCTAGGACACATAGGTATTTCTACACTAGAAAAATTGCAACGAAAGAGCCTAGTACGGGGATTGCCTAAGCTTGATTTAGACAACTTTCAGTTGTGTGAATCTTGCATAAAAGGCAAACAAACACGTGAGTCACTTAAGCCTAAAAATGAGATAAGCACGACTAGAATACTAGAACTATTGCATATCGATTTGTTTGGTCCTAGTCGTACTACAAGCCTTGGTGGGCGTCACTATGCATGTGTAATTGTTGATGACTTTTCTCGTTATACTTGGACTTTATTTCTTGCACATAAGGATGATAGCGCCGTAGAAATCGCTAAATTAATTAAACAACTTGAAAATCAATACGGCGTAAATGTGAAAAGAATAAGAAGCGATAGAGGCGGTGAGTTTAAAAATAAAGAGATGATTTCATTCTGTGAAGAAAAAGGAATTAAACATGAGTTTTCGCCACCTAGAACTCCACAATTAAATGGAGTAGTAGAAAGAAAGAATCGCACACTACAAGAAATCGCTAGAACTATGCTTTGCGAAAATAAATTACCTAGATTTCTGTGGGCGGAAGCCGTAAATTGTGCATGCTATATTGTAAATCGCCTATCTATAAGAAAGAAAATAAACAAGACGCCTTACGAAATTTTGAATGATCGCATGCCTAAGATAGATTATTTTCGTGTGTTTGGATGCAAATGTTTTGTCTTGAATACAAAAGATAACTTAGATAAATTTGAATCCAAATCGATTGAGTGCATTTTTATTGGGTATTCCATAAATTCAAAAGCATATAGATGTTATGATCCTCTCACTAGACAAATCATAGAATCTATTCATGTTAAATTCAATGAATTTGGAGAGATTGATAAAGAAAAGGAATATGATGATGATTTTGAATTGAAACCCGTTTTGGATGAAGAAAATGAATCTTTTGATATGCATGAGATGAATGAGACACTAGAAATGCATGATCATATAGAAATGCATGATAACTTAGAAAATAATCAACCAAGATGGCATAGAGATCACCCACATGATCTCATCATAGGCGACATCACTCACGGTGTACGACCACGTAGAAGAATCACTTCGGATGAAATAAATGAATTTCATGCTATGATTTCTGAAATTGAGCCTAAAAATGTGCATGATGCTTTGAGTGATTCATCTTGGATTGATGCTATGCATGACGAACTTAATCAATTCGTTAGAAATAATGTATGGGATTTAGTGCCACGACCACAAGATAAGACAATAATAGGCACAAAGTGGGTATTTAGGAACAAAATGAATGAAGAAGGAAAGGTCGTTAGAAATAAAGCAAGACTCGTAGCTCAAGGATATAATCAAGAAGAAGGAATAGACTACGATGAAACATTTGCACCCGTAGCACGTTTAGAAGCCATACGACTCTTACTTGCTATTGCTTGCATGAAAGATTTTAAATTGTATCAAATGGACGTCAAAAGTGCTTTTCTAAATGGGTTTATACAAGAAGAAGTATACGTGAAGCAACCACCCGGTTTTGAAGATTTGAAACATCCTGATCACGTGTACAAACTAAAGAAGGCACTATATGGACTAAAGCAAGCGCCTAGAGCATGGTATGATCGTTTTGCTACTTTTCTTTTAGAAAATAATTTTAAACGTGGTACTATAGATAGTACACTATTTTTGAAACAAGAAAAATCAGATTTACTTATTATTCAAATTTACGTAGATGACATTATTTTTGGTTCTACCTCACATAGATTCGTTAAGGATTTTGAAAATTGTATGAAAGCTGAATTTGAAATGTCCATGGTTGGTGAACTTAATTATTTTCTTGGCTTGCAGATTAAGCAAACGAGTAAAGGAATTCATATAAGCCAAGCTAAGTACGTAAACGACATGATCAAGAAATTCAATTTTGAAAATTTGAAACCATCACCCACGCCTATGAGTGTCACTACTAAATTAGACAAAGATGAACATGGTAAAGATGTTGATAATGGATTATATAGATCTATGATAGGTTCTTTACTATATTTAACTGCTAGTAGGCCTGACATCATGTTTAGCGTATGCATGTGTGCTCGTTTTCAAAGTCAACCTAAGGTGTCACACTTAAATGCGGTGAAAAGAATATTCCGCTATATTAAGCACACGCCCACCTTAGGTATTTGGTACGATAAGGATTCTACATTCGACTTACATGCTTATACTGATGCAGATTATGGTGGCTGCAAAATAGATAGAAAAAGCACGAGCGGAACTTGCCAATTTATAGGAAATTCCCTCATTTCGTGGTTTTCCAAAAAGCAAGCAAGTGTTGCTTTGTCCACTACTGAGGCTGAGTATATGGCTCTTAGCCTTTGCTGCACACAGTTGTTGTGGATAAAACAACAACTTTCGGACTTTGGAATTACCGTAGATAAAATCCCTATATATTGTGATAGTATGAGTGCAATAAATTTGTCTAAGAACCCCGTATTACACTCTAAGGCTAAGCATATAGAAGTTCGCTATCATTTTCTTCGTGATCACGTTAACAATGGTAATATTGTCATAGATCACGTACGCACTGAATCGCAAGTAGCGGATATCTTTACAAAGGCCTTAAATCAAGCCACATTTGAATCTCTCCGTTCTAAATTAGGCATGCTTCCTGTTGACGTGATTTAATGCGATATCATTGATGTACTTTCCTTTTGACAGGAATCTTTTGATTAACTTTCCAAAATAAAGGGGGAGAGAGAAGCATGATTTAAGGGGGAGAGAGAGATTTAAGGGGAGAGAGATCACTGATTGATTCTAATTGCATGAATCAAGGGGGAGCCGGATTTGAAATTCGAAATTCAAATTTCAAATCTGTGCATAATTCAAGGGGGAGATAACACTTAAATCATGTACACTAGTTATTTTGAAAATCATCAAAAGGGAGAGATTGTAGAAATATGAGGGTTTGAGTGATTTCAAAATAAAGAAATTTGAATATATATATATATATATAAACGTTGGATATATATATATATACACAAGTGTACATGTATGATAACTTGCCTTATTTAGCTTATATATTATGTTGCCGAACTAACGAGCCATGAAGCTTTAAAGCTTACATCATATGGCGAACATTTGTTGAGTTTATACTATTTTCAGGTGCCACAATTAATGAACTAAAGTAGTTCATTAAGTGAAGTACTTAGTTTAATAAACTAAGTAGTTCATTAAAGGAAGATGCATTTGGAAAAGACATGAAGGCAACATGGCTATGGAAGGAAAGTTCTCTCCTCCTCCCCACATCAATTTCACATGCCATATATACATAATATATATGTATTTTCAGATTTTTTTTAAAAAGGCACATACACATTTATTCCAACGTACTATCGACACGTTATATATCTTACGAACGTACGATTACGTCACACCACTATACTTAACTCATATTTATGAGTATATTCAGATCTTATATCATATGATATAAGATATGGTGATGACAAATTAAATACGACACGATAAAAGGTTCTAAACCGAAATTTGTCGTATCGGGCGATACCGAAACTTCGCCAACGTGTCACGTACCTGCCATAAATAAATGGCCAGCCCATATACATCAAAATCTATTAACAATTTCGTGCCATACACTGTATATTGAGACAAAAATACTTTCCATGTTGGCACACACAAATCATCCCACATTTAGGCCAAAATGTGAAGATTCCAATTTTATTTTTGTCACATGTTTATGGTACCACTTTAAATCAGCCAAGTGCTGAAAATTAAAGTATATATTATATATATTATGTATAACATAATATATATAGCATGTGCAAAAGTTGGAATTTAAATTAGAGAAAAATCGGGTAATCGATAAATATCGAAAATTCGGTTTTCTACGCACTTGACATGGAACGTTTTTCTTGAACATGATGTGGCACGTATCTAGACACTTTTTACATATAATATACATCTTAAAGTGTTCTAGAAAATTAAATTAAGGGCTGATTGGAATATTACATGTGTGTAATATTAAATGTGCACTATTTTACAAAGTTAGCAAAAATAAATTTCAGCACATGCATATACACACTTAAACGTCACCCCAGCTGAGATGGAGCACATGTGGAGTCTTGTTGGCATGTTGATTGGTCAAGAATCAATCATACAATGTTGATGAATCAAAGAGAGAAGCTACAAAAGGTAAGTTTTCAACATACACCTCTCTTATGTCACATGCTGAAAATTTCAGCATGTCACACATCTTGTGGCCGATTTCTTCAACATTAAGGGAGATATTTTGTTGATTTTTCATTAAGGAATAAATCAAAGGAGTTATGGAAATGATTTGAATTGTATGTAAGGTTATTAAGTGTGATATTCTTTATATCACACATGCTGAAATTTTTCAGCATGTGTGAAGTTGGTTATGGCCGAATGTGACTCTCCTTTGGTGTCCAAGTTCATTCTCAATCTTGTAGCAAGACTTACCTTAAATAATGGATGTATTTTTATGGAAGAAATTCAAAGAAAAATGGAAGAAATATTGATTTATCTCATATGGTAAATGCTGAAAATTTCAGCATTAACAATGTGATATGGCCGAATTTTTCAAGGGTGGAAGGAAGGATTTTTGTGTCTCACACTTTATGACAAATTGTGACTATTATGGCATGATTTAATAATTGATTATTTGGCATATATTTAGTGTTTTTTTCAGAATATCCATGTCATCAAAATGATGACAACATTGAGCCAATCAAAAGATGACAAGTAAGCAATGACTAAATGATGGTCCAATGGAGTGATGCCAAGTAAGCAAAACATTGTCACCATGATGTCTCACACTCTCTCAAGCAATTAAAAGGAAATTTTCAAGAGGAGAGAGAGGTGCATAGGGGACGGCTGGACATTCTATAAGGAGAAGAGGAGAACAAACAAAAACAACACCAAGAATTACATTCAAAAGTGATCAAAGTGCAAAAGCTTTCTTCTCCTACACTTTCTTTCTTTCTTCTCTTGTAAAAAGCCTATTGTACTTTATTTCTTTCATTCTTGAATAGGCTTCATAGAAACCACCATTCATACATCTTTGTAAAAGATTGATCAAGGTGTGATCAATCTTCATTCTAGCGAGGTGGTGGTGTTCGTGCAAATTGTACTCACAATACAAGGTTTGTAAAGGGTTGGAGTTAAGGTGTAACTCTATCAACCCTGCGGTAAGGTGTACTGCGTGTGTGAAATTAGTGTGAACCAAGGAAGGTGTTCCTTGAAGACTGGAGTAGGTTGTTTATAACCGAACCAGTATAAAATTCTTGGTGCAATTTACTTTCTGCATTTACGTTTCAGTTTCTGCGCTGTTTACTCATATTGTTCACGTTTGCAAAAATAGTAAACGTTTTCTAAAAATTATAAAAATTTCCAGAAACATACATAAACGTTCTAGGGTTAATTTGGCACAAGTTGCAACCCTTTTGGACAAGTATAGGTCAGTCAAACATCAAAAGTTCTGAGACTAGTGCAGTCTGATTTTCAGACTTGCAAAGGTTGAGACTTTGGGTGTAATTGACCTACTTCCCAAAAGAATTTTCAAAAACTGTTTCAACCCATTTAAATACAGTGTGTGAAGAGTTATTGGTCAAATTTTCAGATCATTTGGACATTCACACAAATAGGAATTAATTTTTCAAAACCATCTACCGGTTCTGGCAGATTTGCACAATCTGAGTGCCAACGGTTTTTGAAGGGGTTAAAGGTTGAATTTTGATTTGAAATTTTTAGGGGACCCTCAGAACATCTGAGGCTAAGTTCTCCCAAAATTTCATAATTTTTGGAGACCTCTAACCTAGTTTTTAAAACGTTTTAAAACTGGTACTGAAAACAGAATCTGTTTTCAGAACTTGAATTGATTAGGTTTAAAGAAATTTTAAAAACCATATTTTCCGCACCACCTATTCAACCCCCCCTTCTAGTGGTGCCTTGCAGATCCTACAACTACTTCGATCGATCTATGTATCGATCGAAAAACACATCGATCGATCTATGTGATCGATCTATGTTGGACATAGAGTTTCATCCTTGCACCTAGGGTACATCAATCGATCGAAGTCATCGAACTATGTGACATCGATCGATCGATGTGATAGATCTATGTCCGGCAGAATACTCAACTTTATTTTTAAGCCACATGGCTCGATCCAACTGAGGCATGGATCGATCCATGTCATGAGTCAATCTATTCTTTCTTATTTAAACACCAATCACCTTCATTCTTCATCCTAAATGCCTTTACAAACTATCATTACAATCCCCCACTTAGTTTGTAAAGAAATTTATGACATTCCATGCATCTTAGAAGTATCTTTCAATTTTAACATGTTATTAGTATTATACTTCAAAGTTCTAACGAAATCTTGATAGCTAAAAAGAATTGAATCAGATTCCTTCATGCTAGAACCGGAAATATTATACACATGAAACCACACTCTCCCTAGTGTTGAGAAAAAATGTTTGAGTGATTCACAAAATACATGATTTAAATAACGTGTGTTTAAGAAATGCCTGACACAATTTATTACTTGACACGTTTTTGCGACAAACTTGCCTTATATCCTTTATATATAATGTTGTCGTACTAACAAGCCATGAAGCTTTAAAGCTTACATCAAATGGCAAACATTTGTTGTGCTTGAACTATTTTCAGGTGCCACCATTAATGAGCTAAACTAGTTCATTAAGTGAAGTATTATTTAAATGAACTAAGTACTTAGTTAAATGAACTAAGTAGTTCATCAAATGGAGATATATTTGGAGAAGGCATGATGGCAACAAACTTGGAAATGGCCCCCCACTCTATTCACACGTTTATATATATATATATAATATATATATATATATATATATATATATATATATTCATATGTTTTCAAAAAAAAGGCACAATACACATATATTCTGACGTACTACCGACACGTTACATGTATTACAAACGTATGTCAATGTCACACCACTATACTTACCTCATATTTATGAGTATATTCAGATCTTATATCATATGATATAAGTCATGGTGATGACAAAATTATTCACGTTACAAGGTTATAAACCGAAAATTGTCGTATCGGATGACTACCGAAACTTCGCCAACGTGTCACGTACTTGCCATATATAGATGGCCAGCCCCTACACTTCAACAATGGCTAGAAATTTCGTTTCTTACATGGTATATTCAGCCATAAAATCATTCCATGTTGGTACACACAAATCACCCCCAATTAAGGCCAAATTGTGGATATTCCAAATTCATTTTTCTGTCACATGGGGCGCCACGTTAATCAGCCATTAGAGATGAATATTCAATTTATTTTATGTATATTTTGTGTGACATAATATATATAACATGTGCAAAAAGTTTGAATTTAAGCGGAGAAAAATCGCGTAATCGACAAAAGTAGAAAATTCAGTTTTCTACGAACACAACACATGTAACGTTTTTGGCGTGACATGTAACATGTATCTTGACACTTTTTACATATTCAAGACATATTAAAGTGTACCAGAATATTCAAACTGATTGAAATATACCATATGTGTATAATTATTGTGCAATATTTGACAAAGTTTACAAAAGTAAAATTCAGCACATGTTCAAGATGCATATACACGCCTACTACAGCCTTGGTGGAGCTTATGTGGAGCTTATTTGGCATTTCAATTGGTGGAGAATAATCCACACAAGGTTAGTGATATAAAGAAGGGAGCTGCACAAGGTAACATTTCAAAAGCTTGAGAATATAACACATGCTGAAAATTCAGAATGTGACAATCTAGAGTGGGCGATTTTATGGTCTTGATGATGACTAATTTGCTTCCCAATTTTTTAGGGATTAATTGTTGATTATTTGGAAATATTTTGAACCTTATTTGTCACATGTTTTAGATGTTAATCTCAGATTTTTAAAGCTACTAAATGGTGACAATGTTGGACCAATCCTGAAGTGCCAGGTAAGCAAAGCCAAGACATTCATCCAATCAAGTTGTGACAAGTAAGCAAGATGGTGACATATCTACACAAGACAATCTTCCAAGGACATAAAAGAGAATTCTCAAGGTGAAGAAAAGCCCTAGGGGAGGCGGCCATGTTGTGATAAAAAGAAGAGAAGAGAGTCAAACAAAAGCAAGACAACTCTCATGATCTCACAAGTGCAAAAAGTGTCTTCTACTATCTTCTTCTACATTTCTTTCTTCTTTTTATGCTCTCAAACCTATTGTTATTATATTCAATATATTGAATAGGCTTTGATTAGACCACCATACACGTTTCATTTGTTGTAAAAAGTTGATCAAACCTTCATCCGTTCGGTGGTGGTGTTCGTGATCAGTGTGATTGATTATATTGTGTGTAAAGGGTTGGAGTTGGTGTATAACTCCTGCAACCCTTGTGGTAAGATGTTTTTTATGATTAGTGATAATCGAAGAAGGTGTCCTCGGAGACTAGAGTAGGTTGTGTTAACCGAACCAGTATAAAATTCTCGGTGTCATTACTTTCAGCACTTTACTTTGAGTTTCCAGCACTTTGCATTTGCAATAGTAAAAATATCAAACTATTTTCAAAAATCATAAAATTTTTCTGAAACATAGCCACACCTCTTAGTTTTCATTTGACGCACGTTTCACCCTATTTAGATAAGTCTATCAAACATTAATAGTTCTGAGACTAGTGCAATCTGATTTTAAAACTTGCAAAGGTTGAGAACATTAACGTATTTGACATACTTACCAAAAGAATTTTTTAAAACTGTTTCAACCCATTAAAATAAGTATCCTAAGGGATTTGTCATTAAATTTTCAGACCATTTGGAGTTACGAATTAATCAGAATAAATTTTTCAAATCGGAATACTGTTTCTGGAAGATTTGTGCAATCTGACCACAAACGTATTTTCAAAGGGTTAGAGATTGCATTTTAATCTGAAATTAAAACATCTGACAATAGAATCTCTCCAAATTTCAGAATTTTTGAAGGTCTGTAACCAGGTCTTTCAAACGTTTCAAATCAGGATATGAAAACAGAAACTGTTTTCAGAAGTTAGGTTTTTGGTTCAAAACTTTTAAAGACCAAATTTTCCGCACGTACTATTCAGCCCCCCTTCTAGTGGTGCTATACAGGTCCTACAAGTGGTATCAGAGAGGACACACTCACGATAAGGAGATCCAACGATCTTAGTGAGATGGCAACCACTAGTTACAAAACCGAGCAAGAATGAATGTCAACCGTAAGGCCTCCTTTTTTCGATGGTGAGTCTTTCACTCAATGAAAACTTAGAATGAAACTTTTCTTTATTGCCATTGATATAGACCTATGGTCCATTATAGAAGATGGTCCTTTTATCCCATCTAAGTTATCTACTGTTGATGGTGTCACACTAGTGGTTATAAATACGAAACAAGAATATACTAGTGATGACAAAAAGAGATTAAGTATGAATGCTAGAGCCATGCAACTACTTTTAAACGGACTAAGTAAAAGTGAATCAAGTTACGTGTCTAATTTCTCTAGTGCCCAAGAGATGTGAAGAATCCTTGAAATAAAACATGAAGGGACTAGTCAAGTTAAGGAGTCTAAAATAAATATGTTTATGTCCACTCTTGAGTCTTTTAAATTATTGCCAAATGAATCTATTGTTGATATGGATTTACGATTGACTAACATCTATAATTCTCTTGAGTCTCTTGCCAAACTTTTTCTACACAGGAAAAGGTTCAAAAGGTGTTAAGGAGTCTCCCATCCGAATGGGATTCAAAATTCACTGCAATCGAAGAAAGTAAGGATACTAAATCGATAAAAATAAAGAAATTGATCGGATCATTAAAGGTATATGAAAACAAACTCACTTTAAGAAATTCCGAATCTACTTCTAAACAAGATAAGGTTATAGCGTTTAAATCAAATGAATACGTCTCTACTTATTATGATTGCATAGATGATAGTGACACAGGTTCCAATGATGAAGATCTAATCACTATGGCTAGAAGATTAAGAAAGATCATGAGAAAATAAATTAAAAACAAACACAAGCCTACTTCATCTAAGAACCATTAATGAGGAAATAAAGTGTTATGAATGTGGAAAACTTGGACACTTGTCATATGATTGCCCCAAAAAGGACAAACAAACGAACAAACAACTTGACAAGGATCGGATCAAAACTAGACTTGTCTCAGAACCTAAACAAAGGAGAAGAGCCTTCAAAGACTCCACTTGGAGTGATTCATCCGACTCTGAGACTGATGATACGGAAGAACAAACGGCAAAGTATGGTTTACAGCTAAGGCATCAAATAAGGTATCTTCTGACTATGATTCTGATTTGGAGCTTTCTTATGATGATTTGTATGTTGAATATCTTAAATTACATAATTTTGTCAAGACTCTTGCAAAAGAAAAGAAACGCTTAATTGAAGACAAGAAATTGTCAGAATCCTCTAACACAAATCTTGTATCTCAATTAAACGATTCAAAACAAAGAGTCGTCATGCACTATTAATGCATTGAAATCAGAGATCTCATCATTGACAACATAAAATAATGAAATGAAATCCGAGATTTCAAATTTGAAATCAAAGAATGCAGATCTAGAAAAAATGGTGAAACAGTTTGACACAGGTACAAACAAGCTAGATATAATTATCTCTTCACAGAAGCATGATAGCGACAAAAACGAATTAGGATATGTTGAGAAAAATTAGACACTAAGCAAATCAAAAAAATTTATTCCGTCTAAGAAAATAGATGCATCTAAGAATAATGTGGCGCCTAAGAAGGTGCCTAGATCCCCCTATGTCATCCCGTCGTGCTTCATCTTCATATCATACGAGATATAATTTTGTGTACAAATATGAAAAGAAACCTTTAATGCATACACGGCATTTATTTACCATAAATGCATCTAGATCACACTCCATGCACACCAACATAAGAACATATCAAAAACAAAGATCATACTATGTGCATGATGGGATTCTCGGCCAAAGGCCAAACACATACCCACATAACGTCTATTATGTTGTGTCTTCATCTCTTTTCTTACCTTTTGGAAGACCTAGAAAGATCACCCAAATTTGGGTACCAAAAGGGACATTTGCAAAGGGTTGAATAAATAACCCTTAAGAACGCACTTTTGATATTATTGCATAATACACTTGAAATACATGATTTTTGTTGTTATACTAATTGCTATTTCTTTATTACATGCACTATTGATATTATTTACAAAATAAAGGGGGAGAGAGAGCATGATTGCACAAATCAAGGGGGAGAGAATTTAACATTCAAAATTTGAATTTGTGCACGATTGGAGGGGGAGCGATTAAATTTAAATCATGAACTAAGGTTATTTAGTAAATCATCAAAAGGGGGAGATTGTTGAGAAAAAGTGTTTGAATGATTCACAAAACACATGATTTAAATAACGCGTGTTTAAGAAATGCATGACACAATTTATTACTTGACACGTTTTTGTGACAAACTTGCCTTATATACTTTATATATAATGTTGTCGTACTAACAAGCCATGAAGCTTTAAAACTTACATTAAATGGCAAATGTTTGTTGTGTTTGAACTATTTTCAGGTGCCACCATTAATGAACTAAACTAGTTCATTAAGTAAAGTACTTAGTTAAATGAACTCAGTACTTAGTTAAATGAACTAAGTAGTTCATTAAATGGAATATATTTGGAGAAGGCATGATGACAACAAACTTGGAAATGGAAAGTCTCTTCCCACTCCATTCGCACGTTTTTATATATAATATATATATATATTCAGATTTTTAAAAAAAAGGCACAATACACATATATTCTGACGTACTACCGACACGTTACATATATTACAAACGTATGTCAACGTCACACCACTATACTTACCTCATATTTATGAGTATATTCAGGTCTTATATCATATGCTATAAGTCATGGTGATGACAAAATTATTACGACACGTTACAAGGTTATAAACCAAAAATTGTTGTATCGGGTAAATACCGAAACCTCGCCAACGTGTCACGTACTTGCCATATATAGATGGCCAGCCCCTACAATTCAGAAATGGACCGAAATTTTGTGGCTTACATGGTATATTCAGCCATAAAATCATTCCATGTTGGCACACACAAATCACCCCTAATTAAGGCCAAATTATGGAGATTCCAAATTCATTTTTTGTCACATGGGGCGCCACTTTAATCAGCCATTAGAGCTGAATATTAAATTTATTTTATGTATATTATGTGTGATATAATATATATAACATGTGCAAAAATTTAAGCGGAGAAAAATCGCGTAATCGCAAAAGTCGAAAATTCGGTTTTCTACGAACACAACATATGGAACGTTTTTTGCATGACATATAACATGTATCTAGACACTTTTTTACATATTCAAGACATATTAAAGAGTACTAGAATATTCAAATTAGGGCTGATTGCAATATACCATATGTGTATAATTATTGTGCAATATTTGACAAAGTTTACAAAAGTAAAATTCAGCACATGTTCAAGATGCATATACACGCCTACTACAGCCTTGGTGGAGCTTTTGTGGAGCTTAGTTGGCATCTCAATTGGTGGAGAATAAACCATACAAGGTTAGTGATATAAAGGAGGGAGATACACAAGGTAACATTTCAAAAGCTTGAGAATATAACACATGCTGAAAATTCAGAATGTGACAATCTAGAGTGGGCGATTTTATGGTCTAGATGATGACTAATTTGCTTCCCAAATTTTTAGGGATTAATTATTGATTATTTGGCAATATTTTAAACCTTATTTGTCACATGTTTCAGATGATAATCTCATATTTTTAAAGCTACTAAATGGTGACAAGGTTGGACCAATCATGAAGTGTCAAGTAAGCAAAGCCATGACATTCATCCAATCAAGTTGTGCTAAGTAAGCAAGATGGTGTCATATCTACACAAGACAATCTTCCAAGGACATAGAGAATTCTCAAGGTGAAGAAAAGCCTTAGGGGGCGGCCATGTTGTGATAAAAAGAAGAGAAGAGAGCCAAACAAAAGTAAGACAACTAGTGCAAAAAGTGTCTTCTACTCTCTTCTTCTACATTTCTTTCTTCGTCTTCTTCTCTCAAGCCTATTGTTCTTATATTCAATATATTGCATAGGCTTTGATTAGACCACCATACACGTTTCATTTGTTGTAAAAGTTTGATCAAGGTATGATCAAACTTTCATCCGTTCGGTGGTGGTGTTCGTGATCGATGTGATTAATTGTATTGTGTGTAAAGGGTTGGAGTTCGTGTGTAACTCCAGCAACCCTTATGGTAAGGTGTTTTTTGTGATTAGTGATAACCAGTATAAAATTCTCGGTGTCATTACTTTCAACACTTTACTTTGAGTTTCTAGCACTTTGCATCGTTTTTATTGCAATAGTAAAAATATCAAATGAATTTCAAAAATTTTAAAATTTTTCAGAAACATAGCCACGCCTCTTAGTTTTCGTTTGGCATAAGTTTTACCACATTTGGATAATTATAAGTCTATCAAACATTAATAGTTCTGAGACTAGTGCAATCTGATTTTTAGACTTGCAAAGGTTGAGAACATTAACGTATTTGACATACTTACCAAAGGAATTTTTCAAAAATGTTTCAACTCATTAAAATACATACCTTAAGGGATTTGTCATTAATTTTTAGGACAATTTGGAGCTACGAATTAACCGGAATAAAATTTTAAAAGCGGAGTACTGTTTCTGATAGATTCGCTCAATCTGACCACAAACGTATTTTCAAAGGGTTAGAGGTTGAATTTTAGTCTGAAATGTTTAGGAGATACTCAGAACATCTGAGAGTAGAATCTCTCCAAATTTTAGAATTTTTGAAACTCTGTAACCAGGTCTTTCTAACGTTTCAAATCAAGATCTGAAAACAGAAACTGTTTTCAGAAGTTAAGTTTTTGGTTCAAAGCTTTTAAAAACCAAATTTTCCGAATCTACTATTCAACCCCTCCTCTAGTGGTGCTATACAGGTCCTACACCTAGAAGATCATCTTAAACCGCACTTTATGGCCTTGTGCTTCCCCTAGTATTCATAAACATTTCAAGACCATTGCTTATCGAAGCGGCACCACTTCCTATATTCATATAGGTGAAGATTAAGGTATTCCTCTTAATCATTCATTAATATTGCCTTAACACTCACCCTCCTTTAACACTAACATTCCAATTCTATAAAGATAATACAGTGCGGGTTGATTCTTTAAAGATCAAACTTAGTGTTTTAATTCTTCACTGTGACTTGTTTTTACCCATTGAACATTTGACTAATGGTATGCTAGGGGGTTTTCATCACAAGTGAACTTATCTCATACGTCTTAATCCCATCCCTAAAGATGTACTTTGTACCAAGTCTTTTGAAAGACTCTTTGTTAATGGATCCGCTATGTTATTGCAGGATCTGACGTATGCAATGGCTGTCACACCATCCGTTATTAATTGCCTTACATAATCATGCCTAAGGTTGACATGTCTAGATTTCCAGTTATAGATTTTACTATAAGCTTTAGACATCGTTGCTTAGCTATCACAGTGTAAGGAAATGGCTGGCATCGGTTGTGGCCACAACTCTATATCCAATAATAAATTTCTCAGCCATTCCACTTCCTTACCTGCTGACCCCAATGCTATGAATTCGGATTCTATTGTAGAATGAGTTATGCATGTCTGTTTCTTTGAAGCCCAAGAAACAGCACCACCACCCAACGTAAATACCCAACCCGTAGTAGATTTGTTATCACCAATGCTAGTTATCCAACTAGCATCAGTATAACTTTCCAACACGGGTGAAAAACTATGATAGTACAATCCGTAATTTATAGTCCTCTTCAAGTACCAAAGTACTCGTCCGATTGCCTTCCAATAGTCCATACTAGGATTAATAGTATATCTTGATAATTTACACACCGCAAAGGCAATATCCGGTCTAGTGCAATATGTAGCATATATCAAACTACCAATTGCACTAGCATATTCTAGTCGTGCTACCGCTTTGCTGGTATGTCCAGCCAATTTGTACGAGGCATCAAATGGTGTGTTTGCTTCTTTGATCTCTAAGTGATTGAATTTATTCAATACTTTGTTTATGTAATGAGATTGATAAAGAGCAAAACCCCCACTATGTTTGGACACTTTTATCCCTAAGATAGTATCTACCTCACCCAAATCTTTCATTTGGAATTGTGAAGTTAAATACTTCTTAGTTTCATTTACTCCTTCCATATTAGTGCCAATAATTAGCATGTCATCCACGTACAAACAAATAATGACACCGTATTTGTCTGTAAACTTGGAATATACACATTTATCAGCACTATTATGCCGAAAACCATTCTTTAAATTGGTAGTGTCAAACTTTTCATGCCATTGTTT
>AP025053.1:24360144-24437129 GCA_036186865.1 Eustoma russellianum | reverse complement strand
GGAGTAATTTTGAGACAAGATCTTTATTTGATATTTTCTTGTCAAGTATCAAAAGCTGATTTACGATATGAGTGAATCAATCAATAGTTTCTTCAATCTTTTCGTTAGTCTTCATATCGAACATTTCAAGCTTTTTGGCCGTTCTCACTTGCTCGGTCTCTTTGTGGATAATCCTTAACCTTTTTCATGCTTCATGAGTCGTCTTGGTAGCGGTCAGAACACTTAAAGGAATATCAAATGCCTTCTCATTGATAGCAAACTTCAGCTTTTCTTCATCGGTGCAGTCATTTTATATTTTTATATCTTCTCACCATTTTGAGTTTGTAAGAAACTTCAATTCCTTTGACAACAGCTATCAATGTATCAAAAACACAGTATTTCAAATGATTCATCATTTTAAACTTCCACAAGGAGTTTCAGCATCAATCATGGAAACTTTGCTCTTTGGTGCTGTGAATATAGTGGATGGTTTGGGATTTAAGCTAGTAGAGGCGAAGGTTGTCATTGCCATATTTTTCAATGATATCAACCTTGGTACTTGTAAAAATTAGCCAAGAAATCAAGGGTAGGTTATGATACCAGTTGTTAAGTCCGTAAAAAACCGGGCACAGAGATAACAAGAAATGTTTCTTTATCAGTTAATTCTTACTGTTATGTTGAAAGTCCATGAAATTCAAGCACTAGAGGACTGCAGCTGACTATAGGTGAGGCATAAATGTGCCTGAAATATTTAGCTGTGCATCTATTAATGAAGCGCGCAAGGGCTAAAGTATCCTTTGTTGGTGAAGCGGCTGGCTTTCCTGGTTCTATCTGGAGTCGTCTCAGCGGATCATCTCGACATACTTCAGCCAGCTGGTTTATCTTCCCAAATGATTTCGATGGTAAGAATATTGATTGCATTTTTGTTGTTATGATCCTCTCTGCCGTTGCAATAAATGAATGAATAATCCAGAAAAGAATTGTCTTCAATGATCTTTGACAAGCCGGGTTTTTGTATTATCTTTGTGATTGCAAAATTTCAAACAGTAAAAAAGGCAACTTCTACTGTTCTATTGCATAAACTAACCATGTAAATTGTACTGCAAACTAAGGGGTGCTAGTCATGCTTGTGGCACTTCTGTATTTTAATGACTTCTAAAATTGGTTGTCCAAAGTGTACTGATTCTGCTCAATGTGTCTCAGGTGGAGGAGGAGCACTCCTTGTTGATGAGTTCATTTCAAGTTGCCGATATTGCAGCGGAGAAGCTAACATGTATCCTCGATGTGAAAGAGTTTTTAATAGTTTGTCTCAAAGAATTCCAATCCTTGCAGTTTTCTGTCTCATTTCGTTCTGTCATCATACTATTGAAAATGGAATCTTCTTGACTTTTCTAGTTCTAACTAAGCAATGGTATGCTGGCGTTTTGGCCCGGATTCGCATCAACGCTTTTCGTGTTGAGTTAGCTGGGGGTTCATATGAAGACCTTCTTTCTTCAGCGGCAGCTTGTGTGAATGCGGATGCAGCTGTGGGAAATGCCGTTTACATTCTTCCATCTTTCTATAATCATGATTGCGGTAACATATTGTTAAAGAATCTTAGCCCAGCCGACAGGTGAGGCTGAGTCTAAAGACTGACCAACACTGACCAGGTGATCAGTCGAGGCTGACCATGAACTGACCAGCTGACCACAATATTGGGTCATCCTCAACTGGTTGGCTGGTCAATGTTGGTCAGCCTCTGGACTCAGCCTCGGCTGGTCGGCTGGACTAAGATTCCTTAACACATACTCCTTTTTTCTTATGTAGTTGAATTATTTGCCTCTAAAGACTGAATGATATATCTGTATGCATAGAAGAAAGTGGAATAACAATTCAAATGAATGTTAGAATAAAGCAAAATGATTTACTAAATTGGCTGCACTTTTTATATTGTGAAGTAGCACTTGATCGATACAGCCTGACGCGTCATTATGTGTCATCGGGAAACAAACTCTGTGTGTTTATAACACATGGGTATGGTTGCGTAAATCCGATTCTTCCATACTCTGCTATAGGCGAGAGCTTCTAAGGGGGTAATGATGTGTTGTTGTTGTTGATGATTAATGTATATGAATCACGAAAGCAATTACCCTTCCACTTGTCTGGTCCTTCCTGAACGAAGTATCTTCTGATAGAATTAGTATTAAACAAGCACAGATGTATATTGAGTAACGGTAGTTGGATGCCCTCGTTTTTTCAAACGTTCAATTTTGTCCTTAATCTGTTATTTATTTTCATGATTACACAATATTTGGATGGCACTGGTTCCAAAAAAAAATTGCATTTTTCTTAATTAACACCAAGAACGAATGAGAAGTATTAAATTCTTAGCTGCCTGAAAGAGCGTGTAAAGAACTTTTATCGAGTCATGTCTTCGCAGATCCAAAAGCACATATTCTGTGGATAGAAAATGCTAATGCTCAAGTGAAGGCTGTCCGTGAAATCGAAGCAGGTACCCTTTTTCTGCGTGTTAAAATATTTTCAGTTTTATTATTTGAAGGTTCAATGATCTAAGCATGTAATCAAGATATTGTCTTTCTAGCTGGATCGAGTGCTTTCATTTTGGACTTGGATTTGTGCACCTCCATGGCTAGATTAGTCATGTTTTTCAACATCTTTATCCCTTTCTCAAGAGAATTTCTTGTTGTATTTTCAGAATTGCTAAGTATGGAAGTGGAAGCAAGTATTTTAAAGCATTTGAAAGAGCACACATTGTAGAATATGGAAGAATAAATTGTAAAATAGAAGACTTAAATTTGGAAGCTGAATAGTATAACATTTTATTCAGACTTAAGCTCTTCTCACAAAACTTCTACTTCAAATGTACGTGAGATTTCCCTTTTATAGGGCTTAGAAGAGGTAAGAAACTTCAAGCCACCAACGACTATAATAACGGCTATATTCTAGTTATAATTATTTATTGGGTCCACTGAGTTAGTGGATGTATGTACATTATATTCGTATGAGCTCTTTTTTGGGTTGTGCCTTTGCTCTGTTCATCTCTTCAGTGCTGCCTTTGGAACTTGTATTTTTCTAAGTGTTTCTCCACGGCAGTGTAGTCTCTTTGTTGCTGCCTCTCCTTGTTTTGTTCTGTTGTGCTCAGTACAGCTTGGTACATCTGCTTAGTTCATTTGCCTTTGCCTCGTCTCATCAGCTCGACGTCCCATCATTGATGTGTGCCTTTACTTCGTCACCTGGGCTTGGTGTTCTTTTAGCTCAGCTCCTTTATCACATCGGTACTTCTCATTTTAGCTCACCTTGGCAATTGCCACAGCACATTATCACATTACTTCGGCTTTGTATCCTTCCACCTCAGCACTGCCTTTTAGCTCCGCACTTCATGTCCTTAGCCCAAGTCCTTTTACTTCTGTCCTCACTGTGGCTTGACACCTCGGTTCGGTACTTTTTCATTTCTGCCTTACTTCAGCTTATCACCTCAGCTTGTCACTCCTTCTATCTCTCATCCTCACCTCGGTAAGGCACCTCGGCTCGTCCCTCCTTTGATATTTATCTACACTCCTTCTTTGATCCTCACCTCGCTATGGCACCTCGGCTCGGCACTCCTTTTATTTTTTTCATCTAGGCACTTCAGCTCAATATGGCACCTCGGCATGTTTCTTTCGTTTATTTATGCAGACTTATTCTTCAACACTCTCCCTCAAGCTTGGTGTATTTATACAGTCAAAATTGACATTGTCTGCAGTACTGCTTCAATACTCCCCCTCAAGCTTGGTGTATTCATGAATACAACCAAAGATTGACTTCTTCTTGGTCTGCTTCTAACTGTGGTCAGCTAGAAGCTTCCAGTGATTACCTAAAAGCTCAAGACAAAAAACTTGAGAATCTTTATTAGTACAATGCATGCATCAGTACATTTATATGCAATATTTTGACAGTAATATCTGATTGTAATCTTTAACTAGTAGTCATCTCTAAAAGCATATATTCAAATATCAAAATGTATGCTTTGATGTCATAGGTAAATAATTCAAGGCATTCTAGTTTTAGAATTGCATGTCAACGTTTATCAATAAATTTTTTTTGTAACTTTAGCTATGTTGTCAGAGATTAATTTTTGTGTGCATTCCAGAGTCTCAGATCAGCACAGACATTGCTGGTCACTAGGCGTTCATAATTTATATAGAGTACATAGGTGTTATTATGTGTTGACTCAGCTTAGTTCATATTTGAACTCAATTTCTAATTTATAAATGAGTTGAATTCCAGGCGTTTAGATGTATGGTTTTTTCTGAATTGATGTACAGTTTCTACAATAGATAGTCCATTAGATGCATGTGGTATTTCAGATCAGCACCAAATTATCTTAATTATGGGATACACAGATATCATAAAGCTACTGTGATTATGGTGACTATCTTACGCGTTCAGCTCTGTTTAGCATAATTTTAAGACAGAGTTTTAATATCTGAATATGTAGAACTATAGGTGAGTAGATGCATGGTTATTCTTGAGAGATGTACTGCGAGGCATACAATATCAGGACAAGTAACTTTTCAGTATGTGGACAAAATCAATGATATCATTACCTTTCCAAGTAATTAATAGAATATACATGAGTGCATTGGTGCAAGGTCCGGTCCGCAATATATTTGCCTTCAGCTCAGCTCGATCATTACTTACAGCGTTGGGCTGAGCTGAGCTCTGCTCTGCTATGTCTGGCATTTTTCCAACGAGGCATTTTTCCAGTGGCATGTATTTCCTAAAGAATAAGTTACAGTAGTGTGTGTGTTGTCTACATACATACATATATATTATATATATATATATATATATATATATATATATATTATATATATATAAATCAACAACAACTTGTCAGTCTACTCCCACGAATACGCTTCGCCTGCCTACACAGAAATTTTCTTTTAAATCACTTTCATACATCAAGTTTGGCCATCATGCGTACATTGTGTCCTTCGTTCTTGTGGTCAGTTTATGCTCCTTTTCTTTCGATTCAGGTGTTGAAGGAGTTTGTGTAAATTATGGGCTATTAGGAGACAATCTATCTCCATCGGAACAAGTTATTCCGTTATTGAAATCAAGAAACATAGGCCAAAATCAAAATATTTGATCCCAATGCACAAGTTCTAAATGCTCTACATGGATCTGGGATCCAAGTTAGTGTCGGTATTCGAAACAAGGACTTGCAGCTGTTGGACCATAACACTAGCAATAAACACCATTAAAGGGGGTGAATAGTGGTTAGCGGAAATTATACTAATACCTTTAAACATTTCCCTCAAAAATAGAATCTGAGAACTACTCATATTCAGTACCCGTTTTTGAAAAAGTTCACGACTCTCAGTACACAACTCTAAAAATTATGAAACTTTTTAGAAATCAATTTCAATGTCTTAACTAGACTCTGGTCCAAAATGGGATGACAACAAGATCGTTTTGCCCTTCAAACAAATAAAAAGATTCAAATGGTCAATCTGGACAGTTTTGGACAGAATGATGATGAATTCGAAAACTTATATTCTTTGATTACTAAGCCAAAAAGGGTAATCTTTATGTAAAAATACTCCTTAAGATATCTAGTTTAAGTTTTCAAAGGGTCCTGACCTGAAACTGTGATTGATAAATCAGAATATACGTTTCCTTGAATCTGGTCAGGTTACTAGCAGAATGGAGCGGTTATTTTTCAAAGACTGAAAGACTAACTTTCCTTTGTCAAATCAAGTGATTCTTGTTGCACATGAAAGCTAGCAGTCTGAAGTATTACTCCAGCAAAAATCACAAATTTTGAAAATGCTTTGCTATTTGTTCAGATCGTGTGAAGTTATGTGAAATCTGCAATGGAGAATGGGTAGAAAAACAGAAAAGTAGAAACAAGACAATAACACCAAAATTATCCTGGTTCGGTCAATGTGACCTACTCCAGTCTCAAGGAACACATTTTCTTGGATTTTACTATGAAATGATCAACAATACAACAAGAACCAAGCTTGATCCTTGGGTTATACACCAACCCTATTCAAGACTTAGCAAAGCACCTCTATACCACTTTGGTTGCAACACCTTGAGCACATATTGATGTAGCATTATAAATTTAGCTAATCAATCTTACAGAATACAGCACAAGAGGCATGTAGTGTAGCTATCAACAAATATCAAAAGAACTTTGCTACACAAACAATGAATCAAGAAAGAAGAGAATAGAATAACAAGACAATGAGCTTCAAGTTTTCTTTCAAGTGTGTCTTCTCTTCTTCACCTTGCCTTCTATTTATAGTGTCATTTGAACCTTGAAAATAAGATGGCATATTTCTCAACTTTTAGGCTATGTGATGGCTGAGAATTTCGAATGGAATTATCTGCAAAATCAGCTCCAACAATCTTGTCCCCATTACTTTCAAATTTAAAATTTCAAGTTGGCAACTTTTGCCAACTAGCTTTTTTGGATTGTCTACTTGTCCGCAAATCATAAAATGAATAAAGTACCTTTTTCACCTTTTTATGGATGTTTTTAAGCTGAGAATAAGTATACAAGCTCAGACTTTTGAGGAGAAATCAATACATAAAAGTTGACAAAACTATGTCAACATATAATCCAAAATTCTCACACTTTTTCTTCTTGTATGTTGTGCTGAATTTTGCACCAATAACACTCTTAAAATCTCTGCAAAAATATGAATGAGAACCTCCAATAACATATATAGACAAGTCTTCAAGAAGATATTAGAATGTGACATCAAATACAGTAACATATACCGCCAGTGTCAATAATATCACCAAATAAGAAAATATGATAGAATACCACCAAATAATCTTCAAGAATGACATAAATGAACTCCAGAATGAAGATAATATGATACTAAAGAGATTTCTTGAGTAAAATGACAAAACTGCCTTTGAGAGGAAAATGACCAAAATACCCCTGGTGAGAGAAAACTTTGAAAATGACCCCATGGCTAGAAATAATATAAAAGCACCTTCATAGTGATGAATAAGATAAATAGAGTCCTTGTATGATTTTTTTTGTGTCAAGTACCTACACGAACTAAAAATACCACTTTTGCCATTTTGGTAAGTTGTAGAAATGTCCAAGGCATATTAGTCACAAGATATATTTATAATCATCAAAATCATATAATAATAACATGATAAGCATATATGAATCATGTACAAATAAAAACAACCATTTTATCATACTTTAGAAAAAAATTCTAAAAACTCTAGGCATTGATCGATCGAAGTACATTAACCTGAGAGATTGATGTCATTTTTCTTTACTTATTCAACTTTTGATCATTTATAATAGCATGTGTAAATTCAATATTTAAACTCATGACTTTGAAAATTGTCCAAACATATTTCTCAACATCTCCCCCTTGGATGATTTTCAAAATAATCCTTCATGATTTTAATGTCACAAATTTTTGCCGATTGTTTATCACATATCTACCAATTGAATTGTTTTGAAAAACTCACCAATTCTATACCAATTGCTTTCAAACTCTCAAACTCTTTTTAGATACATGTTTTTAACATACATGCTCCCCCCAACTTATACTCTCCCCCCTTAACCTATGCTCCAAGCCAATTGAACACCAATTAAAAATTATACCAATTGAACTTCACTCATTATTCAACCTTAAAACCATGACTTAAAATATAAAATCATGTTCTTATCTCCCCCTTTATTTTGCAAATCATGCAAAAGATAGGATTATGCAATTGTATCGTAGGTCATCATACCTAACTTGGCTCGTAAAGTTTTAAAAGTGGTTTGACTAAGGGGTTTGGTGAAGATACCAAACCTGATGATCAGTTCTTATATGGTTTATGACTATATCTTCATTTTGAACATGGTCTCGAAGGAAATGGTATCTAAGTTCTATGTGTTTGGCCTTAGAATAAAGCACCGGATTCCGAGAAAGATTGATTGCACTTGTGCTATCACAAAAAATTGGAATCTTATTCATTATAATGTCAAAATCAATGAGTTGTTGTTTAAGCCAAAGTATTTGGGTAGTGCATACGCTTAAGGCTATATACTCGGCTTTGGTGATAGAGAGAGCTACACTAGCTTGTTTTTTTAGAATACCAAGATATTAAGTTGGTTCTTATGAATTGACACGTACCGCTTGTGGATTCTCTATCTATCTTGAAACCACCATAATCAGTGTTGCTATAAGCATACAACTCCAACTTAGCGTCTTTATCGTACCAAAGTCCTGAATGAGGTGTGTGTTTAAGATATCTAAATATCTTTTTCACCGTATTGTAATGAGATACCTTAGGACAAGATTGAAACCTAGTACACATACACACACTAAACATTATATCAGGTCTTGATGTGGTTAAATATAACAGTGATTTAATCATAGACCTATAGAGTGTGTCATCGAAAGACTTTCCATTTTCATCCTTGTCTAATTTGGTACTAACACTCATGGGGGTTGTTGTTGGTTTCAAATCTTCAAATCCAATTTCTTAATCATGTCATTGATATACTTAATTTGGCTAATATGGATTCCTCGAGGGATTTGTTTGATTTGTAATCCTAAGAAGTAATTCAACTCTCCTATCATTGACATTTCAAATTTTGACTTCATACATTCTTCAAAGTCCTTTACTAGGGTAGGGTTGGTAGAACCAAAGATGATATCATCTACATAGATTTGAACTATTAATAAGTCATTATCTTTTCTTCTTAGAATTAGTGTGTTGTCTATGGTTCCCCTTTGATAATTATTTGCAATAAGAAAGTTTGCGAATCTATCATACCAAGCTCATGGAGCTTGTTTCAAACTATATAAAGCTTTCTTAAGCATGTAGACATGGTTAGGGTTCTTTGGATCCTCAAATCAAGGGGGTTGTTTGAAAAATACTTCTTCTTGGATGTATCCATTCAAGAACGCACTCTTGACATCCATTTGAAAGAGTTTAATGTTGCTTAGATTTGCAATTGCACGTAATAATCTAATTGTTTATAGTCGTGCAACGTGTGCAAAGGTTTCTTCATAATCAATTCCTTCTTGTTGATTATAATCTTGTGGGACTAGCCTAGCATTATTGCTCGTGATGTTTCTTTGTTCATCCATTTTATTCCTAAATACCCATTTCATACCTATTATGGATTTATTGTCGGGTTTAGGAACTAATTTCCAACATTTTTTCGGTAAATTGATTTAACTCCTCATGCATGACATCTATCCATGATATATCACCTAAGGCTTCCTTGACATTCTTAGGTTCTAGGTGTGATATTAAGACATGCCTTCGGCCTGACTTATGTTTCTACGTATTCTAACCCCATCACTGGATCACAAATAATTAATTCTTTAGAGTGCCTATGTTTTCTTTTTGTGCCACCAATTCCTAGGTTGACGAGGTTCACTTATATCTTGTTCAAATGTTTCAATACTGTGAAAATTATCATATACAATTGAAACATATTGTAAATTAGATTGGATTTTCATTTAATTGCAAAATTTCTTGATTTATTTCACTTAAGGGTTTATACACGCTTGTTCAGGGGGGAATTGGATCTAGATGATCATATACCGCCTCAAGTAATAAGTCATCATCATCAAACATATTTTCAACATTATTTTCTTGTTTATGTTGAGTTTTATCAAATGTTTCAAGATACGCATTCTCATTAAATTTCACGTGCATGGATTCAATGATTTTTCTAGATGCAGGATTATAGCACGTATATGCTCTTGAGTTAGTTGAATATCCAAACAATATACATTTAATAAACTTTTGTTCAAACTTATCTAGATTATTTTTAGTATTAAGTAGAAAAAATTTACACCCAAATACTCTAAGATAATCTATCTGAGGTTGTCTATTATCCGATAACTCATATGGTGTTTTATTTAACTTCTTTCTAATGGAAAGCCTATTTATTACATTTCATGCACAACTGACAACTTCAGCCCATAAATATCTAGGTTGTTATGCCCCGCATCCTCCGTAAAATAAATAAAGGATAAACGGAAATTAAATAGGATAAGGACAATTAATGATAATGAATTAAGTATTAAGTATTAGGATTAATTAGAATTTATTGAAATGATTAAATATAGAATTAAGTAGTATTTAATTTTAGAATTAAATATTAGAAATTAATTCTTTAAGATAAATGAGATAAAAGGATATAGTTTAGAAACTCAAATTCCATCCCTTCCCACATCAAAAATGACAAGACGTCAGTTTCTCCTTATTTCAGAAGAAACCGACGCCATTCCCCTCTTCCTCTCCCATAGGCAATTTTTCCCTCCTCTCCAACCCTAGGTGAAGATCCTTCAAGAACACAACCCGTTCTTCGTTTGTTTTCCGATTCTTCTTCGAGTAATCATAGGCAAGTAATCTACTTATAAGTTCCTGCGTTTTGCGAAAGAAAAAGGCCTACTTTTGTATCAAAATTGGATCACCATGCAGTAATTTCTTTCTGTGAATCTATATGTGTGACTTATGTGTTTTGGTTTGAGATTTGACCATTATATGTTGAAATATCATTCGTTGTTTTTGTTGTTTTTGTGAGATCATATAAATCCCAATCCCTTGAACCCTACTTTGTTGATGTTGCAGTTGAAGGGAAGGGAGAGGGAAAAAGATGATATCTTTGGGGTTGTTGGATGAACGATTTGAGTTTTAGGCTTGAATCTTTGATGTGAGTGTGAAGGATCTTGTTTTGGTGAATTAAGCATGAATTGATAGTGAAGTTTAGGCTTGGAATAGTTGGAAGAAAGTTGGAAAACATTTGGGATTTAGATCTGCAGTTTCTGCAGAAAACGTAGTGAAAATTTTGGAAAACGGTGACATCGATCGATCGATGTATAGAGAGGGAGAGATTGATGTGTCTCAGATAGACATCGATCGATCGACGTAGGCTGAGTGAGAGATCAATGTGTCTCAGTAGTACGTAGATCGATTGACGTATAAAGGGTTGAGAGTTCGATGTTCTCTGATGAACTTTGATCGATTGATGTGAGGGTTCGAAGTCACTTCGATCGATCGATGTAGAAAGGGGTGAGAGATCGATGTTCTCTGATGGACATCGATCGATCGCTGTGAGGGTATGAAGTCACATCGATCGATCGATGTGAGGGTATGATGTCAACCAGTTTTGTGGAAAATAAGGAAAGAAAGAGGGAAGCTAGGGGACCCTTTATGTGACCTTAGGGACTTCTTAGGACATGATTGAGGTTAGTCTAAGTCTTGGGAACATGACTTAAGATGGTGAATCAACGGAGGAGACTTCATAGGGTATTCGAATCGGATTTCAACATGCTTGACCTAAGGGGTTAGGAATGAACGTATGAGGCTTTACAGAGTTCAACAGAGGAATGTGAGGGTCCCTACATTATCCTTTGGGTTCTAAAATCAATGTTTAGGTGATATTGATCTGCCGGAAAGAATAAGCTCGAGTGTGTAAGTGAGGTGAGTCTCGTGTGACTGATTGACATTTGAATGTGATTTGAAGTATGTGATTGAAGAACGTGATTGAATGAGGAGTCTTGCATTCTTGCATCATGGCACTTGCATTTGCATAATGTTTTGATAAGAGCTGTGTTTCGGCACAGGGTATAAAGTTTACGAAATAGGCTGTAATGTGTCACAGGATGGAAATATAAGCTGTGGCACATTACAGGGTATAAAGTTGAGCTGTAATGTGTCATGGGATGGAAATATAAGCTGTGGCACATTACAGGGTATAAAGTTGAGCTGTAACATGTCACGGGATGGAAATATAGTTGTGGCACATTAGAGGGTATAAAGTTGAGCTGTGGTGCGTCATGGGGTGGAAATATAAGCTGTGACCCACCACAGGGTATAAAGTTATGTGACCGGACATTGTGACATGCATTGCACTATTTTGAAAAGAAATTGCATACGCATTTGTGACTGTGTAGTGTAGTGCATATTTTGTCATGCATCACGCAAGTCGTTACGTTATGTCTGGTTTGTAACGGGATTGTCATTGAACTGTAAAGTGTGTATGAATTACGATTCTTGTTCTGTTATGCTACTAGTCTATATTCTTGAAGTTATACAAGACATGTGCCCCACCAATCCCTCGAATTATATATTACTCATGTCTTGCCATGTGTTGATCCCGTATATCTTATAAGAGGTTTACTTGCTAGCGTTTTCCGCTAAGGGTACTACTCTTGTTTTGCAGATGAGGCTAGTCACGACATGATATTCATAGAAGACGACAGTGAGTGGGCGGAATGGGATGTCTAGAAGTCACCTTGGGAATTGTTCTAGACTATTTCTTGTTATTTCAATTTTCTTAGTTCACTTGAAGACTTAGATGGCTGCGTCCATAAACAATTATTGATAGTCACTTTATCTTTTGGTGTACCGCTTTGATGGTTTAGATTATGTGATACATGTTTCTGCACTTATTTCTCTTACGTCATTGATGATGTGTATTCGAGAGATGAGACGTCTTGTAGTCTTCTCAGTAAGATACCACGGGTGCACCGGGTCGGATCCGCTGTCCGGGTCGGGGCGCTACATAGGTACTTTGTTTTCACATAACATAGTCCTAGTAATTTCTTATATTGTTTTATTTTTGCGTTCAACAACTCCGTTGAGTTGTGGTGTTTTAGGTGGTGAAAATTCATGTTTTATTCCATGTAATTCACAAAACTTAAATACATCTTTTGTTTTAAATTCTCCACCTCTATCACTCCTAATTCGTTTAACATTTTCTTAGTGATGATTTTCAAGTTGTTTAATGAGAGTTTCTATTGCCAATGGAGCATCGTCTTTGTGTGTTAAGAACAATGTCCATGTGTATCGTGGGTAATAATCTACTATGACACACACATAGTAGTGTCCACCTAGACTTCTTGTACTACTTGGACCAAATAAGTCTAAGTGAAGCAATTCTAGTACATGACTAATACTCACTTCACGTTTTGGTTTTAATTTTTCTTTTGTATGTTTTCCTTTAATACACATTGCACAAAGTTGAAAATTATATAAGTCTAACTTAGGCATTCCTCTAATTAGATTTTTCTTAAATAACTTTTCTATGGTTGAAATCGATATATGGCCTAATCGCCTATGCCATAAATGTACATCTAGATCATGTGATACTAGACATTTAATCTTAGCATCTAACATGTTATTTAGTGTTAATGTGTAAATATTACCATCTCTATTTCCTTTGAATGCAATTTCTCCTTTTTCATTTGTTATTTCACAAGAAGTAGGGAGAAAAGAAACATGATAACCAGAATCTATAAGTTGTCAAATACTGAGTAAATTGTACAAAAGATTACATACTAACAACACATTTCGTATTTGAAATGTGTTAGGGTTCCTAATTTGTCCTTTTTCCCACAACCCTGGTTTGGTTGTTGTCACCGAAAGTCACATTTCCTCTATTCTTGATTTGTTCCAGCTCGGTGAATAGGTTGGGGTTGCCAGTCATGTGTCTCGAGCATCCGTTGTCTAAAAATCACTTGGTTTTTAAGTTCCTTGGTTTTATCTCCTTCTTGTCTTCTTTGCAATTTACCTACCAAGAAGATAAAATTTTAGGTGCCCTTTATTTGGGTCCTTGAATGTTAAGGGTACCATCCTTGTTTATATACCCTTTAGGTATCCAAACTTGGATGTACCTTCTAGGCACATATTTAGCATTACAAGTTGAATACAAAGGAGTAACATGTACTTGACCATCCCATTTAAATGGAGGCATATTGTTATACATGTTATATATTGGTTTATAAGTTTGATTTTGATATGCAAAGTGAGGCACATAATTTTGTTTCTTGAATGGCGCCATGTATGTATCAATCATATGATGTTTGTACATTCCTATAAGTCTTATAAGGGAGATATGTATGTTGCATATATTTAGGTTTATATGCATTATAATAAGTTGGATGCATTTGATTTTGCCTAGATACATGTGTATACATATATGCATACTTTTTATGTTGTTTGGATGCATAGTTTTGCCTAGTTTCTTTTGGGGTGCAAGTTGTATTTGTTGAGAAATATGTTTGGATAATTTTCAAAGTCATGATTTTAAGTGATGATTGAATAAAAATTTCACACATGATGCTAAAAGTTTAAAAAGTTGACATCGATCTCTCAGGTTGTTGCATATCGATCGATCTGTGTACATAGATCCCTCACATCAATCGATCTATGTCAGACAGAGAAAGTTCAAGACCTTACTGTGAGACATCCATCTCTAAACCTAAGACACATCGATCGATCGATGTACATCGAACCCTCACTTCGATCGATCGATGTAGGTCAGAGACAAATTCTGAAGTTTACAGTGAGACATCGATCTCTGAAGCTGAGGCACTTCGATCGATCGATGTCTAGGGTTTTTAGAAATATTTTTCTAAAATATGATAAATTGGTTGTTTTCATTTGTACATGATTTATACATGTTCATTATGTGATTATTATGTGTTTTTGATGATTATAAATACATTGTGGCTAATGTGCCTTGGAAGTTTCTACAACTTACCAAAAAGGGCAAAATTGGTGTTTTGAGTTTTGTAGGAACATGATATGATGGATATATATCAAGGACTTATTATTATCATATTTATCAAGACAAAGGTGGAATTATATTTATTTCTGACCATCGGGGTCATTTCCGGAGTTTTCTCTCACCAGGGGCATTTTGGTCATTTCACCCCTGAGGATATTTTTGGTATTTTCACTCAAGGAATCTCTTGAGTATATTCTTATCATCATTCTGGAGTTAAGTTATTAATATCTTGAAGATTATTTGGTGATTCTTTATCTTATTCTCTTAAATGATGATATTATTGACTATAGCGGGATATATGACGAGTTGTGATGTCACATTCTATTTTTTTCCTTGAAGACTCTCTTATATATATTATTGGAGGATATTTATCATCATATTTCAGAGAATATAAAGGTGTTCAAGGTGTGGAAATGATCCCAACATACAAGAAAAAATATTGGAAATGTTTGTGTTACACGTTGACATAATCTTGTCAATTACTATTTGGTAATTTCTTCTTCAAAAATCTGAGTTGATATGCATATATATAGCCTTTAAAACATGTATATTCAGGTGGATATAATGATGTACTCATTTTATAAGTTGGTGACAAGTGGACCAACCAAAAAGAAGCTAGTTGGCAAAAATTGTCAACTACATATTTGAAATGTAGCCAACAGCTACAAGGTAAAACAGGCTGATTTGGTCAAATTTTTTAAAGCCTCACATGCCTATTATCTTTCCAAGGAGTTGAGAAGATGATCGAGTTGTTATGGCTATATTATCTTCATATTTTCCATGTCATTTTTGAAGCAAATTTTCGGACAACATGATATTGCCAAGGTGGACCAATTATTTTGCTTTATTTTGCCAAGTGTACAAGGCCAACCAATGATGTGAAGACACTTGGACTTGATGATGAAGATGGTGACACATGTGCATTCTTATCTCCAAGGCTCAATTCGCACTATAAATATGAGGCAATGGTAAAGAAGATGAAACACACTTGAAGCTCACTTGAAAAGCATTATTGATTTGTCTAGCTATCATCTTCTTCATGTTGTTCGTGTTTCATTCTTTTAAGAAAAGGTGTTCTTGTTGTATTTGTTGAGCTACAAGCCTCTTGTGCTTCATTTGTAAGATTGATTAGCCAACTCTATAAGGCTACATCAATAGGTGGTAGAGGTGTTGCAACTAAGTGTTGCATAGAAGGTGTTCATCCAAGTCTTGAATAGGGTTGGTGTATATCCCAAGGATCAAGCTTGGTTCTTGTTGTAAGTTGATTCATACCATAGTGAAATCCAATGAAAGGTGTTCTTTGGGACTGAATTAGGTCACATTGACCGAACCAGGATAAATCCTCGGTGTTCTTGTCTTGTTTCTACCTTTCTGTTTTCTTCCTGTTTTTACTCCAGTTTTCACACAATTTCTCACGTTTTGAAAAAATAGCTAAACACTTTCAAAATTCGTGATTTTTAGTGGAGTTATACTTCAAACTGTTAGCTTTCATTTGCAACAAGAATCACTTGATTTGAGCAAGGTTAGCTTTTCAGTCTTTGCAAGATAACTGCTCCAATTTGGCTGTAATCTGATCAGTTTTGAGAAAACTTGAATTTTGTATTAATAAGAATTGTTCAAGGTCAGGACCTTTTGGAATCATAAACTAGACATCCTAAGGAGAGTTTTGACATAAAGTTCAACCTTTTTGGTTGATTATTCAGAAAGAAACACATTTTTCAATTTCAGCAACATTCTGTCCAATTCTGTCTAGATTGACCATCTAAATATTTTTATTTGTTTGAAGGGCCAAACAATCTTATTTTTATCTGATTTTTTGATAGAATCTTGTCAACATGTTGAATTTAAGTTCTGGAAATTTTCATAATTTTTGGAGTTGTGTACAAGGATATTTGAATTTTTGAAAAACAGGTTCTGAATCTGAGGTAGTCTCGGATTCTGTTTTCAAAGGGGTTTTTAATCAAGGGTAGTAGTGTAATTTCCGCTAACCACTGTTCACCCCTCCCCCTCTAATGGTGTTTATTACAGGTGCACGGTCCAACAATTGGTATCAGAGCGAGGTTTACACCACTCAAAGAAGCAAGATTCAACACCGCACAAACAACACAAAGCCAAGAAACAATATTTCAAAGTAGCCTTCTAGTCTCAAAACAAAGGTACTTACAATGGCAATAGTTTCTCACAAATGTGAGTTGGAGGTATGTCCACACAACGTCCTCCTCTTTTTGATGGTAATAATTTTGTTCATTAGAAACTAAGAATGAGGCTATTCTGAATGGCTATAGACATCGATTTATGGTCTATAGTTGAAGAGGGGCCATGCATTCTAATGAAAATTGTACAAGTTAGTGGAGTCACACAAGAGGTTGAAAAATATAAAAGTGAATGGTCATCGGAAGATAAAAAAGAAAATGTCCATGAATGCTAAAGCTATGCAATTACTTTTGAATGGACTTACAACTTCTGAAGCAGGATATGTGTCAAATTGCACAAGTGCACACGATATGTGGAAATCACTTGCATTAAAGCATGCAGGTACAAGCGGTGTAAAAGAATAAAAAATAAACATGCTTATGACTGAATTAGAATCTTTCAAAATGTTGCCGAACGAATCCATAACATCTATGGATTTGAGAATTACTAATATTTTCAATGCCCTTGAAGCTTTAGAAAAATCATTCACCAACAACCAGAAGGTGCAAAAGGTGTTGCAAAGCCTTCTTGCTGAATGGGATCCTAAGGTCACGACAATTGAAGAAACGAAGTCAATCTCTAAGATGGATGAATTAATCGGTTCACTTATATTATACGAGGTGAAACTAAACCAACGGAAGTCCGAGTCATCTAAATCATCCGGTAAGTCAATAGCTTTCAAAACAACTGAAACACATACAAATAATGATGATAGTAATAGTGATACTAAATTACACGATGACTTGATATTGATAGCTAGAAAACTTAGAAATTTTTTTAAACATCCTAATAAGAATAGACAACGATCTTCTTCTTCTTCTTCCCAACCTAGGGAAAATAACGCTAATAACAACAAATGGAATAATAAAGATTTAAAATGCTACGAATGTGGTAAAAAAGGACATATCTCATGTGATTGCCCAACAAAGAAAAATAATGATAACAACAATAATAAACGAGCCAAGGACAAGGAGGCACAAGCGACTAAGGCAAAGGAGTCCAAGTCAAAGAAAGGCAAACGAGCAATGAAGGTAGGCACATGGAGCGACTCATCCGACTCAGAATCCGACACTGAGGAAGCTCAAGTCTGCTTCGTATCAAACGAGGTAAGTTCTTCTTCTGATGATGATTCTGATAGTGACATGACATTTGATGAAATGTATGAAGAGTTTTTAACAATGCATGCTCACTATAAGAGGCTCTTTAAAGAAAAGAAGAAACTAAGTGAAGAAAATGACAAGTTGAAGACGTCCAACTTGGAATTTTCCAATCAATTAGAATCTTTTAAACAAGAGTCTACTAATACTCTTGATTCTTTAGAGACTAAAATTGAATCATATAGGAAAAATGAACTTACACTAAAAACTAAAAATAGCATGTTGAAATCTAAGTTAGAAAGTTGTGAAAATGAGATAGTACAACTTAAGTCTTCTAAACTAAACTTAGAAAAAATATTAGAATAATTTAAATCGGGTGCTAATATGTTAGATACACTAATATCATCACAAAAGCATGGAAACAATAAAACCGGGTAAGGCTATAAAGAAAAAAATGCCAAAGTAGATAAAAAGACTAAGTTTATCTCATCTAGTACAAAAATGTCATATAATACAACAAAATCAACTTTGCCTGCTGCATCTACTTCTACTTCTTCTTCTGGTTATATTAAGGCAAAAATACAACACGCACCCACAAAAGCACATACATATCAACATGCAACTACGCAAAATTTTGCATCTAGACAACCTAGAAATTATGCCTACATGTATACGAATACAACTAGAAATAATAAAATGCATTCAACTTATTATGAACCTAAATATAGACAATCCTCATATAAGAATTATAGAAATTCATATGAACATACACATGTAGTGCCATTCAAGAAACAAAATCATATGCTTTATACACATTATCAAAATCAGCCAAGACATAGTACTTATCAACCAAGGTACAACATGTATAACAATGCATCTTCGTGGAATGTATATGCTAATTCTCCTTATTTTTCAAATTATAATTATGCTAAAAATGTGCCAAAAAGTTACATCCAAGTTTGGATACCCAAAGAGTATATAAACAAGGGTGGTGACCCTAAGATTCAAGGACCCAAGTAAAGGGTACCTAAAACTTTGTCTCTATTATAGGAAAATCGCAAGGAATGCAAGAAGGAGGCAAAGTCAAAGAATCTAAAAACTAAATGGTTTTTAGATAGTGGATGTTCAAGGCATATGACGGGAAACCCCAAACTATTCACCGAGTTGGAACAAATCAAGAATGAAGGAAAGGTAACATTCGGTGATAACAACAAAGGACAAGTTGTTGGAAAAGGAACAATTGGGGACTCTAACACATTTCAAATACAAAATGTGTTGTTAGTAAATAATCATTGTTATAATTTATTAAGTATTTCTCAACTTATAGATTGCGGATATGTTTCTTTTCTTCCCAATTCTTGTGATATAATAAATGAAAATGGAGAAACTGTTTTAAAAGGAAATAGAGATGGTAACATTTACACTCTTACCTTAGATAACATGTTAGATGTTAAGGTTAAGTGTTTAATATCACATGACTTAGATGTGAATTTATGGCATAGAAGATTAGGCCATATAAGAATTTCAAACACTAAAAAATTATCTAAGAAGAATTTAGTTAGAGGAATGCCTAAGTTAGACTTAGATAATTTTCAAATGTGTGAAACATGTATTAAAAGAAAACACATTAAAGAAACATTAAAACCGAAACATGAAGTGAGTACTAGTCATGTACTAGAATTGCTTCACTTAGACTTATTTGGTCCAAGTAGGACAAGAAGTCTAGGTGGACACTACTATGTGTGTGTCATAGTAGATGATTACTCACGCTACACTTGGACATTGTCCTTAACACACAAAGACGATGCTTCATTGGCAACTGAAACTCTTATTAAGCAACTTGAAAATATTTACGAAGAAAATGTTAAAAGAATTAGGAGCGATAGAGGTGGAGAATTTAAAAACAAAGATGTAATCAAGTTTTGTGAATTACATGGAATAAAACATGAATTCTCACCACCTAGAACACCACAACTCAATGGAATTGTTGAACGTAAAAATAGAACAATTCAAGAAGCTGCTAGAATAATGTTATATGAAAACAAAGTACCAAAATATTTATGGGCTGAAGCTGTTAGTTGTGCATGTTATATAATAAATAGACTTTCTATTAGAAAGAAATCGAATAAAACACCTTACGGATTGTTAAATAATAGACAACCTAAGATAGATTATCTTAGAGTTTTTGGTGTTAAACGTTTTGTGTTGAACACTAAGGATAATCTAGATAAGTTTGAACAAAAGTATATTGAATGCATATTTGTTGGTTATTCAACTAATTCAAGAGCATATAGGTGTTATAATCCTGGATCTAGAAAAATAATTGAATCTATACATGTGAAATTCAATGAAAATGCATGCTTTGATGTTAGTGATAAAACTCAACATAAACATGAGAATAATTTTGAAAATATGTTTGATGATGATGATGTATTACTTGAGCCTGTACTTGATCATCTAGAACCAACTCCCCCTGAACAAGATATGCAAGAACCCTTATATGAAATAAATGAAGAGACGTTGCAATTGGAAGATAAAAATGATCAATTATATATGATAATGTTCACATTAATGAAAAATTTGAACAAGATGAGGGTGAACCTAGTCAACCTAGGAATTGGTGGCACCCTAAACAATTAATCATTTGGGATCCAAGTGTTGGTGTTAGAACACATAGAAATATAAGTCAACTTGACGGACATAGCTTAATCTCACAATTAGAATCTAAGAATGTAAAGGAAGCCTTAGGTGATATATCTTGGATAGATGCTATGCATAAGGAATTAAATCAATTCGCCAGGAACAATGTGTGGGACTTAGTACCTAAACCCGAAAACAAATCAATAATAGGTACGAAATGGGTGTTTAGGAATAAAATGGATGAACAAGGAAAAATCACACGGAATAAGGCTAGGCTAGTCGCACAAGGTTATAATCAACAAGAAGGAATAGATTATGAAGAAACCTTTGCACCCGTTGCACGACTAGAAGCAATTAGATTGTTGCTTGCTATTGCAAGTCTAAGCAACATAAAACTCTTTCAAATGGATGTCAAGGGTGCGTTCTTGAATGGATACATTCAAGAAGAGGTGTTTGTGAAACGACCCCCTAGATTCAAAAATCCAAAAAATCCTAACCATGTATACAAGCTTAAGAAAGCTCTATATAGTTTGAAACAAGCTCCAAGAGCTTGGTATGATAGATTTGTGAACTTTCTTATTGCAAATAATTATCAAAGGGGAACCATAGACAACACATTATTTCTAAGAAGAAAAGATAATGACTTATTAATAGTTCAAATATATGTAGACGCTATCATCTTTGGTTCAACCAACCCTAACTTAGTAAAAGACTTCAAAGGGTGTACGAAGTCGGAATTTGAAATGTCAATGGTAGGAGAGTTGAATTATTTCTTAGGACTTCAAAACAAACAAACCCCTCAAGGAATTCACATTAGCCCACTTAAGTATGTCAATGATATGATTAATAAGTTTGTCTTTGAAGAGTTGAAACCAACAACTACCCCCATGAGTGTTAGCACAAAAACAGATAAGGATGAAAATGGTAAACCTTTTGATGGAACACTTTATAGGTCTATGATTGGCTCATTGTTGTACTTAACTGCATCAAGACCTGACATCATGTTTAGTGTGTGTATGTGTGCTAGGTTTCAATCTTGTCCTAAGGTATGACATTATAATGCGATGAAAAAGATCTTTAGATATCTTAAACACACACCTCACTTAGGTCTCTGGTATGATAGAAATGCTAAGATGGAATTATATGCATATAGTGATGTTGATTCTGGTGGTTGCAAGTTATATAGAAAATCCACTGGCAGTACATGTCAATTCATAGGAACCAACTTGATCTCTTGGTTTTCTAAAACGAAAGCTAGTGTAGCTCTTTCTACCACTGAAGCCGAATATGTTGCCTTGAGTTTATGCACTACCCAAATACTTTGGCTTAAACAACAACTCAGTGATTTTGGCATTAAAATGAATAAGATTCAAATTTTCTGCGATAGTATAAGTGCAATCAATCTTTCTTGGAATCCGATGCTTCATTCTATGGCCAAACACATTGAGATAAGATATCATTCCCTTCGAGATCATGTTCAAAATGAGGATATAGTTATAAACCATATTAGAACTGATCACCAAATAGCTGATATCTTCACAAAACCCCTTAATCAAGCCACTTTTGAAAACTTACAAGCCAAGTTAGGTATGATGACTTACGATACCGTTGCATAATTCTATCTTTTCCATGATTTGCAAATAAAGGGGGAGATAGAATAAGAACATGATTTTAGATGGTAAGTCATAATTTAATTGGTTGAATAATATGCTAAGTTTTAATTGGTATAAGTTGAGCATAGGTTAAGGGGGAGAGTATAATTTGAGGGGGAGTACATGAATATATGAATACATGAGAGTTGAGAATTTTGAGAATTTGAAAACAATGTGAAAACGATTGATAATTGGTTGGAAATTAGTTTCTAAAACAATTGGTACAAATTTGGTGAAACAATTGATAGATTTATGATAAACAATTGGTAAAGAGTTGTGACATTAAAATCATTTAAGTTATTTTGAAAATCATCCAAAAGGGGGAGAATGTTGAAAAATATGTTTGGATAATTTTCAAAGTCATGATTTTAAGTGATGATTAAATAAAAATGTCACAAATGGTGTTAAAAGTTAAAAAAGTTTACATCGATCTCTCAGGTTGTTGCACATCGATTGATCTATGTACATAGATCCTTCACATCGATCGATCTATGTAAGGGAGAGAAAGTTCAAGACCTTACTGTGAGACATCGATCTCTAAACCTGAGACACATCGATCGATTGATGTACTTTGAACCCTCACATCGATCGATCGATGTAGGTCAGAGACAAATTCTAAAGCTTACTGTGAGACATCGGTCTTTGAAGCTGAGGCGCTTTGATCGATCGATGTCTAGTGTTTTTAAAAATATTTTTCTAAAATGTGATAAATTGCTTGACTTCATTTGTACATGATTTATACATGTTCATTATGTGATTATTATGTATTTTTGATGATTATAAATACATTGTGACTAATGTGCCTTGGAAGTTTCTACAACTTACCAAAAAAGGCAAAATTGGTGTTTTGAGTTTTGTAGGAACATGATATGATGAATATATGTCAAGGACTTATTCTTATCATATTTATCAAGACAAAGGTGGTATTATATTTATTTCTGATCATCAGGGTCATTTCCGGAGTTTTCTCTCACCAAGGGCATTTTGGTTATTTCACCCCTGAGGGTATTTTTGGTATTTTCACTCAAGGAATCTATTGAGTATATTCTTATCATCAATCTGGAGTTGAGTTATTATTATCTTGAAGATTATTTGGTGATTCTTTATCTTATTCTCTCAAATGATGATATTATTGACTATTGAAGGATATGTGACGAGTTGTGATGTCACATTCTATTTTTTCCTTGAAGACTCTCTTATATATGTTATTGGAGGATATTTATCATCATATTTCAGAGAATATAAAGGTGTTCAAGGTGTGAAAATGATTACAACATACAAGAAGAAATATTGAAAATTTTGGTGTTACACGTTGACGTAATTTTGTCAATTATTATTTTGTGATTTCTTCTTCAAAAATCTGAGTTGATATGCATATATATAGCCTTTAATACGTGTATATTCAGGTAAATATGATGATGTACTCATTTTATGAGTTGGTGACAAGTGGACCAACCAAAAAGAAGCTAGTTGGCAAAAATTGCCAACTAGGACATATTTGAAATGTAGCCAATGGCTACAAGGTAAAAAGGCTGATTTGGTCAAATTGTTTAAAGCCTCACATGCCTATTATCTTGCCAAGAAGTTGAGAATATGATGAAGTTGTCATGGCTATATTATCTTCACATTTTCCATGTCATTTTTGAAGCAAAAATTCGGCCAACATGATATTGCCAAGATGGACCAAATATTTTTGCTTTATTTTGCCAAGTGTACAAGGCCAAACAATGATGTGAAGACACTTGGACTTGATTATGAAGATGGTGACACATGTGCATTCTTATCTCCAAGGCTCAATTCACACTATAAAATAGGAAGCAATGGTGAAGAAGATGAAACACAGTTGAAGCTCACTTGAAAAGCATTGTTGATTTGTCTAGCTATCATCTTCTTGTTGTTGTTCTTGTTTCATTCTTTGTAGCAAAGGTGTTCTTGTTGTATTTGTTGAGCTACAAACCTCTTGAGCTTCATTTGTAAGATTGATTAGCCAACTCTATAAGGCTACATCAATAGGTGGTAGAGGTGTTGCAACTAAGTGTTGCATAGAAGGAGTTCATCCAAGTCTTGAATAGAGTTGGTCAATAACCCAGGGATCAAGCTTGGTTCTTGTTGTAAGTTGATTTATACCATAGTGAAATCCAAGGAAAGGTGTTCCTTGAGACTGGAGTAGGTCACATTGACCGAACCAGGATAAATCCTCGGTGTTCTTGTCTTGTTTCTACCTTTCTGTTTTCTACCCGTTTTTATTGAAGTTTTCACATAACTTCTCATGTTTTAAAAAAATAGCTAAACACTTCCGAAATTCGTGATTTTTGGTGGAGTTATACTTCATACTGTTAGCTTTCATTTTCAATAAGAATCACTTGATTTGAGCAAGGGAAAGTTAGTCTTTCAGTCTTTCCAAGATAACTGCTCCAATCTGGCTGCAATCTAACCAGTTTTGAGAAAACTTGAATTTTGTATTAATCAACAATTTTTCAAGGTCAGAGCCTTTTAGAATCATAAACTAGTCATTCTAAGGAGTGTTTTGACATAAAGTTCAACCTTTTTGGTTTAGTATTGAAAGAGAAACACATTTTTCAATTTCAACAACATTTTGTCCAATTCTATCCAGATTGACCATCTAAATCTTTTTATTTGTTTGAAGGGTCAAACGATCTTATATTTGTCTGATTTGTAGACAGAATCTTATCAACCCATTGAAGTTAATTTTTAGAAATTTTCATAATTTTCAGAGTGGTGTACAAGGATTTTTGAATTTTTCAAAAACATGTTCTGAATTTGAGGAGTCTTAGATTCTGTTTTCAAAGGGGTTTTTAATCAAGGGTAGTAGTGTAATTTCTGCTAACCACTATTCACCCCTCCCCCTCTAGTTGTGTTTACTGCAAGTGCACGGTCCAACAGTATTTTACCTTAGAAAAAGTAGAAGGAGGAGTAGGTAAATTATGTATATTTGACTTAGTTGCATTATAAGGTAATTTAGAATTACATAATACGAAAGTCTTTTTGCCTAACTTGTCGTTTTCATATATATAGCCCAAGCTCTTTTTATCATTTCCATATTTTTGTGATTGTATGAGTGTGTCTAGCATGTTAGTTCCAGACTTAAATTGTTCTAACATCTTCTCTAAGTCTATTTTACATGCTTTAAGTTGAGATATTTCATTTTCACAACTTTCTACCTTAGTTTTTAACATTCTATTTTCGATCTTTAGTGTATGTTCATTTTTTCGATATGACTCAATTTTAATCTCTAAAGAATCTTAAGTATTAGAACACTCTTGTTTAAAAGATTCTAATTGATCGAAAAATTCCAAGTTGGACTTCTTCAACTTGTCATTTTCTTCAATCAGTTTCTTTTTCTCTTTAGATAGCCTTTTACAGTGAGCATGCATCTTTAGAAATTCTTCATAGATTTAATCAAATGTCATTTCATTATCAGAATATACATCAGAAGAAGAAATTAACTCATTGGACACGAAGCAGACTTGAGCTTCCTCATTTTCAGATTCTGAATCAGACGAGTCGCTCCATGTGCTCGCCTTTATTGCCCTTTTGCCTTTTCTTGCCTTGGGCTCCTTTGCCTTGGGTCGTTGGGGCTCCTTGTCTTGTTTATTATTATTACTAATATTATTTTTCTTTTTTGAACAATCATAAGAAATGTGTCTTTTTTGACCGTATTCATAGCATTTTTAATTCTTTATGATTCCACTTGTTGTTATTAGAGTTATTTTTCTTAGGTTGAGAAGAAGAAGAAGACTGTTGTCTATTTCTATTAGGCCGTTTGAAGAACTTTCTAAGTTTTCTAGCTATTAATATTAAGACATCATGTAATTCACTATCACTATTACTTTCATCATTGTTTATACTAGATGACTCAGATGATTTGAAAGCAATAGACTTACTTGACAGTTTTAATGACTTAGATTTTTGTTGGTTCAATTTTATCTCATGTACTTTGAGCGAGCCTATTAATTCATCCATTTTAGTAATTGATTTTGTCTCCTCAATTGTCGTTACCTTCGGATCCTATTTAGTGGGAAGGCGTCGTAGCACCTTTTGAACCTTCTCGTTGTTGGTAAAAGATTTACCTAAAGCTTCAAGTGCATTGAAAATATTAGTAATCCTCAAATCCATAGATGTTATGGATCCGTTCGGCAACATTTTGAAGGACTCTAATTCAGTCATAAGCATATTTACTTTTGACTATTTTGCACCGCTAGTACCTTCATGCTTTAATTCTAAAGGTTTCCACATGTCGTGTGCACTAGTGCAATTTGACACATATCCTGCTCCGGAAGTCGTTAGTCCATTTAAAAGTAATTGCATAGCTTTGACATTCATGGACATTTTCTTTTTTGTCTTTTATAGACCATTCACTTTTGTATTTTTTAACTTCTTGTGTGACTTCACTAGCTTGTACAACTTTCATTGTAATGTACGGCCATCTTCAACTATAGACCATAAATCGATGTCTATAGCCATTAAGAATAGCCTCATCCTAAATTTCTAATAAACGAAATTATTACCATCAAAAAGAGGAGGGTGCTAGGTAGACATACCTTCTATCTCACCTTTGTGAGAAACTATGGCCATTGTATATACCTTTGATTAGGGATGTGCAGGCTACAATGAATTCTTGCGTCTTAGTCTGGCCTTCTTAGGACGGTGTTAATGTTGCTTCTTAGAGTGGTGTTGGCCTGGCTCTAATATCAATTGTTGGACCGTAACACCTGCAATAAATGCCACTAGAGGGAGGTGAATAGTGGTTAGCAGAAATTACGCTAATACCCTTTAAAAATTTCCCTAAAACAGAATCTGAGAGCTACTCAGATTCGGTACCCATTTTTGAAAAATTCACAACTCTCAGTACACAACTCCAAAAATTATGCAACTTTCCAGAAACCAATTTCAATGTCTTAACTAGACTGTTTCCAAAAATGACATGACAATAACATCGTTTGACCCTTCAAACAAATAAAAGCATTCAGATGGTCAATTTGGATAGTTTCAGACAGAATGATGCTGAACTTTGAAAACTTATATTTCTTTGATTACTAAGCCAAAAAGGTTAATCTTTATGTAGAAATACTCCTTAAAATGTCTAATTTAAGTTTTCGAAGGGCCCTGACCAGAAACTATGCTTGATAAAATCAGAATGCATGTTTCCTTGAATCTGGTCAGATTACTGACAGAATGGAGCAGTTATATTTCAAAGACTGAAAGGCTAACTAACCTTTGCTCAAATCAAGGAATATTGTTGCAAATGAAAGCTAACAATCTGATGTATGACTCCACAAAAAATCACAAATTTTAAAAATGTTTTGCTATTTTTTCAGATCATGTGAAGTTGTGTGAATTCTGTAGTGGAAAACAGGCAGAAAAACAGAAAAGTAGAAACAAGATAAGAACACCAAGAATTTATCCTGGTTTTGCCAATGTGACCTACTCTCGTCCTAAGGAACACATTTCCTTGGATTTTACTATGAAATGATCAATAATATAACAAGAACCAAGCTTGATCTTTGGGTTATACACCAACCCTATTCAAGACTTGGCAAAGCACCTCTATACAATTTTGGTTGCAACACCTTGAGCACCTATTGATGTAGCATTACAAATTTGGCTAATCAATCTTACAAAATACAACACAAGAGGCGTGTAGTGTAGCTAGACAACATATATCAAAAGAACACCTTTGCTTCACAAACAATGAATCAAGAAAGAAGAGAATAGAATAGCAAGACAATGAGCTTCAAGTTTGCTTTCAAGTGTGTCTTCTCTTCTTCACATTGCCTTCTATTTATAGTGTGATTTGAACTTTGAAAATAAGATGGCATACCTCCTCAATTTTTAGGCCATGTGATGGCTGAGAATTTTGAATGAAAGCACCTCCAAAATCAGCTCCAATAACCTTTTCCCCATTACTTTCAAATTTGAAATTTCAAGTTGTCAACTAGCTTGTTTTTGGATTGTCCACTTGTCCACAAATCATAAAATGAACAAAGTACATTTGCCACCATTTTATGGACGTTTTTCAGCTGAGGATAAGTGTACAACCTCATATTTTTGAAGAGAAATCAATACATAAAGTTGACAAAACTATGTCAACGTATAATCCAAAATTATAACACTTTTTCTTCTTGTATGTTGTGCTGAATTTTGCACCAGTAACACCTTTAAAATCTCTAAAAAAAATATGAATGAGAACCTCCAGTAACGTATATAGACAAGTCTTCAAGAAGATATTAGAATGTGACATCGAATACCGTCACATATACCGTCGATGTCGATAATATCACTAAATAAGAAAATATAGCAGAATACCACCATATAATCTTCAAGAATAACATGAATGAACTCCAGAATGAAGATAATAAGATACTCAAGAGATTGCTTGAGCAAAATGACAAAACTGCCCTTGAAAGGTAAAATGACCAAGATACCCCTGGCGAGAGAAAACTCCAAAAATGACTCCGATGGTCAGAAATAAATAAAAGAACACCTTTATAGTGATGAATAAGATAAATAGAGTCCTTGTATGATTTTCTCTGTGTCAAGTACCTACAAGAGCTCAAAATACCACTTTTGCCTTTTTGGTTAGTTGTAGAAACTTCCAAGGCATATTAGTCACAAGATATATTTATAATCATCAACATCATATAATAATAACATGATAAACATATATGAATCATGCATAAATGAAAACAACCATTTTATCATATTTTGGGAAAAAATTCTTAAAAACCCTAGACATTGATTGATCGACGTACATTAACCTGAGAGATCGATGTCATTTTTCTTCACTTATTCAACTTTTGATCATTTATAACACCATTTGTGAATTCAATACTTAAACTCATGACTTATAGATTTGCAGTTTGCTAAAAATTGGATATCTACAAACATAGTCCCTCATCAGCCATTAACACAAATAACAAGCATAGGTGTTGGTAATGAAGTGATTCCACGGCCGCTAGCTACATTTGTAATTGGAGAAATGCAAAATTTAGATTCTGTACTTAAAGAATTTAATCTTCAAATACCTGTTAGTAAATCAATCTCAATGCAAGCATTAGGAGTGTCATATCCACCTTCAGCAGGCGCATTTTCGGATGCTTCAGCACCTATTTTGGGCCCCCATTGCTTTGTTCTTGGCAGCAAGAAGTTACCCACTTCTTGTCAATGTGTATCCTTTCCTTGCTTATGCTGGCAACCGTACCCAAGTCCCAATGGATTATGCTCTTTTTAAGGACTCCGCTCCCCCTGTAAATGATGGTTAACTTGTCTATCAAAACTTGTTTGATGCTATGGTTGATGCAATTTACTCTGCTTTAGAGAAAGTTGGTGCTAGCAATGTTGAAGCCGTGGTTTCGGAAACCGGGTGGCCAACTGGTGGAGATGTTGATGCAACCCCATCAAATGCTAAAATTTATGTGAATAGTTTGATAGCTCATCAGTTATCTGGGGTTGGAACACCAAAGAGACCCGCTAAGCTAGTAGAGGCTTACATTTTCGTGTTGTTTAATGAAGATCAAAAGCCTGCAGGCATTGAGCAGAACTGGGGGTTATATTACCCTAACATGACTGAGGTCTGCCATGTAAATTTTTAGGCTCCTGCTTAGGAAATTAGGACCCAATGAATAAGGTACACGCGCAAGAGTATAACCAAATAGACTGTACCACGTAATCTTTATCTTCATCTGGCTTATACCCAGTTAAGTCTCAGGCTTTAACTTTTAAGGCGACAAATATATATATATATATATATGTGTGTTTTTTTTTTTTTGAAAACAAACTTTTTATTAAGGATAAGCCTCACTTATGGCGGAGGAAAACCATAGTACATAAAAGAGTATAGTAGCATTAAATGATTATCAACATCCAGTGAGTATATGATATGCCGCATTAAAACCTTGTCAAGTAAAACCACCCTTGTGGATAAAACCTTGACGAAGGAAAAAGCGTACATATTTATATCATTGGAATGCTGATAGGCACTACCGATAAAGAAACTTAACATGATACTAATATTACATAGAAATAGAGTGTACATCCAAAAAACAGCATGGGCTTGATGAAATCTCCGATAGGCAGAAACCGCAGCAGTGACCAAAAAACTCAATGTAATTCGACTTGTGGCCGCCAACATGGGTGAGGTAGTAGTGTCCGGGGAAAAAAACCGTCCGTGATTGTGCTGAGCAAAATATGGCTCCGTCCATGCATCACCGAAAAAGAAGAGAGTATTAAACCCACAAACCATATGTAACAATCGGGTGGCTATTAAAGGAAAAATGAACATACCAACCCTGCCTGTACCCAGCAGGATACAGGCAGAGTGAAGATAAATAAGCCAATCCATATGGAAGACGCAATATGTATATAAGACCGCCTGGAGAGATAGTGAACATGTAAGATGAGGAAACTGGGACTCACCGAGCCTGCCTATACCTGGGAGGGTACAGGCAGAGATATTGTAAGCCTGCCAATCCTTGTGGAAGACGTCAGTGAAGCGAAACGACGCCATCATGAGTAAAACAGTTTTGGATGTTTGCCATGCAGCGTTGAAAACAACCATCTTGTCAGAGTTTGGTAAATAATACACCATGCAAGAATATAGGAGAAAAAACGTACCGGGGCTGCCTGTATTGAACATAATACAGGCAGAAAATATAGTAACTTGCCAATCCATATGGAAGCTCAAATTTAATGAAAGCGTATGTTTGGAATCGATAGATCCAAAGTGACTGCCGCCCGGACCATTGGAGGCAGACTGCGAGCCGTAAAATAGCTCGTAGTCGGCGATGTCATAGCATGCTGGGCTAGATAATGGGCCGCCATGTTAGCCTCTCTATAGACATGTGTAATCTCCAACCGATGAGTATTAACTAAAGTCTGTAGCATGCATAAATGATAGTTGCCATAGACTGTTTGTGGCTGACGTAATCGAAGCGTGATTTGCGCACAGTCCGTCTCTAGAACAAGTGTACGATATAATGGAAGGAAATAGAGTAGACCGAATGAAGAAGCTTGGATTTCCGCCATCAATGGTGTGCAGGTTGGTAACCGGAATGAGAGCGCGCTGACACAGGTGCCCGATTGATCCCGTAGTATAACGCCACCTGCCGAAAAATGACCGCCAACTGCTGCATCAACATTCATTTTAAATTTCCCAGGCGGTGGGGTGAGCCATCTGACGATTTTAAGCCGGGGCGGACGTAAATAGGGAATCCAGGGTAGAGAAGGGAAAGGCCCTGCTGCTAGCTTGGATCCATGCAATGTTTGAAACCACATTTGAATATCAAAATATGTCGCATTTCGGAGAGATGTATGCGAGAAACTTGTCATCTCGCCATACACTAGGCTAGTATAACTGCGCCAAATATTGTGAACCAATATACCCGGGACCACTGTTTTCAAAACTCCAATGATTGAAGAGGTAGTTGAACGATACCACCATGCCAGCAAATATTGCCGGAGAGTCAGCGTTATTGGGGAGATGATATTCAATTCTGCTGCAAAAAAGACCCATAGACGACGTACTGGAGGACAATAGAGAAAGATATGATCAACCGTGGCTGAATGCAGTTTGCAAAAGGGACATCGTGTAGGACGAGCAGCCGAGTAACAACCAATGTAGTCTTCCAGGGGAAGAGCTGAATGAAAAATATGCCATAGAAGAAGCTTCGTAACAGGTGAATGATATTTAAACCATATAAACTTAGACGAAAGCACCGTCGTAGCAGGAGGCCGACAAAAATCATAAGCGGATTTTAAAGTGAATTCTCCCGTTGTCGATGGTTTCCAGAAGAGATGAGTACCCAAATCCAATGTTTGAGCCGAACAGAATGTATGGGTGCGACAAATAAGTTTCCAAATGGGAGAATCCGGCAACCGTGGACGATAATCCCCTCTGCGTCCATATTTAAAACGCATATACCGACTCCATAATGTATCCTGCTTATGATAAAGCCACCAAATTCGGCAATTGTAGGCTTGTTGGAGAAAATTCAAATCCCTTAGACCTAGGCCACCCTCATCGATAGGAGTTGTTAATTTAGACCAAGCTACCCAATGGTGTCGTTTGCCCCAATAAAATGATGCCATCTTTCTATGTATCATTCGAATGACGGACTTAGGTAAGCCTCCAGCTGCAAGAATATGGAGGGGTAGCGCAGAAATGACTGAACGTAATAGAACCAACCTGCCGGCCATTGAAAGAAGTCTAGAGTGCCAACCTTGCAGTCGATCATCAATATGTTGTATTAACGTAGTACAGTATCGAGATCGAGTAATTCCTCGGTGAAGATGAGAGCCCAGATATCGAAAAGGTAGACCAGTGAGCCGCATGCCCATCAGGCCTTGGAAGAAGCGACAGCGACTAGTCGCTAGGTTTGACGATGGAATGATGTTACTCTTCTGATAGTTGATTTTCTGACCCGAAGCTGTTTCATAATCTGTTAAGAAAGCGCGAAAGCGCAATAGGTTGCGTCGCGTCCCCTGCAGAAATATAAGGAGGTCATCCGCATAGGCCAGATGCGTGATCGTAAATGGAATACGACCTAGGCGGAAAGGTAATATATGTCCCGATGTAACTAAAGAATTTAGTCCTCGACTGAACCCCTCCGAAGCCAATATAAATAGAAGTGGGGATAAAGGATCCCCTTGTTTCACTCCTCTTCCCGGCCGAAATTTAGGAGATGGCTCACCATTGATCAAGACAGAGAATGTTGTTGCTCGGAGATGATTGATAATGATCCGATTAAAGAAATCAGAAAACCCAAACTGGCGCAGCAATTTCTCCAAATAGTCCCAACTCACAAGATCAAAAGCTTTCATCATGTCTAATTTCAAACACAGTTGAGCTCCACCTCTATCCAACATGTGAATCATTTCCCGCGCTAATAAAACTTGAGTGGAAATATCATGTCCGGGAAGGAAACCTGTTTGTTCTGGTGAAATCAATTTGGGAAGAAGCGTGCTCAAGCGTGTAGCAATGATACGAGTACAAATCTTGCTCAAAAAATTTGTAAGACAAATTGGGCAAAAATTGCTAAACGTCTTTGGCATTTGCGTCTTAGGGATTAATGTGATTAACGCACTGGCCATGACTGTCGGCTGTGGAACTCCTAAGAAAAATTCCTGTACTGCTTTGACCACATCCGAGTGTATGATAGTCCAACAAGATCGATAGAAGCCCCCATGAAAACCATCTGGGCCTGCCGCGCTCTGGGAGTCGAGATGCCATACAGCATGCTTGATCTCCGCCTCCAATGGTATCTGTGTCAGCATCGTATTGTCAGAATCTGTTACCAGTCGAGGAATATGAGAAAGTATAGTCGAGTGATTATATGTTGGTTCAGAGGCAAACAGATCCCGATAAAAGGATACAGCAGCCGCCTTAATGTCCGCCGAATCTGTCAATATTGTGCCTGCGGTTGATCCAATTTGCTGAATGCGCAAAGATGTTCTCTTCCCCTTAACCACCGAGTGAAAGTATTTTGAGTTAGCATCACCGTCCTTAAGCCACTTGACTCGAGCTTTTTGTTTCCAAAATTGCAATTCATAAGCCGAAGCCTGCAAATACTCCGCCTTGGAGCGCTGATATGCCTCCCTGTTATCCGCAGTCGGATTAGCGTCCCAGGCGGCCTCAGCATGATTTAGCTGTGTCTCTGCATGAGCCAAATTGCTGAAGATATTCCCAAAGATGTCTTTATTCCACCGCTGAATATCTTTTTTTAATGCGAACAATTTTTGATAGAACCCATGCATTCCACCAGTAGTTGGGTAAGATGACCATGACTGTGTCATGTAAGAGTGAAAGTCTGGATGATGGAGCCACGCATCCAAAAAACGGAAAGATCTCCTTGCTGCTGTGACCCCCTGGCGACATAATAATAAAAGGGGCGTGTGATCCGATGTAACCCTAGGCAAATATGTTAACTGCATATCTTGGAAGACATCCTGATAAGCGGAATTTGTGAACACCCAATCTAAACGCCGACGGATTCTTCCAAGGCCCCTACCATCTGCCCATGTAAATCTGGAGCCCTGATATGGAGGTGCCATTAAGGAACAAGATTCGATACAATCATTGAAATCCTGCAATGATGTTAATGATGGTGTGGAATGGCCCCTATGGTCCTCAAGAGCCCGAAAAGTATTAAAATCACCTCCCAACACCCAAGGTAGCTGTGACGATTCTGCAAAATGACACAATGACTGCCATAAAGGACGCCGTTGCGGAATAGAATGCTTCGCATAGATAACTGATATAGCGAACATCCATTGCAGCGAGTAAGACTGCATAGTAAAATGTACCACCTGATCGTGATCATGTGTTGTAATCAAACGAAATTCAGAATTAAATGTTTTATTCGGGGCAAATACGTCCAGAAAAACCAAATACGTCCAGATTGTGAAGCATAAAATTGTGAAAATCCCAGCCTTAAGGCAAACACTTGTATTTGTGATGGAGCATGCTTGGGTTCAATTAAAGCAAGCAAATGTAAACGATGTTCATGAATTAAATGTTTTATTCGGGGCAAAGAGGTGCGAAGGCCTCTGACATTCCAGATTAATAGATTCATTGAGGTAAAGAAGATGAACTTCCCTGAATGATGTGCGAGGCACTTCGCGTCAAGATTGTAGATGGCGGAAGAGGGGGCAATTCCTTGCGTGTCCGACGCTTACGATGCGGAACTACTTGAATAAAGCCCGTTGCATCCTCTTGGTCGTCTAAACGGGCAATTAAAATGTCCTCATCAGGCGATGGGGGTATAAATTCCATACGACGTGTAACATCCTCTGAGACATGCGGAATATCATCCACATGATCTGCAGGCGGTAGGTCTGTGTCAGATGAATGGCCCATTTCAACCGTATTGACCTCAACAGTAGGATTAGGGACAACAGCTTCACATAAAACGTCTATGCATGGTTCCGCCATGGGCTGAGAAACCCCAATCGTTGGCTCAGCCGAAAGACCAGGATCCTCAACGATGACTGGATGGGACGTGATCGGTGGGTTACTAGGCTTGTGCTTAACCGGCGTCCATCGTTGATTAGCAGTGCGTGACGGCCGGCGCAGAGGCGGCGGAGGAGGAGGCGGTGGAGGAGCTTTACCTGACTCCTTAGGAGGGCATGTATCCGATGCATGGCCCAATCGACGACAAGATGTACAAAATAAAGGCAGATCCTCATACACTATCGATTGCAATATCATCCTGCCTTTTGCCTGCAGATAAATTTTCTGTGGCAAATCCTGCGAAACATCAACCTCAACGCAGACCCTAGCCACTGAAGGGCGCAGGCCATCCGCAGTCGCAACATCGAGTTTCAAAGGTAGTCCTATCGGTCTGACAACTTCAAAGAGGGCAGCGCGATGATGTAAGTGTACTGGTAGCGACGGCAGCGCTACCCACACCGGAACAATCGGAACATCCGCGCTGGGATCAAAATCTACTGTCCATTTCGTAATTCTCATATGACACCCAGAGATGTGCCAAGAGCGACGATAAAAACATCTCAAATAGTCTGCTTCATTTCGGAAATTCAAGAGAATATGGGAGTGATCAATCAATGTAATACGTAAATCCTGTTGGAAGCCAATTTTCTCAAATACCTGACGTATAATTTTTAAGGGCGGTCTGCCATACCAGAAAGTACCAACCAACGAATATCTGTAGGGTTCGGCCAGCGCATCGATTTCCGTGTCAAGAAACGAGATCATGGGAATTCCTTTGTAGCGGGAAACGGTTTTCGGGGCGATTGAAATATTGGTTGAAGAAGCCCCGGAAACAACTGCAGCAAAGGATGGTGCAGTTGTCGTATTTGCAGCCATCGTAATGTAGCAGAACAGAAAAGTGCAAACTTTCAGATGTAGAATGTGAAGCGGAAGAAATCACAGTGAGGAACGGCAGCGAACGACAGCAATCCGTTCAGGAGCGGCGGCGGCGAACGCCGCCAGAAATCGCTGGAGCCGAAACCATCCGATCATGTATATATGTGTGTGTATGTGTGTATATATATCTATAGTTTTTCGACGCCATGCCCTCGGAGCGATCATCTTCACGGCTGGTGGCGTAGCCGCCACCGCCGCCATTGCCTTTCATCCGCAAGCTCCGTTCCTTCTGCAACCCACCGATCCAATGAATTCATCGGCCGCTGTTGCGGCAAACCCAGTTTCACCAAAGCGTTCATTCGCGTCGCTTTTTGCATCTGCAGCCAAAGTTCAACCGAAAGCCATTCAAAAATACAAAGGAAGCCCCATGATCACATTTTCAGAGGAAGAAATCAACTCCTTAGCAGCCCCGTATCGGTTTACATTGGTAGGCACCTTTTGGTATGGTCGTCCGCCGATAGCTACAATACGTTCAGCCATTGATCGAATTGGTTTCATTGGGGCGGTAAAGGTGGGACTTTTAGATCCCACACATATCGTTCTTCACTTTGATCAAGAACTGGACTACATAAGATGCTTTTCTAGAAGAGGATGGATCATCTCAGGGAAACAAATGTGAATCACAAAATGGACTCCAGATTACGATCCTGCAATAGAAGTGCCGATTGTTCCAATATGGGTCATGTTCCCGGGCCTACCTCTTCACATGCATCGCAAAGACTCACTCTTTCAAATTGTTGCGATGTTAGGCACGCCCCTAAAATTGGATGCAGCGACGGCAACAATGGGTCGTCCATCGGTGGCACGAGTTTGTGTTGAGTTGGACGTTTCTAAAGAACTACCTCAAAGGGTATTCATCCAAACACCATCTGGAGTAATCATGCAGAATGTTGAGTACGAAGATCTGCCGAAATACTGCTCCTCTTGCTATAAACTCGGACACGTAACCATAGACTGCGGCAAAGAAAATCCTACGCAGCCGCCTCTGCCTGATGACAAGCAAACGGATTTTCCAAGATCAAAGAAAGCAATAGCCACACAGAAGCAACGTTGGACTCCCAAAAAGAATGGTTCTTCAACTGCACATCTGCACGTAGAAACAGATGAACACCATGCAACTGAATTACACCCAGATCAGCACATATCCGGAGAGCATCCTCCCTCTCCTGATATGGCTGCAGTTAATGCTGTGTCGAACATTCAGGATATTTCGCGCTTAAAAGGTGTGGATGATACCATAATAGGAGAAATTCAAGAGGCCGCATGGATTGACTCACACTCGGATGCGGAAGTAGACCCACGACCAGATGAACAGGATCGAAATACTACAGAAAAAATCGCCAACTTAATTGAAGCAGCTTATATTGACTCAAGTGCTAACGAGAATCAAGCAGAGATCGCCTCGGTTGACAATATTAACATAGAGGCCACAATCACAAATTTGGATGAGCACACAGCAGATGCTCTCCCAGAAAGCCATGTGAGCCAGGGACCCCGAATCTTACGACGAACTCAACCACCTTCTCCCCGATTAACCAGGTTATGTGCAGCGCACATCTCAAACTCTTTTGATCCTCTTTCTCAATGAAGCTCCTATTATGGAATGTTAGAGGAATTCGTAGTTCATTTAATAGAATACTTTCACTAGTTCGCAAGCATAAAGTTTATTTGCTTATTATAATCGAACACAAGCTCAGATCCAGTGCTTTACAATCATATCAATTACATTTTGGTTTCTCTAATGCTATATCAGTGTGTAATGATCAAATGTGGTTTTTTGGAAGGATCCATTTCTCACTCGAGAAGACGAAACATATGGAAATCAACATCACTCCATAAAGTTCCAATGGCGTGTCACTGGACAATGTTTCTGGTTTACAGGGGTATATGGGCGGCATTCAATTCTTCAGCGTCGTATACTGTGGGATGAATTACGGCAGTTTTATATGACACTTGATATCCCATGGCTTATCGGAGGAGACTTTAACACGTTTCGCACGCTGGAAGAACATCGGGGAAGGTCACAGCCATCTTTACGTACGTTGCAGGACTTCAATGATTTTATTCTGCATTGTCAGTTACATGAAATACAGTTTCAAGGATCATGCTTCACATGGTCAGATGCCAGAGGCTTAGGCCGTGTGTGGTGATGCTTAGACCGTTTGATGAGTTCTGATTCTATGGTAGATATTTTTCCATATATGCAAGTTCAACATCTCTCACGAGCCACTTCGGACCACTCTCCTTTGCTTCTAACATGTGACTTGGATGTCCCACGAACGCCATCACTGTTTCGATATCTCGATGTATGGGCGATACATGCAGACTTTGACTCATTTGTGATACATAGATGGCAATCATACCCAACTGTAGGTGGCATGTGGGTTTTAAGCCGTAAGCTCTCTCTCTTACATAAAGATTTACGTCAGTGGAACAAAGATACATTTGGCAACATCTTTGATGCAGTGTCACAAGCAGAAACAGAAGTTAAAATCGCAGAGCGAGCTTATGATACTAATCCCACGGACTCTACGCGAGCCCTGTATCATAAGCGCGTTGCTGAGCTACGTCTTGCTCAAAAACGAGCATTTGTTTATTGGAAACAGAAGGCCAACATTAAGTGGTTGAAGGATGGTGATGCTAACACATCTTTGTTTCACCAGACAGTTAAGCATAAGCACAGCCATCAGATGATCCGCAGAATCACTAAGCAGGACGGCACCGTGCTTGAACACCAAAGTGACATCCAAACTGAGGCTATTAATTATTTTTCCCATCTCTTTGCTAAGGAGTCCATTTCAGAGTGTGAGCTAATTATTCAACACATTCCATAATTGATAACGGCAGATGATAACAGTATGTTGAAGGCCGTTCCCTTGCTGTCAGAGGTCAAAGAATCGGTGTGGGATCTCAGTCCAACAAGTGCAGCTGGTCCGGATGGCTATCCTGGCTCTTTTTATAGACGATTTTGGCCCCAAATACAGAATGATGTTCACAAAGCAGTTCAAGAATTCTTCTTGGGTATCCGCATGCCTAAGTCAGTGGCAGCAGCATCAATTATTTTGATACCCAAGGTTAGCAACCCACAATCCTTTGCGGATTATAGGCCAATATGCCTAACTAATTTTCTTTCTAAGACCATCACACGGCTGATCGCTACCAGATTGGGTCGTATCTTGCCCAGACTTATATCCCCAGAACAGACGGGTTTTATGAAAGGCCGCAACATCACGGAACAAGTCTTATTGACACAGGAAATGGTTTATGTATTAGACAAGCAAACACGTGGAGGACATGTTCTTATCAAATTAGACATGGAGAAAGCTTTTGATAGGGTGAGTTGGAAGTATCTTCAACAACTGTTGCAACGCACGGGTATGGACGCTCGTTTGTTTCGCATTATTATCAATAACTTAAGTAGCACAACATGTTCAATTTTGCTCAATGGCTCTCTGACAGAATCATTTTCCATTGGTAGAGGGGTTAAACAGGGGGACCTGTTATCTCCTCTACTATTTATTTTGTCATATGAAGGATTTACACGAGGTTTAAATCATCATATACGGACGGGTGAACTTCAGGGATTCAGGGCAGGCCGCACACCTTGTATTTCTCATTTGGGATTCGCAGACGACTTATTAATCTTTCTTAATGGTACATCACGCAACTTATCAACGTTTCGGAAATTCTTAGATATCTATCAGCATGTTACGGGACAATTAGTAAACTACAACAAAAGTCAATTTGTTTTGGGGCAAGGGGCTTCGGTGTCTCATGCAACGACTGCATTAGGGATGAGATCTACTTCTCTGCCTATAAAATATTTGGGGTCATACTTGTACAAGGGGATTAATAAAGCCAGGTATTGTTCCAATCTTCTTGTTCATTTCGACGCCAAGCTATCGTCTTGGTCGAAAGATTTCTTGTCCATGGCGGGCAGACTAACACTTATCAAACATGTCCTTAATACGTTGCCAACTCATCTAATCGCCAGTTCTAGACTGCCAAAGGGCATCATAACTATCCTCAATAGGCGAATGGCATCCTTTCTCTGGAAAGGTCGTCATCATTGGCAATCCTGGCCTTCTGTCTGTCGATCACCTGAAGCTGGTGGTTTGGGAATCCGCTCTCTTTTGCATGTCCAGCAAGCGTATGATTGTCAAATATGGTGGAAGTACTTTAACTCAAACAACCTTTGGGCAGAATTTTGTCGATCCAAGTATGGTCATCGTTCTTCAATCTATTCACATATCTATGATTCATCAACATAGAAACGAATAGCGCGCACAAATGAGTTCATGGAGGTGCATACTTCCATAATCAATGGAATGTTGCACTGGACACCAGAGGAGAATGGTCAATTTTCCATCCGGTCTGCATACACTTTGTTTTCGGATCATTCTCCCAAGGCGGAGACAAAGTATATTTGGTGGAAAAATACGCACCCAGGACAAAAATTCTTCCTTTGGCGTCTTTGGAATCACTCACTTCCAATGGTAGACAATTTCCGTGGCTGGATAACGGTTTATCCTTCTCAATGTGTATTTTGTCGGCAATCTCATGACAATCAAGATCATGTGTTCTTACATTGCACACTCATTCACCCTCTTTGGGTAGACATGTCTATCACGTTTAATGGCCCAATGCCTCTTTCGCATACCATCAGACGACATTTACATAGGTGGTGGCATATGTCATCAACCGAAACAACGGGAGGCCAGCTCAAAACGATTGTTCCTTCCCTTGCGGTGTGGGAAATATGGAAGATGTACGCTTCATGCAGGTTTGGCGAGGAAACGTTTGATTATGACCGCCTATACACGAAACTTAAAGGGTCGATATACACGTGGTGTGCCTCAATCAATGGGAAGAAATTTGCCCAAAACATACCAAATCTAGTGGCTCAGCACTTCTCCCCCCACTACGCATGAAACGAGCTACTATAGTTCGATGGAGATTTCCACCATCTGGCAAGCTAAAACTAAATGTTGACGCTGTAGTAGGGCAACACATGTCAGCAGGAGCGGCAGTTCTTTGCACATGTCAGGGTTTGTTTCATTCGGCCATCAGCTTTCCACTCCCTCTTTTGATCCCCCTAAGGGCTGAGAGTCAATCTTTGACAATTGCACTAATGTACTATGCACAGCACCATGATATCCTTGTAGTTGAAACGGACTGCCAATATTTAATCACTTTGCTGGCTGATCAATGGCAAGTCACAGGAATGTTGTCATCGGACATTGCACGCGCATCACAATTTCTCACGCTCAATAATTCCACACTTCAATATTGTCCAAGAGAAGCAAATTTGGCATCACACAGACTTGCACGACATGGATACCGCTCTCCTGGCCTGCATCATTACATTTCGGTCCAAGCATTGCCGTGTGAGGTACGAGGTGCATTATATATGGACCGTCATTTGCCAACAATTCGATTGTGATCCATGTCAGCTCACTCTCTTTATAGTCGCCTGTGTTTTCGAACGCAGGCAACATTGGTGCGTTTATTATTCGTCTATATGATCATTATGCGTGCTGCTCCTTCTGTTGAATTTTTCTTATACTAGATGTTGTCTCATTTTTGCTGTTGTATCTTCTTTTCCATGGTGGCACATGTACATGAGGACTTCACAGAGCCTACTGCACATAGTCTTGCGATCGAGAACGCAACCACGCACTGTCTTTTCCTCCATTCTGTCGTCTTGGTTTTCATGCCAAGACGACTCCGGTATGATTTGGCTTTCATTCGATATGTTTGTGGTTACAAACGTCTTGTTACTCCTAACGGCTCTTTTCCCTGTTCCTGAGGTACACGTCATTAAGGAATCATCTACAGCCTGCGTACTCTTCACTGCTATGGTGTATCTTTTTCCACCAAACAACCCTATAATCCATGTTGTCAAATGCGGCCGTGCAATATGTCAAGACTCATCGGCGACCTCGAGAAATGGCACCACAACATCTTGCCGTTCATATCACACATTGCTATTCATGTATTTATTCACATGTACATTACGCGCTCTTCCCGGTCAGATAAATATGTATGCTTTTTCCTTCGTCAAGGTTTTATCCACAAGGGTGGTTTTACTTGACAAGGTTTTAATGCGGTATATCATATACGATTGGAGAAGCGCCATCATTAGTGATTTGTATCATGTTTTTTCATATACTGACTTTTGTAATATGGTTTTTTTTCCACCACAAGTGAGATACTGAATAAAATGAAATATATTGTTATTCGAAATATATATATATATATATATATATATATATATATATATATATGTGTGTGTGTGTGTGTGTGTGTGTGTGTGTGTGTGTATGTATATATATATATATATATATATGCGTGTATATATATATGTGTGTATATATATGTGTATATATATATGTATATATATGTATATATATATTGTATTTTAAAAGTTAAATTGTCAAGTGGGCAAGTTGAAAATCATTTCAAATGTACTATGACAAGACAAGTCACTCCCACTTGAGCAATCAAATCACTCTTTTCTTCTCTCTCTCCTTGTACTTATCTTCTTTAATTTGTGTTTGAATTTTTAGAAAAAAAGGAGGGAGAGAGAGATGGGTTGAGATAACGCTCAGGCAAGCAATAGCAAAAAAATATATTTTTTTCGAAGGTTCAAGGGCATAGTTTAAAAAAATATTTGAGCAAAGTGAGTTCAAGACTCCAAAGTCAAGGCCTTTAATGGCATTCTTTAACAAATCAAGAAGATTTCGGCATCACAGCCAAGGCTCTTCAGGCCTAGTCAACAGAAATCGATTTCTGCACTATGGCAAAGACTTTATAGATGACCTAACAAGACGATTTCAGCTCTGCAGCAAAGGCTCTTCGGGCTTAATGAAAAAATGGCTGAGAGGGATTCATGGCTTAGAATAGCACAGTTAGCTCATTTCCATTGATGAAGGATATGACATCGACTCTATGACTCTGGAAGATTTTGTGGAATATGACAACGGTTCTTATGCCCTTGGAAGAGTTTTTGAATGTTGCACTTCGTCCAACCTCCATTTTATTAAGATTCTTGAATAGATGACACTTTGGCTGTCCTCAAGAAACTTTTATATAAGGTTTTTAAGAATTGACACTCAGGCCAATATTGACGTAAAGAATATATACACATTTTTTCAGAAAATATGGCATTCAGGGCAACTTTTGAAGAATAGGAAATCAAGATTGTTTCTGGATAACAAGTTGATTGATATTAGGTATTGTGACCTTCTTTTAATATTTCAGCCTTGCGGCAAAGGCTCTTATTGCCTGTTTCAAGAACAGAAGATTTAAGTATCAAACCAATGCTCTTCGAAGCCAGTTTAAAGAAGAGAAGATTTTGGACATATGTCAAGGCTCTTTAAAGCCAGTTCAGTAGAGTTAGAAAAAATATTTACAAGTGTTAAGAAAAAATATTTGCACAGTCAGCTGAGAGAAGACATCTAAAAGTTCCTACCAAACAACAGAGGTGAATGAATATCTTTTCTTCGTTCAAAAGCTTCAGTGCAGTAATGGAGAAATAAGAATTTACAAGAACTAAGACTTGTCTCGGTTTAGAATAAGGGGTTTAATGGACGAGGAATAGGAGGGTTGCTGATACCGAAACTTTAATAAAGGACGGAAGATTTCAGCTCGGCAGCTAAGGTTTTTCAACACCCATAAAGATTTCAGCTTGGCACTAAAGTTCTTCATGACCTATTGAAAAGATTTCAGCTCGGTAGCTAAGGATCTTCTCTGCCTGATTGAAAACAAGATTTAAAAACATGTTTAAAGGTTTCAGCACATGGCTAAGGCCCTTCACAGCCTATCCAAAAAATTTTGAAAGTTAGAAGATTTCAGCATAAAGACTAAGGTTCTTCACAGCCTGTTATAAACAAAAGGTTTTAAGAAAACAATGTGGAGATTTCTGTCGAAGACAATGGCTCTTCACAGCCCAGAAATGAAGATTTCTGCCTAAGGCAATGGTTTTTCACAGCCCAGAGAAATACATTTGAAAAATGGTTTACATATAAAGAGTGAAGATTTTTGAAGAAAGCGCTTTAGAAACAGATAAAAGCTCGGCCAGGTTAGTTTTAAAAACAGTTTTTACAAAGAAAAACTGGCCAGGTGTAATTCTCTTCACAGCTTCTTCTTCTTCTTCTTCTGTACTCATGCCTCTGATACCATGTTGGATTGTCAGAGGTAAGAGTATGGAAGTGGAAGCAAGTGTTATAAAGAATTTGGAAGAGCACACATTGTAGAATATAGAAGAATAAATTGTAAGATATAAGAGTTAAATTTGGAGGCTGAAGAGTATAAAATTTTATTCAGACTTTAAGTCCTTCTCACAAAACTTCTACTTCGAATGTATATGAGATTGCCCTTTTATAAGACTTAGAAGATGTAAGAACCTCAAGCCACCAACGACTTTAATAACGGCTAGATTCTATTTACAATTATTTATTGGGTCAGAATGAGTTAGTGGATGTATGTACAATATATTCGTATGAGCTCTTTTCTGGGTTGTGCCTTTGCTATGTTCATCTCTTCAGTGTTGCCTTTAAGACATGTATTTTTCTAAGTGTTTCTCCTCGGCAGTGTAGTCTCTTGGTTGCTGTCTCTCCTTCTTTTATTCTGTTGTGCTCAGTACAGCTTGGTACATCTACTTAGTTCATTTGCCTTTGCCTCGTCTCATCAGCTCAACGTCCCATCATTGATGTGTGCCTTTACTTCGTCACCTCGGCTTGGTGTTCTTTTAGCTCAACTCCTTTATCACCTCGGCACTTCTCATTTTAGCTCACCTCGGCATTTACCACAGCACTTTACCACATTACTTCGGCTTTGTATTTTTCCACCTCAGCACTACCTATTTTAGCTCAGCACTTCATCTCCTTAGCCCTAGTCCTTTTACTTCTGTCCTCACCGCGGCTTGGCACCTCGGTTCGATACTTTTTCATTTCTACCTTACTTCAGCTTATCACCTCAGTTCGACACTCTTTCTATCTCTGATCCTCATCTCGGTATGGCACCTCAGCTCGGACTTCTTTTACTTCTTTTCATCTATGCACCTCAACTCGGTATGGCACCTCGGCATTGTTTCCTTCGTTTATTTCTGTAGACTTACTCTTCAACATTTATTTTGAGGCATCATGGTTGTAGTATGCAACTGATTTAGATAATGTAAATATATTTGTTCTGCAGAATGGTGGTGTCTTTTGGTTACGATATTGCCTTGATGTTTTTAAACTAGGCCTAGTGTCAAAAAGGACACACAGAGAAAAATGTTTTCTCGGTAAAATTGGAGCATGTTGACTAGCACAAAGCGTATCTATACTAAGGGTGGCAAACATGTTGTGTTTCGTGCTTCGTGTTTCGTATTTTTCGGGTTTCAGGTATCAAAGTACTAGACCCATACCTTACCCGTTTGCTTCACGTGTACAGAAGTAGATACCCAAACCTACACATGTCAGGTTTCGTGCCGTGTATCAGGTATATCCACAAACTTGACAAGTACAAATATTTCAAGTCGTGTACGGGTCATTTGGTGTATTTTTCAGGCATTTTCAGGTTTCGTGGAAAGTCAGGCGACAAAAGAAGGAAGAGAAAGGAGTATCTCCGGCAAGGAGGACGGTGACGGTGACGGCGTGTCGCTAATGGAAGACCTCCGGATAGAAAGTATTTCAAAATTTAGAGAATAAAAGTTAAATCATAACTTCAAATCATCTCTTTTTCTACAATGTCCTTTTCTGTTTGGAGTGAATTTTTGCATGTCCTTCGGCTTCGCCAACTTTGTCGGAACGGAACCAAGACCGCTTGCTTGCCAGCTGCCGCTTGAGTGATAAAGGAGAACTAAGAACTGCAAAGAGTGAAGAGTGAGTGAAAAGAGGAGAAATGGAGAATGATTGGTAGGGACAATGAGGGCAATTGAAGAGAGTGATGATGAAGGGAATGAGAAATTGGAAAACATGGATTAGGTTTTTAGGTTTTAGGAGTTTCTTTTTTTATTTTATAATTTTTACTCTACTAATTTATAATTTTATATTCAAAATATATTTTAAAAAATCGGATATGACGGATATAAATGGATAACCCGCGGGTGTACCTTGACACGAACCGCTCATAGTGAGTAAGTTTTAGGTACTTACCCGATTTGTACACGAAACCCGCCAAGGTTATACTCATACCGCAAGGAGCATGCCAAGTTTGAGTCATGTTTTCGTGTCGTGTCTGAGATTGTCACCCCGATCTATACACCCTCGTTTTCTCGCATTGGTCAATGTCACGATCACACTTCAACCTCCCTTCATTGCTTGCATATATATACACACAATATGCGCACACATATAGTCTCTATTTTCGCATGTAGGAGAAGAGTTGCGGATATGCTATATTGATGCGAGTATGGATTAGGAAGCCCAGGAAGCTATCCTGCTTGGAGGATTTGGCTTTAAGTGCACTTGTCTTCGATGTTCCTCTCAGGACTAAGTTCACTTATGCACCAATTTTCCCAGGAGAGAGTACGCCTGCTTTACTTTATTGATCTTTCGAGTGCAGTGAGGAATTTAACGGCCTTGTGGATTTATTTCTGTTTAAAGATTGAAGTATAGATGAAGATGGAATTCTAGAAGGAGGAAAATATTGTTCATTCTTGCTTGATTTGTCCCATGGCCGAAGGCCTCTTTAAGTAGATACACAAGGGGCTACAATTTAGGGATTAGGATAAAGCCTTCATAATTACAATATCAATCACACTAAATGTCTATCAATCAAATATTAATCAAATCTTTCTTTCCTTTTTTGTACTGATACGCTAACACTCCCCCTCAAGTTTAGTCAGCGGATCTTCGATGCTCAACTTGCTCAACATTTCTCAGAATTGTCTTCCTGGAATCCCCTTAGTCAAAATGTCGGCCAGCTGGTCTTCTGATCTTACAAACGGTAGGCTCACTTCTTGATTATCAATGTTCTCCTTTATGAAGTGGTGGTCCACCTCCACATGTTTTGTTCGATCATATTGAACTGGATTCTCTGATATTTTGATTGCTGCTTTGTTGTCACACATTAGTCTCGCCACAACTTTTGGTGGAAACCCTATTTCTGTCAGAATCTTTCTTAACCACAATATCTCGGCTAAGCCTCGTGCAATCCCTCGAAATTCTGCTTCGGCACTTGATAATGCCACAACCTTCTGTTTTTTGCTTTTCCATGTGACCACATTTCCTCCGATTAGTGCAAAGTACCCAGATGTTGATCTTATGTCATTAGGATTTTCGGCCTAATCAGCATCTGTGTATACTTCAATGTCTAAATTGCCGTGTTTCCCAAAGACTATCCCTCATCCAACTGACCCTTTTAGATATCGAACGACTCTCATTGCAGCTTCCATGTGGTGCTCCTGTGGTTGGTGTATGAACTGGCTGATTACTCCAACAGCGTAGGCTATGTCTAGTCTCGTATGTGCCAGATAAATTAGCTTCCCTACCATCCGCTGATATTGTTCCTTGTTTGCTAGGCTCGCCCCTTGCTAAATCATAAGACCGTGATTTACTGCTATTGGTGTTTCAGCCGGTTTACAATCAAGTAGTCCTGTCTCAGTGAGAAGATCCAGTACATACTTTCTCTGAGAAATGAATATCCCTCTTTTTGATCTTAATACTTCAATTCCCAACAAATATGTGAGCAATCCCAAATCTTTCATCTCAAATTCTTCTGACAGTCGTTTCTTTAAGCTGATGATTTCTTTTTTGTCATTTCCGGTAATAATCATATCATCTACATAGATGACCAGACATGTGACTCGGTTCTGTTGTCGTTCCAGAAACAATGTATGGTCTGAATTACTTTGTCGATATCCGCACTTTTTCATGGTCATGGTAAATCTCCCAAACCATGCTCGAGGTGACTGTTTTAACCCATATAGGGCTTTCCTTAATCTGCATACTTCTCCCATGGTATACTCGTCTGTAAATCTGGGTGGAGGCTCCATATACACTTCTTCCTTTAAATCCCTATGAAGAAAAGTGTTCTTCACATCCATTTGATACAGAGGCCATTCAAGATTTGCTGCTATGGAGAATAACACTCTGGTTGTATCTATTTTTGCAACTGGTAAAAAAGTTTCTGAGTAATCAATGCCATAAGTCTGTGTATACCCCTTCGCCACCAGTCTCGCCTTGTATCGCTCTAGAGAACCGTCTGCCCGATACTTTAGAGTGAAGATCCATCTGCAGCCTACTGGTTTCTTCTTTGGGCTTATTGTGCATTTTTCCCAAGTTTCATTTTTCCGTAGTGCATTCATTTCTTCATCCATTGCTTTTCTCCATTCTGGGTGGTTTAGAGCTTCCTCAACTGTTCTTAGAATGTGTACTGTACAGAGTGAAGTATGGAAGGCTTTTGCTGAGTCTGGGAGTCCTTCAGGTTTTTGAATCGGATATCGTGAGCCTTTGGGGGTGTATTCCGGTTCGTACCTCCTTGGGGGTACTCCACGATTTTTTCGGGGAGGGAGCACATATCTACAATCTGAGGGTTCTGGTTGAACATGATTAGATGGCTCACTTGAATCAATAGTGGGTGCGTGAGTAGTGGGAATATTAGGTAACTGAGTGGGGGAAGCAGACTGACTTACCTCAGGATACTCTTCCGGGGTTGATATTGGGTCATGATCCTTTGCATACGCAGGCTCCCCCTCGTTTTCTGAGGCTGATCTGGTTGTTTGACCTACTTCCTCTGTCGGAACAGTATTCGGTAGGACTGGCTTATGCAACCATCTGAGAGAGTCATCCTGAGAAAGCTCCCCCTGACTGTGAGGATGGTGGGAAAAATAATACTTAGACTCAAGAAAGTTGCAGTCTAAGGTGGTATAGAGATGGTGGGTCTGTGGGTCGTAGCATCGGTAGCCCTTTTTATTAATGCCATATCCAACAAAGACACATCGGATAGCACAGAGATCAAACTTCCGACGTTGGGTTTTCGGAATATGTACATATACAGTGCAGCCGAACACGCATAGTGGTAAAGAGAGATAAAGAAGTACAGTATGATATTTAGCAAGGGTATCAAGTGGCGTTTGGTATTTTAGGATTTTGGTAGGAAGCCGATTGATAAGATAATTAGCCGTGGCAATTGCCTCGGGCCAATACGGAGTGGGAACATGAGATTCTATCATAAGAGCCCGGGTGATCTCGAGAAGTATTCGATTTTTCCGCTCGGCTATCCCATTTTGTTGTGGGGTATCCGGACAGGTGGTTTGCTGGATGAGACCATATTTTTGGAAGAACTGTTGAAACTGAGTGTTTATGTACTCAGTACCATTATCTGCGCAGAGAATTTGTAATTTGGTCTTATGTTGAGTGTTCACCATTTGGTAGAATGCCAGAAATTTCTCAAAGACCTCAGATTTGTGTTTCAGGAAAAATACACAAGCCATGCGTGTACAATCATCCACAAATAACAGGAAGTATTAAAAAACCATTGGGACTGGGTGTAGGAGAGGGGTACCATACGTCCGAATGAACAAGTGAAAAAGGTGTGAGTGTTTTGGTATTATTTTGTGGATAAGTGTTTTTGTGACTTTTTGCAACAATACAAGAATCACACTGCAACTGGAAAATATGACGGAAAATTTTAGGAAACGAAATCTTTAAATACCCCAGGGAAGGATGACCCAGACGGCGGTGCCATAACCAGACATGCCTATCAACTGTCCCATGAGTAAGCGCTGTCGTACCCTGTTGGTTCATCTCGTCAACAAAGTAGAGTACGTCACGCTCAGAACCACACCCAATTATCTTCCCCGTCTGAATATCCTGCAGGAGACAGAAGGTCGGGTGCATTAGGACAGTGCAGTTTAATTCTTTGGTTATATGGCTAATGGATAGTAATTTATGTGATAGGGAGGGAACATAAAGACAATTGTTAAGGCGTGGGGTTGGTGAGATATGAATACTCCCTGTCCCTTCAACCGAGGAGCAGCCCCCATTAGCAGTACGAATGACATGTTTTATGGGATTAGTCATGGATGAACAATCACAGATATCATATGACATTGTGCCGGTAGCACCACAATCAAAAATCCAGGGGGACTTTTGATTAATGGCGGCAGGGAAGCATTACATAAAGTAGGGCTTGGGTGTAATTTTACAACCCCAAGCCCTTTACCTCGGTATCCGCCTCTGGCGTCTCCATATTTCTCTGGAACCTTCTCTTCCCTTAACAATTTCGTTCCTTGAGCAGTCCCTCCAAAGCTCTCCAGATTTGCCTCTTCCTCGCTGGTGACCTTCTGGTTGACCGAGGCTGAGGCTGCTGTGCCTCCTCTCTTGCCCCTCTTCCGCGTATCTGGCCACCAGTCTGGGTAGCCAATCAGTTGAAAACATCCATCTGCGGTGTGTCTACTTCCTCTGCAATGGGTGCACCGAAGGTGGCTTTTGTCATCTTCAGAATGGGATGTGACCCAGGCTGAGCTCCTCTCACCAGATCTGACCATCCTCCCCCCATTTCTCGCCGGTGAGGAGGTCCGGCTGACTTTCCTGTTCACGAAAGCAGCCCACTTCCGATGCCTGCTAGTTCCTGTCCTGGTGTTTCTTCCTTTCCTCCTTTCATGATGCTCCTTCGGTTTGCTTCTCTGCGAATCTGAGCATAGGCTTCTTCCACTGAAGGAAGAGGTTCTGTCCTCAGAATGTCCCGCTTTTCTGCATCATATTCGGTACTAATGGCCTGTAAAAACTGGTACAATCTGTTTCTTTGTTGTAGCTGATTACACGCGGTCATGTCCTTGGGGCAGTGCATTGGGTTTGGAATTCTGCGATCAATGTCTTTCCAGACTGCCTGAAGTTGGCTAAAAATTCGTTCAAGGGGCTGTGTCCCTTGCTTTAGACTTTTGCTTTAACTGTGAGATCAAAGATCTGTAACGGATCTTGTCTGCTACTATACGTGGATTCGGTGCCTTTCCATAAATCCCACGCAGTGGGATAATCAATATATTGGTTTATGAGATCCGGTTCTATATTCTCCAATACCCAGGTGAGAACAATGGAGTCTGATTGTCTCCATTGTTCATACACCGGGTCCTCTTTTTTGGGAGGAGGCGGTGATGTGCTTGAGCTTGCTCCTCCCATCGATGGCGAGACTAATTATTCTGGCCCAGACAGAATAGTAGTGATCGTTTAATTTTTCTGTCAGGTTTATCTGTTGATTGGATGAATTTTCTGCAGGGCTCTGTTTAGGTGCCCATTTTTGCAGCAGTTCCAGTACCTGGGACAGATTCATAGTCTCAGATAATGGTGTGGTTGTCCCCTCAGGCTGAGATGTGCTGGACTGAGGAGTATGGTCGGCCATGAGTGTTACGTGTGTCAGGTAAGTAATTTTCTGGGAATGTGATGAGCGTTTGAGCTCCACCCCCTCAAGGGTGGAGTCCTAGCACTGATACCATGTTTAAAGATTGAAGTATAGATGAAAATGGAATTCTGGAAGAAGGAAAATATTATTCATTCTTGCTTGATTTGTCCCATGGCCGAAAGCCTCTTTAAGTAGATACACAAGGGGCTACAATTTGGGGATTAGGATAAAGCCTTCATAATTACAATATCAATCACACTCAATGTCTATCAATCAAATATTAATCAAATCTATCTTTCCTTTTTTGTACTGATACGCTAACAATTTCAATTCTCATTGAAGGCAATGTGAATTTATTCTTTTAACACATCTTATGGCAGTTTCCAGATTCTCCATATAAGAAGTAGATGAGACTACACCATTGTCCAGAGTGATGAAACTAGAGTCGCATACTACAGGTGTTCTATGTGTCTTTTTAACAAATGACGTAGTCTCATCCTTAAACATCTACTGATAATCCAAAAATTGGATAGCAGATCTATCACTATGACATGGTTAAGCATCTACTGATAAGCCAAAACTTGGGCAGCAGACCAGCACCATGACATAAGGATAGGGTGTTAAGCGAACCAAACAGTTCGCGACTGTTCGAGTTCGATTCGTATGTGATTCGAGTTCGTTTGTTAACTTTACTTAAAAGAGCCAAATTTAAACAGCTATTTCGGTTCGTTTAGTTAAACGAGTCAAACTGTTTGCGAAATGTCTGGCTCGTTTAAACAGTTATAGTATTATCAAGCCAAACTCGAACTAATTTTAAAGCTCGTTTAGCTAAATGAACCAAGTCAAATAGTTCGTTTAGCTAAACAAATCCGAATTCAAAAACCTAGTATTCGAGTCGGTTCTGTGCGTTATAGGGAGGGGAGGGGAGGTCATAGTATGAGAACGAAAAAGAGTTGAGCGATTATGCGATTCAACTAGGTATAATGGTGGGAGTAAACCTCCTGGTGGTTAGTAGTTAATCTCTGGTGAAACCAAGTAAATTTTGTGCATAAATATGTAGTTACATATTAAAATAAAGTCAAATAAAATAAAATAACTCTCTGTAAGACATGAAATACAGATTAAGCAAACAAATTATAACAGTCTTGCATTAAAGTTAAAAAAATGAAAATATAAATCAACACTCAAGCTTTATTTTGCACGAGGTGGCGATTGTGTGGAAATTTGCTTCCGGTTCATTTTTAATTATATTATTTATTCTTCAACCGTCTCCTCCAGTTGTATCATTTCTTAATATACTATTTTGTTTTCCTGATTTTGGGATGATAAATAATCTTTTCTTCTGGATTAGTGTGTCAGATGTTGATAGTTGACTTAGCAAATGAAATAATCATGAATAATATATAATATATTTCCTAAAATGGTTTCCATTTCCAATGAGATGAAAAGCACATTCTTCTTTGATTTAGAATATGATGGAAAAAAATAAAATGACTCGATAAATTAACTGCACTTCTTATATTATGAAGTACCAGTTGATCGACGTAACTCAATTTTCAATATGGGTCATTAAGACCTATTTGTTTCTAAAACATGGATATGCTTGCGTGTATCTTACCCATATCCTATGACACCTACGGAATATCGCACATGAAAGCACATCTTCGAGCAGGACAAAATTTTAAAATAATCCTTGCGACTTTTTTGATAGTTGACTGACCAAATGAAATAAGCATAATAAATATACGATACATTTCCTAAGAAATTGTCCTTTTTCGGAAGCCACTTCTCCGGCGCATATACAGTCGGTTTATCTTTCATATCTATACATACAACCCTTTGCTTTGCATCAATGGCTGCCCTATCCATGAATGCGTGCGTCTTTAATTCATACGGAAATAATATTCCAAATTTGGGGTCGAACACAAGAAGGTCTTATAGTAAGCATGCAGGAGGATTGTTGCGGAAGCAGCGTAAGAGCAACTTTGATGTGTACTGCCAAAGTGGTAGTGTCATGGATCCTATGAAGTCTGTCGGATCGGTTCTTGATCCGGGTACCATCTTGTCTGAACCGGACACTAATGCTGGCATTGGCATCACCAAATTTCTCCGAGGGAAAACGTTGTTTGTAAGTGGAGCCACAGGTTTTCTTGGAAAAGGTATATATATGTTGGAGTGTATATTATGACAAAAGTTTTGAGTTTTCTGTTGTATCCAAAAACAAAAACAAAAAAAAATTTAAAGTAGAGCTGATCTGACATTGCTAAGCTCCGCTTTGTCAGAGCGACCTGTGTTGACCTCCTGAATTTCGACCGAGCTGAGTTGACCTTTCTGATAACCTTATCCGAGTGGACCTCTCTGCTGTCCTTCCTGAACCTCAACCGAGCTGAGCTAAACTGACGGAATTGACCAGATTAGACCAGGATCAGACCAGGCCGGGCACGGGCAATCTTTATCTAGACTCATGCTCGGCCTGGTCTGATCCTGGTCTGATCTGGTCAATTCCGTCAGTTCAGCTCAGTTCGGCCGAGATTCAAAAAGGTCAGTATAGAGGTTTACTCGGACAAAGTTAGCAGGAAGGTCATTTCAGTTGGACTGACATTCAGGAGGTCAAGCCCAACTCGTTCTGACAAGGCCGAGCTCAACAAAGTCAGCTCATCTCGACCTTAACAGAAGAGTATATTACTTGTCGCTGTTGTCTTATGTTATTTGGTAAGTTTGTTGATGGTTGTAATGTTTATATCCTTCTAATTACATACGAAACTGTAGCGTTTCTTGAAAAGATGCTAAGGGCAATACCAGATGTCGGTAAGATGTATATTCTGGTAAGAGCCAAAAGCAAGGAAGCTGCTATGGGGAGGTTGCAAAAAGAGGTATGCATTAAAACTTCTTTTATACCGTTAATTTGTTTAAGAAGACCATATAATACATTTTTTGTCGCATCCTTTATTCCGTTTATTGAGATTATATCATGCGTATTTAGTTTTTTATAATTTAATATATGTATTACGATTTTATTGGATGAGTTAGATGTCATTGACAACCGAATTCAGTAGATTACTTTCCAATCAATTCTTATCTGAGAGTTCGTGATACAGATATTGGAATCAGAACTATTTAAATGTCTCCAGCAAGAGTATGGTGAATCATATCTGGCATTTATGTTGGACAAGATAGTTCCTGTGATGGGAAATATTGAAGAAACTAATCTTGGATTAGAAAAAGATATAGAAGATGTGATGAAAGACGAGGTCGAAATAATACTCAACTCCGCCGCTGATACAACTTTAAATCAAAGGTATGAAATACACCATACACCAATGCGCATGATTTGTCATATGTTCAAATAGGCACTGCTTATATAGTTTAAGCTTGCTATACATTAATGAATAATATATGTAGGTCTGCATGTTGACATACAAATAGAGCTATTGTATGGGTCACATGACATTGATGCTTTGATTTCTCTCGTTAATATTAGCATTTCAACCAAAAAAATTCTGACTCCTCGGAATTGACCGGTCGAACACTAAAACTAACCCATGTTTTTTAAGCAGTAAGCATTTTCACCTTCCTCAATACTTTAAAATGACTTGTATTTCGAAAACACATATTTATAAATATTGAACAAAAGACGTTTATATATATTGCATCTACTGCTGATCTGTGATATACAATTTGGTATTAATTAGTCGATAGAATTGCTGCAGGTATGATACTCTGCTGGACACAAACACTTTTGGGCCCAGTAATTTGATGAGGTTTGCGAAGAAATGCCACAAAATCAAGCTCTTCGTGCACGTTTCCACAGGTAAGATTAATCAAACTCTCAGTGTCCAGAAGCGAGTAATTACTAGTTGTTCCTTCTCCACTCGCAGAGCTTATAGCTTAGATCTTCTCTCCAAACCCTTGTCTTCCAATGTGTCATAAACAACCACAACCGCTTTTCTCTCTACCTCCTCTATCCTTTCATTAAGGTGTACATGGTGCGGTTTGATACGGTTTTCGGCACTTTTAAAACCAAATCGTTTGGAACGGTTTGGACTTTTCGAAATTGAAATCAGACTAAATTGATCAACAAACTGTTTGACCGGTCTAGTTTGGTTTGGACATGATTTGGTTTTATTTTAGGTTTTGAAATCACCTAAAATTTGAATAAAAATCTAAATTATATTCATAACAATAATTCAGAAACACAGAGTCATAATTCATTTTCAAGATAAAAAAAACATTGCATCCTCCAAAAACGCAGTATTTGTCCGGAAAAAACTGAAGTTACTTTATATTAATAGTGTAAATATAAAAAAGATACATCATAAGCATCCTTAAAATGGAGCACTTGTCCAACAAACATAACCATCATAATAAAAGTATGGCATGGTTGCACTTTTCATAAAACTGAACTTCAATGGTTGTAAATAAAAGCATAAAATGTGTTATGGATATAAGTTGTCTAACAACAAAACAAAGGAAGGATAGCATCAAATAAAACATCTCATATGTCACAGTCTTATTTAGAATATGATGTGCACTAACATTCTATTTGTTTATAGCATTGCACAACGTTTTTGGTCTTTATGCCTAGTGCCCAAATTTGGAGATATAACATTGGTTTACAACCAGGGCGGTAAACGAGCTGAACGAACCGAGCAACGCATTGTTCAAGCTCTGTTCATTTAACTTAGCAAACGAGCCGAGCTTGTTCGTTTATTTACACAAACATATTTACTTGTTCAAGCTTGGTTCGTTTAACTCACGAACAACATTAACGAGCCAAACACTTTAAACGAATGGTGCCACTTACCGAGCTCAAACAGAAAAATGTGTTCAACCTCTGTTCATTAACCTTTTATCCGAGCTCGAGCTCGAGCTCGAACAAAACGAACCGAACAACCGAACGGTTTGATTCATCTACAGCCCTATTTACAACACAACAGCAAAACATAATTTGCATTAGCCATAAAAGAGAGAAATAAAAACATATGTGAATGTATCACTGAAGTAAACAACACCCGCTCTTATACCAATTGAAGTAATAACAACTGCTCTGATACCAATTGAAGTAAAAACGGATTCTTTTCACCTTAGTAAACAATACCCGCTCTGATACCAATTGACGTAATAACGGATTCAAACACAACACGTATAAAGCACAACTCACTTTATTAATATTCAGAAAATAACTCAAAACCGAACAAGGCTACTCGGCACACCTGTCAATGACCCTACCCGGCATTGACTCACCAATCATCCTACCCGGGATTAGTACTTGGCGCTCTTGGCCTTGGCACTCTTGGCGCTTGGCACTTATGGCGTTTGACACTCTTGGCGCATCATCTACTATGGCCGGCCTCCTTTATTTATAGACTAACTAGTCTAAACAAAATCAAACCCTAATAGGACTAGATAAACATCATTAAAATAAATCCTAACTAGAATAGATAAAGACAACTAAGGAATCTTAAGATAATAACTCTATCTTTAGTTCCTACTACCTAGGAATCATAATTCAATGAGGAAATTATCCAACAATCTCCCTCTTAATTTCCGAATGTGAAAAGTCAGGAACCCTCCTTCCATGTGTGCACAAAGAACTCCCTCAAAGATGCATCTTAATGCTACTCGAATTCTTCTGAATCTCTTGCATCATCCTTTGATAAGTCCAATGATTTAACATCCTTAGCAAAAAGGCATAAAAGGATCATGACAAAAATGACCATGGCTCAGCGAATTATGCAGCGATAGATGGCTTAGAGACTGCCGACAGTCTGGACCTCTTCTTTGCCAAGCTCTCACTACGCTTTTTTTTATTACGCGTTGTTGTGTTGAAGATTCCTGTTATCATGAATCTCCAACAAAGATGTAATGAATCCGGCCTTGTTGATACGAAGAACACGGCAACCTCCTCCCGGGATCAACCCAAACACGGCAACCCTGCCACGGTGGCTCCTACCTCTTCAAACAACCTCGGCTCTGATACCAATTGAAGTAAACAACACCCGCTCTGATACCAATTGAAGTAATAACAACTGCTCTGATATCAATTGAAGTAAACAACACCCGCTCTGATACCAATTGAAGTAATAACGGATTCAAACACAACACGTATAAAGCATAACTCACTTTATTAATATTCGGAAAATAACTCAAAACCGAACAAGTCTCCTCGGCACACCTGTCAATGACCCTACCCGGCATTGACTCATCAATCACCCTACTCGGAATTGGTACTTGGCACTCTTGGCCTTGGCACTCTTGGGTTTGGCACTCTTGGCGTTTGGCACTCTTGGCGCACCATCTACTATGGACGGCCTCCTTTATTTATAGACTAAATAGTCTAAACCAAACCAAACCCTAATAGGATTAGATAAACATCATTAAAATAAATCCTAACTAGAATAGATAAAGACAACTAAGGAATCTTAAGATAATAACTCTATCTTTAGTTCCTACTACCTGGGAATCCTAATCCAATGAGGAAATTATCCAACAATCACAATCTCTTACATAATTTAATCTTTTTTTAAATATTAATTTTAAGACCTAATGTGCTTAATTTGTAGCAAGATGTCAACGGTATACTAAATATTTATGAGGAAAGAATAGGCAGACTAATAGATAATGTTCACCATAAATTGTTGCCTATGTGTTCTTATTTATTGTCCAATCAAATGCTAAAAGTAAGAGCAAGTAGAAATCACTTGCTAAACCAATAATTCTAAGCTCAAAACTGTCGTCTAATTAAATATATGTCCGACAGCAACAAGATTTGTGGCGAAGACGACCATCTGATTGGCTCAATTCCCAGTTCAATTTCAAGTTGAATCAATGAAAACTCACAAGTATGTTATCACTTTCAACCTTATTATTATCAAGATTGTAACATATGATACCAAAAATAGGGAAAATAGATATGTCACTTACATCACATGTTTTTCCAATCATAAATTTGAAAAAATTCTTTAGATCATCTTGTATAAGGAGGGAGAAAAAAAAGGCCACGAAAACAATAGTAAGAAAACTCGATTACTTTTGAATTTTGAGAAGATTTTTGAGGATCTAAAAGTAGCCAATTGCAGTAAGGAGCATGAATATTTAGAAATAATAATGCCACTTACAATTCAATTTTTAAAAATGTGACCGTTGTATGGTCCTCTGAAAAAAGAAAATTTTTAAAGCAACAAGGGTGAGACGAAATAAAATTCGCCTGACAAGAAACCCACTCGGATCCCCCATGCAGATCAAACAGGCTAAGATAAGGCAGCGAAATATAAAATATATCACAAATAAAGCGTAGAGTATAGAAAATGCTACCTATCGGGTTCACAAGTACTGGCATCAATCACAAAATTTTAACTTGTAGATAAGAATATAAAGCTTTAGAAAGCTATACTGGACATCTACTTAATCTTTTTAAAACTCGTCTAGGTCTACATCTTATTCTCTTGATTCTTATTCTATACCAATGATCCATCCGATCTCCGGTATAAGGACGCGATGTTAATTTTTATGATTCTGATGCTAAGTTACTTAGTTATTTTAAATTTAAAAGAAAAATATAATTTTATATTGTAAGATAGGTGATGGCCATCCTACGTAAGAAACAATATCAACGGTGACCGAAAAGATTCTCCAAATAGTCATATATACCACTGATATGCTCATCGTAAGTATATGTATCTAACCGTGACTCGTACGGCCGGTGATCTCAGGATCACTCGCCTGAAGAACATACGGCGCATAACGTATACTATGCCTCATGAGACCGGTCTCCCTGACCTCGGTGTCATGACGGCCCATCTCATTGAAAATAACTATGCCCATGGTCCAACCGCAGTGGTACCATGTCGGTCTCCGTATATAAAATGGTCGAGGAGTCCAAGTACGCTCACAAGGTACTCTCGTGACTCATAAATGTAAACTGGGTCTCTTGGAATCTTTCGTCTCGTTGATACAGTTTGTTACGTGAAATCTCTTTCTTTCGCAACATGTTGGAAAAATTATTTGAACCATATTGTGATATCATGCTATAAAATCACATCTTTTACTCCTTTGTTTACTTTAACTTGTGTCAAATACCTTATTTGAATTATCTTTTCACCGTTCAAAAATATGAATTATCTTAAAAGTTGTTTGTTGTTTTTAAAAGGATTTTTAAACTAATTTTATTACCGGAAAAATTTTGTTTTCGCGACTTCTAATTTTCTTAGTTATTTAACATACTCGGAGTTCCGTTTAACATTTTAAGATCACTAACCTATAGTATTATCATCATCTTATTTCCTTAGGCTATAAAATTAATAAAAACCCTAATTTGGCCCTTGTAGGGGGCGGTTTTGGGGCTTCCTCAAAACATCCTCTCTTTCGGTATTTTTCGCAAATTAGTCCATAAACTTTGCATATTCCAACCCATCCTCAAAACAACCCACTTGAGATCTCATGCTATCCAAATCCTCCACCTAAAAGCCTCATAAACACATACATCATTAGGCATGGTATAGATAAGTCAACATATCATCCATATAATACATATATTTGCACAAATATTTATACACATAACTATACATAGCAGTACCTCATTGTATCATACTTTGAGTTAAAAGAAGAAAACTTTGGTTCCCCACTTGGAAGCCTTGGCCGAGGGGTACCCTCCCCAAGAACACCAAAAATGCTCAACCGTCCTAGTCATTTCTTAGCACTTTTTCTTCTAGCTTTTACTTCTTTAACTTAGGATAATATTAACATGGTTTTAATGGTTCAACAAATAAAATACACCATCAATAGCTACACCATCTAAAAAACTCACCTTGATCTTCTCAAGAGTAACGTATGTGACTCTCATTTTCGTTCCAAGAAGCAATACATATAACATATACCATTTGTCACTTAATATTAAGCCTACAAAAATATTTTCCTCACATATCTAGAATCTTAGGTTGAAAACAAGCTTGTTTGACCCATTTGAGTTAAGAACTTAACATGAACATTTTTCACAAATAACATGGTTGATTCAAGCAAGATTACTAGCCTTTTCTTTGAGTCTTGAGATGAGCAAGATATAATAGAACTTCCTTGTAAGCTTGGAGCTTGGCTTGAGAGTTGAGGAATCACCATAACTCACACCTAGGGGTACAGGGCCAAACATAAGGAAAGGAAGAGAAAGAAATCAAGTTCATGCTTGGAGCTTGAATGGCGATTAAAATAAGAATCTTTAAGAAGACCTTACCTTAGGCTTGATTAAAACTTGAATGGTTTCTAAATCTTTGATTCTTGCCTTGACTTGAAAGATTTCTTCTCCACCAAGACCCTAGGAGGTCACGGTTTGGAAGGTAAAATGGAGGTAGAAATGAATTCTTGAAAAACAAGGGTTTGAAGAGAACGAATTCAAATCTTACCTTAGTATTTGATGAGGAAGCTTAGGCTTGAGTTCCTTGTTCTTGCATCTTAAGGCTTGAAGAAATCTTCACTCCCTATGCAAGGTATACACACGGTCAAAGAGAGGAAGAAAAGGGAGTGTATGTGTTAGGAAGAAAAGAAGGATGATTAAAGAAGTGGTGATGGAGTTGTAAGCATAGATGAAGGAAGAATGGAATTGCAAATGAGGTTTCTGTCTCCTTCTTGTGGCTGCCGAAATTTAGGGCTGGGAGAGAGAAAACGATGAAAACTTTCTTGGAGAGAGGGAGTGATATGAGATGTTGGGGGCTTGTGTAAGAGAATGGAGACTTTTTGGAAGACTTTGGGGCTCTCATTGGAGTAGGCCGGCTGGGGGCTTTTGGAGGATGGTTTTTATTTTATTTTTTTTCTTTACTTTTTAGTGGGTAGAATTTTGTTTTATGTTGTTAGTTCATTTTTAATGTCATCCGTAATAATGTACTCGATCTTAGTAGTGGCCTCATAGAAATTAAATTTTTATCTATTCCCCTTAGCGCGGTACAACGATCGCATTCTAACTACGTTCATAATTTCATCCATTCTCTTTATCAACTAGCCCGGAGTGCGAGTCGTAACAAGTTGGACAAGAGTGTGGTTGTGATTGTTTGGGAAACATTGGGAGATAAGGGTTTGGGAAGAAAATCCAGGCTCTCACTCGCGTATCCTCTGAGCTCTTATTCCTTCTGCTGCTGCTTCTTTTCCATCCTCCTTGTATTTTTTGTCTTCTTTGTTCTTTCACTTTGCTTTCGTTTTCTATCTCGCTTTTCTGAGAATTAGTTTTTGTGATGTGATTTTTGGCCATACTTTATGATGAGGCCAAATTAATTTGCTCAAACAAGACAAAAATTATCAGTCAGTCAAACAGCCAACGTAGTTCAGGCTCAGCTACTTGACTAGTCAGCTTCGGCCAGAAGGTCTTTGTTTCGGCCACTATTATTTACAGTTGAAGCAAGTTAATTAAAGTAACTAAGGCAGATTCAAGTATAACTCTTGGTCAGGTCGGCACTTATTTAATATGACCAGAAATGGTTAAGAACTGTAACCAGTCTTCTGAGACCAGCCCGACATACTGCACCTCGGCTCAGCAATGCATTAGTCAATGTAACCGCTTTTGGTCAACCTCAGCAAGTGAATATTTAAATATCTGATCAACAGTGCATAAATTTACAAGGAATCAGGTTCTGCTCGACCTCGGAACGGTCTCAGCATCAGTTTCCTGATCGCCCCGAGCTTTAGCCTCGGCCTCAATCTCTTACAAGATATTTATCAACTGACGTCTGGGACCCACCAAGACAATTCTGTAAGTGCTTTCCAGGTGTCAAGCATCGCTTGGTTAAGTACAGAATCATTACTGCTAGCTGACCTATGTGTCATAGATTCAGCCACTGGCGCAGCCGTATTCGCAGGCATCTGTCCAGTCCCACAGTACACCTACAGCAGAAAAAGTAGCCCTTCTGACACACGCAACAGTCACAACATCGGGCAAAAGACCATTCTTATCAATTTTGTGTATAAAAAGACCTCTTTCCACACGAAAGAGGGGAGAGCCAACTTCAACTTTCAGAGTATTCTTCTCTAAAGAAAGAATTCCATATTCTCCAATCCTCTAACTCTCAGTGAGAGATCTCCATAACGGCATCTCATTCGAGACCCAAAACAGATATATTCTTAGTAAGAACTTCGGACAAGTCTATTCTAAACCTTTATTCCAGCATAAAATGCATACAGAAATACCCATAACTGCTTGAGCATCGGAGGGTTGCCCTGGGCCTGTAACGTTTCTCTTCCTTCTCAGGTTCCATTGAAGGACTGAAATGGAGAGCTAACAACATACTACAAGGATCACCTCTGATCCACCCGGGTGAGGATCTCGGCCTCATCATTTGGTGCTAGAAGGAGGCTCAAACCTCCGTATTCCTTAAAAATAGCCTTTCAAGGGCCTTCTTGGCAAATAGCCTACAAAACCATCGTTGAGAGAATGGATAAAAAAGATGGAAAAGGGTCCAAGCGACCTATGACCCCAGACGACATCAACGATCTCTTCAACTACAACCAGAACAGTGTTCCTCGGAACCAGCATAATCTTCAACTCCCACTGCTGCCTTCACCTATGAGGAACATATGTGAGCCATTCGCTATGTGGCCCAGAATCCTAATGTATTCCAGGCTGTGGTAAAGGAAATGAAGAAAAAAGCTCCTGTGGCGGAACCCAGTGGGCTCCATCCCAGCGATTCTCCTCCACAAAGAAACCTTCTGGAATACTCTCCAACTCGGCCAGAATATTATACTGGGCTTCAGAGTGGATTCATGACTGATGCTAGACATTTAGGACAAAGGTCTAGCCATCAGCACTTTGCGTCCGAGCCTGTAAAGGCTCTGGACTATCATTTGAAATACGCAAGAAAAGCGTTGCTGCCACTTAGGCGCGACAGAGAAGTTGACAAGAAAGGCAGAGCTCAACCACAAGAAAGGCGCTCTACCAAGATTCGGTTGGGAGACCGAGGAAAAGAAAGAAATTCTCTGTTGGCCTCAAAGGCTCATGTTTTCTCCTATATGAGGAAGAATAATCTAGCAAGAGATCCTCAGCCCCTGATAGGACCTATTCACAAAAGGAATCATCAACTGTATTGCTTTTACCATCATGATATTGCGCATGATACAGAAGAGTGCAAGCAGCTCACCCAAGAGATTCGGTGTCTGATCAAGCTCGGCCACTTACAACGGTTCTACAATTCGAGGTCAAGGCTGCACAATAGATTGGACTTTTGGTCGGCCTCCTCATGATGAAAGTTGCCGACTTGGACATCAGCACAGGTCGCCAAAAGACGAGGATTCAGATTCGGCAGGGCAGGAATTGCGGGTTTCCAAGAGGATACAGCTGACCTGAAATCAGAAGCCCACAATTAATTATGATTCACCTCTCTAGCTTGTACCTAAAATCCTCATGTGCATAAATGTACTTTAAATTCATTTTGTTCAATGTTTATTACAAATTTGCTATTTGCAAAGGAGTTGTCCAGATATTAAGCAGTGCTTTTTCTAGACAAATGGCACTTAGAGTCCCCATCATATCATTTTATTCAAGTTTATCAACCGGCTCGGCACCCAAGCTTTGTCGACAGCTTAATTATTTGACCTTTCATCCTATGGTTCATCAAGGAAGATTCACTCAGATGGCATGAAATTCTGTGCCTGTCTGACGTCAATTTTATGGTTTGTAACAGAGTTGGGACCCGACAAGATTTGCGCTTAGCTATCTCTGCCTTATGGCTCATAAAGGGACACGGGACACAGAATCTCCCATCTGAGAGATTTCTCTCTTATGGCTTCTCAATCAAAGACGAAATATATTATCCGTCCAACAATTCACCTCGGTCTCAAGATTCATAAGGGGTTCACCTCGGCATGTACATCCCCCTTAAGATGGGCCTCGGTCTTAAGATTTATAAGAGGTTTACCCAGAATTCTTCCAGGCCTCAGCTCGGAACAAACGCCCTCCCATGTTGGGGGCTCAACTATTTGCTATTTGCCTAATGGTCTTAAAAGAGCCACGAACATGACAAGTTTCATGCATCGGCAAAATGACCTAAGTGGTCTTTATCCTCTGCCTTAGGGTTTTAAGGGATATAAAACGGTCGTTACAAGGGAAACCTGGGCCGTACAATCTTATCTCGGCCGTTACAAGGGAAACCTGGGCTGTACAATCTTATCTCGGTTGTTACAAGGTAAACCTGGGTCGTACAATCTTATCTCGGCCGTTACAAGGGAAACCTAGGCCATACAATCTTATCTCGATCGCAACAAAGTGATGTCTCGGCCTAAGAGCCTCGGCTCGACCTGATTAAGGACGGGCATTTAACTTCGAAACTCACAAGTTAAAAATGGGACAAGTTGCTGCTCAGGCTAGTATAGCCGTACAGAGAAAGACAATTTGCCAGATTTGACAGTGATTAAAGACTTAGACTATTTCTAAGCCATTATTTAAAAGCATTATTTGGCTTGAATCTCAACTAATGCAGATCAAGTTTCTCGGCTCAGCTCAATGTTCAGGCCGTCCTAATTCTTAATTCTCGACTCAGCTCCACAGAATAACAGGTTTATTCTAAAAAGTTAGAACTTGCTGACTTAGTTTATTTTCATTTAAACTGACTACGAAGTTGAGTTTTCCAAATGTAATGCCGACATCGAATCTCAGCAACAACAAGTTTGAAAAGTAACTTAGCAGAAATTCTGAAGCAAAATAGCAGAACAGAATAAAAAGCTACAAATGCAAAGTGTTAAGAAATTTTTCATTGAGAAGAATTTTCAAAACAAAGTACAAAGTAAAGTGATCTCTGCTCAGCCCTATTACAAAAAATCCTAAGTCTAATCCTCGGCTTCCCTCAAGTCAGCTCCGTCCATAAATTGCTTAAATTGAGTGTTGAACACTTGGGCAGCAGTTGAACTATAAAGATCGGTTAGCCGGGGATCTTTCTTGTTCAGTTGGGGGCAGACTTCTGAGCAGACATCGATGGCCTTTGTTTGGCCTACCTCCATAGTCGTGCTCTGCAACAGCACCATGTTTTCTTCAAACAGTTGAGATCTTCTGAAATCTACAACTGCTTTAGCCTCAGCTTCAGCCAATTGCTGATGCAGATGAACCAACTGTTATTTTAAAGTTTCTTTCTGCTGCAGTAGCTCGGCTTTATCCTTCTTCAAGGATTCGTTTTCAGTCGAGGCTTGGGTGGAAGAAAACTCTAAGTTGGCCACTTTATTTTCCAACTCATCAATCTTAGAGTTGGAAGTGGCCAACCTTATGTCGGCCTCTCCGTCCTTTGGTGAAGGGTAGAGACCTCGACCTTTAGAGCAGCAATTTCTTGGGTCTGCCCGGCTCTCAACTGATTGGCCTCATCAAGTTCCCTTGACTTAGCCTGGAGAGCTTCATGGAATTCCTCTCCCCGAGCAAGGATCTCCAATTATTGGGCTCGGATCTGCCAGAGCAACAAACTTAGAAATACTAAGTGTTATCATAAGCAAACACTTAGAAAAATTTTTACTTACCAAGGCGACATTGGAATGGAAGACTTCTCTCAAATTATCCCATGAAGCAGCTTCAAACTTCTGCCGATACAGGGGCAGAACCGTCACCTTGTTTAGCCGCCTGACTGTGTCTGGGTCTGCAGCAGAGTGATGATTTGAAAAACCAACAAGGGATGGCTCTGCCACCTGAGCAGGTTGAGACACGATCACCTCAGCTGGTTGGGGCATGACCACCTCAGTTGGCTGAGGTGGGATCACTTCTGAAGGCCGAGAAGGGCTGCATCTTGGCCCTTAGATGAGCATTCACCTTGGTGCCTCTTTTTCGACGAAGGCTTGAGCCCTCACCAACTTCCGCCACTGGCTCGGATTCAGCCGAGGCCTGAGTTTAAGAATGGGTCTCGGCCTCTTCATCTTGTATTTCTACAATTGACAAAGCTGCAGAAAACGCATCAAACAAGTTAGTATTAAACCTTAACGTTATAAAAAATGAAAGTTAAGGAAATTCAAGTACCTGGCTCAGGCTCCTCTTGAATGGGCTCGGCCATAGGAATAGCTGGGGGCAAGGCTGAGACAGAGGCCCCCCAGCAGAAGCAGCTGCTGAGACTCGTCTGGCTTGGCGTGCTCTTTTTCGTGCTGCCATCTCGGCCATTCTGCTGGCATAGTCATCGTTTCTAGAAGCCATTGAGCCTGCATTAGGAACAAGACAATTTTCAACTGAAAGTTTGATAAACCACAAAAAGTTGAGGCAAATAGAGACCAACCTCGGACTATTGTTAAGTTGTTTGAACTAAGTGGCCGATAGTTCTGACCCAAAGCCAAATGGCCCAGGTCAGCTGCCTCCAAAATGGTGGAGTCCACCTTGTGCCAGTTTATCACAACCGGCAGACTCTGAAGTCTGACTGCTTCGTTGTAGTACTCTATGCTCGGCCTCAGGTTGTCCGCCTTGCCAGATTTCCAGACGTTTCATTTCGGCAGCTCATTCTCTTTTATATAGAAAAATCTACCTTTCCAGTTTTTGGTAAAGATAGGGATGTTGATAGCAAGGTTAGACTCGCTATTGGGAACTCGTTTGCTGAAATAGTACCAGCTATCCGAGACCCAACAAGAAAAAAGACCCCTAAATACGTTTATACGGAAAGGAGACTCAGTTATTCTAAGAAAAAGAAGATAGCAGGGAATGATCTTCAGACTATTGGGATTTATTTGGGGAAGTCGGAGATTATAAGCACGAAGAATACGAACAAGGGGTTCAGGAATAGGAAGATTGAACCCTAATTTAAAATACTCTTCGTAGACAGCTTCATAATCCTTTGGAGGATCATAAGCTGTCTGACCCGGCAGAGGCAGAATAGGGCCGAACCGATCCCGATCCACTCTGTACCTTTTACAGATTTGGTTCAGCTCAGCCTCGGACAAAGCACAAAAGGACTCTTGGATAAAAGAGGAAGGAGGACCCCTATTAATCACCCCCGTGTACAGAGATGGGGCCCTCTGCAGAGCCGGGAGATTTACAGTGGCCAAAGCAGGAGCAATCTCTGCTCGCTCCGGTGAGGAATCCACTACAGTGATGGCCCTACTGGACTGAGCAGCAGGCCTGGGTCAAGCAGCGCCACCAATGGCTCTACGCAAACTTACTATCGGACGGTCATCAGTGGAAACCGTCCTACCAGACGAAGGTGGAGAGTTAGTGTTTTCTCCACCACCGCCGGCGTAAGGTGCACATTCAAAAATGTTCTCAGAATCATGAGATCTAGAAGACATTGTAGAAGAAGAGAAGACTTACAGCGAAGTTGGGCTGAGAAAAAGCAAAGAGACAGCCGAAGGAAACAGAGAGCACCGGAGAAAATTGGGTAAAGATCTCCAGAGAAAAGAAAACTAGAGGAAAAAGGATGAAGACGAAAGCAGAAGGAAGAAATGAATTGTTACTTCGCAGTCTCTATTTATAGCCCCAGATCAGCCATCCCAACAGGAACCTCGAGGGTTTCGTCCTCAATACCTTCAACCGCCGGATGTGAAAAGGTGCGTAACTGACGCTTTGCAGTCTGCGCAAACAGTAAATGCATAGTACGGCCTAATCAGATGCAGACACGTCACTACTTGACAGTCAGCGCATAAAAAGCTCTTAATCGATAGCCTGCCCTTCCTGCTCGGCTCAGCCAGACTAATCTGGGGCCAAAGTGATGAGGCAAAATTAATCTGCTCGGACAAGACAAAAATTATCAGTCAGTCAAACAGTCAACGTAGTTCAGCTCAGCTACTTGACTAGTCAGCTTCGGCCAGAAGGTCTTGGTTTCGGCCACTGTTATTTATGATTGAAGCAAGTTAATTAAAGTAACTAAGGCAGATTCAAGTATAACTCTTGGTCAGCTCGGCCACATACCTGAGTCAGGTCGGCACTTATTCAGTATGACCAAAAATGGTTAAGAACTGTAACCAGTCTTCTGAGACCAGCCCGGCATACTGCACTTCGGCTCAGCAATGCATTAGTCAAGGCAACCTCTTCTGGTCAACCTCAGCAAGTGAATATTTAAATATCTGATCAACAGTGCATAACTTTACAAGGAATCAGCATCTGCTCAGCCTCAGAATGGTCTCGGCATCAGTTTCCTGATCGCCCCGAGCTCTAGCCTCGGCCTCAATCTCTTACAAGATATTTATCAACTGACGTCTGGGACCCACCAAGACAATTCTGCAAGTGCTTTCCAGGTGTCAAGCATCGCTTGGTTAAGTACAGAATCATTACTGCTGGCTGACCTATGTGTCGACAGTAGTAGATTCAGCCACTGGCACAGCCGTCTTCGCAGGCATCTGTCCAGTCCCACAGTACACCTACAGCAGACAAAGTAGCCCTTCTGACACACACAACCGTCACAACATCGGACAGAAGACCATTCTTATCAATTTTGTGTATAAAAAGACCTCTTTCCTGGCGAAAGAGGGGAGAGCCAACTTCAACTTTCAGAGTATTCTTCTCTAAAGAAAGAACTCCATATTCTCCAATCCTCTAACTCTCAATGAGAGATCTTCATAACGGCATCTCAGCCGAGACCCAAAGCAGATATATTTTTAGTAAGAACTTCTGACAGGTCTATTATAAACCTTTATTCCAGCATAAAATGCATACAGAAATACCCATAACTGACTTGAGAGTCGGAGGATTTTCTCAGGGCAGCGCCCTGGACCTCTAACGTTTCTATTCCTTCTCAGGTTCTATTGACGGACTTAAACGGAGAGCTTACGACATACTACAAGGATCACCTTTGATCCACCCAGATGAGGATCTTGGCCTCATCACTTTATATGACACTCTATCTCACATCGAAAAGAGAATAACATGATACTATATACCTTCCAAAATTATTGTCGTTGTTTTTAACTTAGACATAGTTCGAAACTATGTAAGTGTTTTCGAGTCGGAGGCGATATGTGCTAATTATAACTTGGAAATGATTTTCAATTTGACGATAAGGATAGAGGATTTTTGGATAAACTTTAGATGCTGCTCTATTTAAAAAAGGATGAGATGTAATACCCATTCGTCAACACATAAATCAAACTTGGTTTTGGTTTTTATTTTTTTATTTTTTAATCTTAAAGTAAAACTGAGTTCATTTTATGTGTTGATAAAACAAAATGAAAGAGATCCTATCTTCCTTTGCATTCTCTTCCGGAGCTAGTTTTTCTATTTAAATCCTATAATTGTTAATGAGTGATTTCCTCCTACTTAAATATAGACGTTACACAGAACCGCGCGAGACTTTCCGATGAGTATTGCTGTTTTTTGGTTTTTCAAATTTGAAAGTCGGCTCTTGGGCTTTCCTTGCTTTATTAATTTATTTCATTAAAGGGTAGATTTTATCATCTTGTAATGTGAATTACTTACCATATCTAGGGCTTTTGAACGAACCGAACAGTTCACAAATTGTTTGAGTTCGGTTCGTGTTTGGTTCATGTTCGTTCGGTAATTGTTTGTTAACGAGCCAAATTCGAACATGTATTCGGGTTTGTTTAGTTAAACGAGCTGAACGAACATTTCGAGTCGTTTAAACAGTTGTAGAGTTATCTAGTCGAGCTCAAACCAATTTTAAAGTTTGTTTGGCTAAACGAACCGAGTCGAATAATTCGTTTAGCTAAACGAATCCGAATTCAGAAACCTAGTATTCGGTACGGCTCGGTTCGTTAATATCTCTAACGATATCATATGAAATTTTTAACTTTCCTTAGAGCAAAAGGTCATTCCTTCGTCCTGAAGGCCTCCATCTCTCCAGTCTCAAAATTTTTTTTACTTTCCTTGTTTGTTTATGATTAATGCTTACCCCCCCCCCCCCCCCATTTTCCTTAAGTGCCAATAATAAATTTCAAAATTGCGGGACTTTACAGTACCCAAGACTCCAGCCATATCATGGTTAATTTTAGACTTGGTGACATATAAGCTAATTTGTTTATTGTTGTTTGTTAATGTACGCATATGTACTTGTTTTCAGGGTGTTAAGTGAACCGAACAGTTCGAAAATTGTTCGAATTCGATTCGTATTTGATTCGAGTTCGTTTGTTAATTTTATTTAAACAAACCGAGTTTAAACATCTAATTGGATTCGTTTACTAAAACGAGCCAAACTGTTTACGAACTGCTCGGCTCGTTTAAACATTTATACTGTTATCGAGCGGAACTCGAACGAATTTTGAAGCTTGTTACAGTAAACGAACCAAGTCAAACAGTTCATTTAACTAAACAAATCCGAATTCGAAAATTTAATATTGTGCTCGATTCGGTACGTTAACACCCTAGTTGTTTGTGTAGATAAGCAGACGCATAATGTATGTGCAAGAAAATAGTTTATAATTTAAGATCAAAAATATTTAATCAAAATCAAGCTGTGTGTTGTGTCGGCATATATAATACATATTCTGTGTCTTTCCAAGCAGCATTTGTCAATGGTAAACGAGAAGGAATATTCATGGAAGAGCCAATTCATGTGACGGTTTCTAAATCCCAAGAAAAACTTTTGGATGTTGAAAACGAGATGAAATTACTTTCCGAGGCAAAAAAAGGCATTGAAGATAACCAAGTTCTATGCCAAAAGTTGAAACTATTTGGCTTAGAGAGGTAAATTCAACAACTGTACATTTGGTTGCTTCATCACATTTCTCTTAATCCCTTTCCGTTTCTAATAGAGTCAATGACACATTCTTCCTTAACTTTTGAATATGATGAAATAAAGTAAAATGACTCACCAATTTGGATGCGCTTCTTATATTGTGAAGCAGCAGTTGATCGACACAGCTTGACGCAATTTTCATTATGGACCATTAGATAACAACATTTGTGTGTTCCTAATATATAGTTATGATTTTATACATCTGACCCTCTTATACCCTTCCATAGACGGGAGCGTAGTGTTGTTGTATCACATTTCTCTTAATCGTTTTTGTTGTATATTTAATAAGGTACATTACGCTTGTTTTAATCTAATGGCAAATCAAATGTAGTTCCTAGAAAAAATCGTACAATAAAATGGGTACAGATATATTTGGTCAAAATACTTGAGTCAAAAGATATTTTAAAAGGCAGCCCCTCGCTAACTTAATTACCCATTTTCTCTCTAACCTTTAGGATGTAGACATTGTTTGCATGTCTCTAACTCTCCCTATACCCTAGCAATAGCTTTTGCTGTCATTTAGATATGCTGGGCATGTGTTGTTGTTGTCATTTAGATATGCTGGGCATGTGTTGTTGTTGTCAGTCTGTCTATCGAAACTATGCTTATATGTAACACGGGTACATTAGCGATTGTACGTTATACAATACATATAGTGCATCTTTCTCACTTTCCTTCAAACTTATGAAGATATTTATATAAAATAAAAATTTACTAATACGCATATACTTGTAAACGTCCATATTCAGTCACATGAAATTGTGTTCTTATCTAATTCCAGAGCACAGAAACTTGGGTGGCAAACTACATATACTCTCACAAAGGCTATGGGAGAAATGATGGTTGATACTATGAAAGGTGACTTGCCGGTAGTTGTAATTCGACCTGCATGTATAAAGAGCACTTACAAAGAACCATTCCCTGGGTGGATTGAAGGGACTAGGTAACAAACTAATTCTTCTCCTATAGAGACCATTTTCTATTTCCAATGGAGTCAATGACACATCCTTTCTTTACTTTAGAATATGATGGAATAAAACAAAATGACTCACTATATTGGTTGTGTTTCTTATATTGTGAAGTAGCAGTTGATCGACATAGCTCGACGCTTCATTATAGGTCATCGGGAAACAATCTCTGTGTGTCTCTAACACGTGTATGGTTGCATACATCCGGCCCCACATACCTTGCTATAAGCAGGAGACTCTAAGGCAATGGAATAATGTTGTTGTTGTTCCATATAGAGACCATCAATTCTATTTAATATTTACTCAACACTTGTGCCGGCAGGTTATTGGACCCAGTTATTTTGTACTATGGGAAAGGGCAGCTTACTGGATTTGTAGCTGGACCTGGGAATGACCCTGACATTGTAAGTGCATATACATGCATATTTTACCCCCAAAGTATCTATTTTCTTATGAGGTATTGCACGTACATGGTACAGGATAGGAGTTTATGGAGACAGACGATTAAGGTTAACGAGGTTTAGACATGATATATGAGTACCTTAGAATATATTAGGGGCTTAAATACTATCTACACTTTAGGTAAAGTTTTCTACTTTTTGTTTTTGTTTTTGTCTTTGTCTTGCATTATATGTGCATATACACGTTTATGACTATTTTCATATTAGAAGCTTCGTAACTAAATTTTCTCATTAACATACTAGCACATCATATTCCTATTATTGTATCATTTATACAGGTACATATAGAGTCGGGGTCTCACTGGAAGCAAACTCTCTATCTCTTGGGATAGAAGTATTGTTTGCCTACCGCTCACCCTCCTCAGACCCTAACGATAGCTTTTGATACCGTTGGGATATACTGGGTATGATTGATTGGTTGATATCTATTTTCTTATGTTAGATTTTGGCTAGACAATTTTTTCTATATACATAACTACTACTACATAGGGAAGATGAATAGACTCAAAACGCTAATTGGTTTCAGAAGAAGATGCACTCGCCTTTGTGACATGGTCTGACTTTGTAAATAGAGGTTAACCCATAGTACCTACCTATTGAGTTGGGTTTTAGGATTAGGGTAGTATAATTAATTTTCAATGTTACAACTCTTATTACATCCACAAACCTCGAGATACTGTAAACCCTAAAACTGAATTTTTTTTTGGTATTAAATTTACAATTTTCCTCTTTTGCTTTGCTGTCTTTGTGATATACTAAATATGCTTGTTGTTTTTGAAGTTTTCCTCTACCTTTATTGCTTGGATTGAACGCTCAGTTGTAAATTCTAAAATAAATTTACACATTCAAAAAATTGTGTTGGCCAGGTCCCGCTAGACATGGTGGTGAATGCTACCATAACGGCCATGGCATTGCATGGGGCTACTGGAAATCCCAAAAATCTCATCTATCATGTGGCTTCCTCTGTTGCTAACACAATAGCTTACAAAGATCTTGTGGACTTATTCTACGACCACTTCAAACGCTCACCTATGATCGATTCAAAAGGCGAACCGATCTGTATCCCAAAGATGAAGCTATTGAGCTCCATGAAAGAGTTTGATTCTCATTATTCCCCAGAACAAGGATCTTATCCAACTGATCAAACAACCATATCTGTGCCTAAGCCGAATAGAAAGATATTAGAACAACTTCAGGTTTTGAACGATCTCTATAAGGAAGTCACTTTGTGTAATACAAGGTAACTTGCTATCTTTGTTGAATACTTATTGTTCAAGACTAAGAACAGAAGTATATCTCTGTATCTATAAACCAACATAGATGGATCATATAATAAACCTAGACCCTAGATATATAAAGAAAATCCATAGTGTTCAAAGCATGCCTGGGCTTTATTTATTTGTTTTGTTTCAAACTGTTTGCCTCGTTATGTATATCAGAGATAAGAGCACTTTTTTCACTTATTTAGATACCATCTAAATGTTTTGTCAATATATCATGTCACTAACACAAAATTCTTTCAGGTTTGACTGCACCAATACCAGAACATTGATAGAACGCATGTCCAAGGAAGAAAAGCAACTGTTCGGATTTGATGTGACCGATGTTGATTGGAAAGAATACATAGTAAACATTCATATACCAGGCTTCCGAAAACATGTCTTGAAAGGAAGACTAGGATGAAGCTAATAGTCCATTGAGTATTTCTTTGTTTCAGTTATCTGAATGGAAGCTCCCTGTTCAGTCTGTGGTTGAGTTGTCCAACCCCAGAAGTTGAAGAATGCAGCAATCCAGTAAAAACTTGAAAAAATTGACAGTTCCATTTACAAGCATTTCTCTGATTGAAAAGCCGCGGAAATTTTACAATGCATGCATGATAAACAAGTCCTATGTGATTCAGGCTACTGATAACCTTCCACAGTTATCAGCAAATAATATCTCTCACTGTGTATGCATAGTTTCTGCTGCTTGTTGCGCAATTACTGCTAGGAGATGCCAATAATGTGAGGGAAGTTGAAATTCTGACCGTGTTTTGCAGCTCAAATATTGCAAATAGAGCAGATCTTGAACTTCTGAGTATGTCCAAGAGGTCGGTGATAAAAACAGCTACTGTCTGTGTCCTAACATTTTGTTAAAATTTCTGCACCATTCTTTGTGATCAAAATTGTATGCTCAAACTGTGCAGCTGGACCTCCATCAGCTGTCAAGGTTGTCCAATTATCCTCCCATGTTATACATTCTGTGCTCCCCAGTGTAAGAATAGGCTCTGCAGTAAATAAATAAGACAAATAATTAAACATAAAGATTTACATAAAAGAATCTTAAACCAGGAAGGTAAGTTTGATCAATGGACAGGAGATCCTCGTAACTGCGGTAATCCCAGTGAGAAGATGATATCCACATACAAAATTGTAAGACCAAAGCCAAGCGTAGTTTCAATAACTGATTCTGCTTGACTGGTGCGAACAACTTCATGATTCAGCTTCATAGATTATGTCAAGGCATAGAAAATCACAAAAGGAAGCATAAATTATTTTCTTTGCTGCAAAGGAGTTAAGCCTCTGATTGCCAAGATAGGCTTCCTACTATGTAGGAACAGTAAGGAGACAACAATAATTCATTCCATCACATTTGGTACAAATCCATATTAGAGACAAGTACAGTTTGCAGCCTATTGGGAAACAACATTTGAAATATAACTAGAACAATCGAGCAGCAAAAAATGTCAGTCAGACAAGTCCCCAGGTGCTCAGTCGGAGGATAAAATGTCACTAGTGAAGCACTTACGTTAGAGGTTTGGATGCTGAAAGTAAGGACAAAGATTCATTACGCAAATGTAGTACCACGAAACTACCAAGAACGGCATGCACAAACAAAATCAAAGAGAATCAAATAGCATTATCGTCAACTTCATTTGAGCACACTCACCAATGGTAAATGTTTGCCCTTCTACCATGAAACCTCCCCGATCATTTCCTGCCAAACAGCCCAATAACAGATCAATCGAAGTCTACCATCCTCGCTAGAAAGCAGAAGGAAGTACACAATGATGCTAACGGTTGCAAGTCAGATAAAGGAAAAATCAAAGTCAGAATAGCTTCATCTTGAGATAGTACTTACGGTGGTGATATATCAGTGGTTCAGAATGGAACACTGTACCAACACCATGTCCGACAAAGCGATCCACCACACCATAACCAAATTTCTCAGCATGCTCACTGAAGCAATATTCAAACATGTTTCAAAACAACACGTAGAAATTAGTTAGTCTGTCCATATACAGGCATATTGGACACTAATAAACACATTCCTCAAAGTAAATCAACATTGGGCATTTGGAACTAAGAGCTTGTAGGAACTAAACAAAGTTGCATATGGTCATGGAAAGGATGCAGCTGCAACTTGCAAGGAAAAGGTAGACATGCTAGAAGCCACCATAAACAGAAAAAGTACGCCTCAGTGGTGTTAAGTGTGATTTTTGACACTTGGAAACCATTTAAGGTTTTGAATATAAAATTGTGTAGTCCTGCCACAATAACTCTTCACAACAAGCTAAGTCTCATTAATTTTGTTCGCTTTTACTATAGCTTTGAGTTAAACAGGGCATAATCAAGTACAAGGACCAAGGAGATAAAAACCTCAAATTGCATCACAAACAAGGTGATAAAATCACAGATTATGAATAAAACATCAGCACGACTGAAACTGAACCAATGAAATTGAAACTTAATTTTCAGGTATACAGCTCCATGATTGCAGTTTCTTTACAGCTGACCATATATTCATGGATGCCATTGAGTGTTGGTATGATTCAACTGTAATCAGGGTTGTAACTGGACATGGTTTTGTTGTTCATGTCAAGGGTATCATCACATATATTTGGCATCAAGGTTTTATGGTAGCAACAAGTACATGGTAATTGGCAAGTGTACTAACCAACATTCTGCAATTTTTCTACCAGCAAAAGCCACACGTCACCCTTCCATAAATTGTAGACACCAACAAGGCACCCAAAGTACATCTTTGAAGGAAACAAGTAAACCAACTATGCCGTGTACAACGTCAGACTTGCCCATATCCTCATATCTAAGCAGGTACATGATTTCAAAACGAATATCAGGATAATATAACCAGATCATACCTGATTTGCTTTCCAATTTTCCTATAAAGTGCACCATCTTTGCAGACAGAAATACCTTTCCGCAAGCACTCCTCAGTCACCTATCCAAAATATAGAAAATATTTAGTCACAGAAACATCTAGAAAACATAAAAGCAAGTCAAACTTTTTTAAATTCTTCTGTCAAGAAAAATATTCTGATATCTTCTTTATGACCTAAAATCAAATCAAATGATTTTGAGGGTGACATAAGAAAAGAAGATTTCTTCCTTTTTCTTTTTAAAAATAGGCAAAACTGTACCTTAACAAGTCTTTTTGTAGCCTCATCAACATTACCACAAAGGAAAGTCTTTGACGTATCCCCATGATAACCCTGAAACAAAGGCCACATAAGTTGTTCAATATTAGATGAAACAAGACTAGAAGCAAAAAAGCAAAAACAAAAAAAACAAAAAAAAAAACAAAAAAAAAAAAAAAAAAAA